>SJYO01051103.1:1308179-1895382 GCA_006410555.1 Capra ibex
TTGATTCTAGTGGGTTCGTCACGTCACGTCGTTTTTTCCTCCTCCTCCTCTACATGTCATACTGTGATCAGTGTATTTAAAGGTATGACAAACTGTCTAACATATGAAAACATTATATTTACACAACACGGGTTCAGCGCTTTAGAGGGTCACTGGTGGTCCCTCGGCTATAGGCTACGTTTTCGTTCTCTCAAAAATAATGGTTCGAACTCGACCCCGAGGGTGGCTATGGTTATGTCGTCGATATCCCTCTTCGGGACTCGAGACCCAAAGTAACGAATATATCCCATAAGAGTGCTCTCTTTAAACTTTTTGCCCTCAAAGGTCCAACCCTGCGCAGATTAACCAATGGAAGACACCTTCCCAATCCACAACCCAAAGACTAACCAAAAATAAAGGGCCCGACCGGTGCCCAAGTCTAACCAAGGGTAAAGGGCCCGACCGGTGCCCAAGACTAACCGAGAATAAAGCGCCCGACCGGTGCCCAAGACTAACCAAGGGTAAAGGGCCCGACCGGTGCCCAAGACTAACCGAGAATAAAGGGCCCGACCGGTGCCCAAGACTAACCAAGGGCAATGGATCCATCTGGTCCTCAAGGACTTGCAACAGTCCTCTAAAACCAGACCCCAGGCTAACCGAGTTCCCACCACCCCACTCCAGTCCCCTAAAGGTTTCCGAGAACCTAAAAGTTTCCGAGAAAAGGACCTTGGAATGTTTTACCTCAAAAAGGCAATTGTTTTACCTCATCGAATCCAGGAAGTTTACGTTTATATGGTATAAGTCGAATAATCAATAATTATGAAGACTTCTGTCTACCTTCCTTTTCCATATCCTCGACATTACAATGACAATGAATACATAATAAAGAAATTTTTCCTTTGTCTAGATTCTTTTTACGTAATAGTAAACAATTTAGAGTCACATCTCCGATGGATCTAATAAACAATATAGTAAACGATCTGAAAACATAT
Source organism: Capra ibex (assembly GCA_006410555.1). NCBI lineage: Eukaryota > Metazoa > Chordata > Mammalia > Artiodactyla > Bovidae > Capra > Capra ibex. The sequence continues at coordinate 1,309,151 of SJYO01051103.1, forward strand.
AAACTTTATACGACCTTAAATTTCATTAAAAATTTCCTTTTTACGAACTTGAACACATCATATTTCAAAGTACGTTTTTCAAAACCAAAATTTTCAGACTTTGAAATTGTTTTAACTTGAACCGAAGCACCACCGAATATCCAATTTCACAGACGGACGTTACGCCCTCTGGACCCAAGCTAGGGACCCAGTCCTTCTAGGGGACCACTTCCTTTACCGTTGGGTGAGGTCATAAGAACGGACCTCTTAGGGTACCTGTCTCCTCGACCCACCCGATGTCAGGTGGCCCACCATTTCTCAGCCTGTGCTGACTCGCTGAAGTGAAAAGTGAAAGAAACTGTACAGAATCCTACTGGAATTTTACAGGGGAAAAAACGGTTCGTTTTCTTCTGTAGTTTAAGATTTTTGAAATTACTTCGGTACGTGGGATCTTTATAAACTTTACCAAATGCCGAATTCCGTTTCCTTCTTTTGACTTCAGTACGGTTATAGTTTTTAGTACAAAGGGAAACCTTAGTACCTAGAAAGAAGATTATAGACCTTTGTCTAAGAAGTTCACCGAGGATTTGGTGAAAGGAAGTTGTCCGTTTGTTGGTCTACTTTGGTGCCTACGGAGAGTAAAATTGGTCTAGAAGGTAATAACAGGAAAAAAAAAGTATGTGACCACAGTCACTTGTGTATAAGGTCAAAAAGACTGGGGGAAAACCTCTGAACCGTTCGGGAACAGTAAAAGGTTTCCCACTTTTTTACAGAAACAGGACCTTTTGAAATACACTGACCTTATAAAACCAAAGACCCATGGCTACATCGTGGAGTCGAGTCATTGTGAGGACCAGTCAGAAGAAACGATTTCTGTGGGGCACGTGATAGTACTGAGTAACGAGAGTCGTAGTTGTCCTTAACCCGACACGGTCGCCAAGGATTTACTCTGAAACGACGACACCTTCAGAAAGTGTCTCGGGCCAGGACTACAGTCGGAAAAGTTCTTTAAAATTGATCTTTTCTCTAGTTTTTTCCTTTGAAAAGAGATAAAATGAATCAGGTGACTGAAAGGTTTCTCATTTAACATTTCATACACTAACTTGAAGTACGTATTCAACATCTACACGAGGTGTCTCTGTCTCTTCTCTCTCTTTGTTGAGTTGACTCTCCACACGCAAGGATCAAAACAATGTAGTATCCATACAAACTGGTACTGTGCTTTATTTAGAAAACTAGGCTCCTGGACGTATCTCGTAATGGACTCTTTGGGGTAGTTGAGACTGTCGAGTTGACAGTACACTCCTTCATTTCTGTCTTTCTGTCTTACGTTTGTTGTCACACTTGAAAGGTCACTTCTCCTGCCTGAAGGACACCAAACTTCGAGTTTCAGAACAATCAAAGAGACGTTCATCTTTAGAAGTCATGGGGTTTTATGGTATTCTAAGAAAACTTACAATGAAAATGAATCTAGTGAAATTTTAATTTGTACTTACGTAGTAGGAAAAACCGGGTATCTTTCGAAGTTATTACATATGGAGTGGGTTCTACCAAGGTAACTAAGTGTCACCACTACTCCTCTGTACTTAAATTTCTCGAAAAACGGTAATTTTCTTTAGCTTTAATTTACCTACTGTATCTACTGTGTTGTACTGAAGAATAAGTCTAGTTTCCTCGGAAAGTGACCTTAAGTGATAACTCATTTCGATTCTAACGGAATATAAAACGTCTACGGATCCAAATTGAATTTAATTCTATTGTAAAACGTAATATTACGAATATCGTCAATAAATAACGAATGGTGTTCGATTCGTGGTCCGATAATTAAGTATATGTCACAGATTAAATTGGGAAATTTATAATTTAATGTAGGGAAAGTGTCTAGTCTCTTAACTCCGTAATCTCTAATTCATTGAATGGTCATAGTGTGTCGATTATGTACTATTTTGGTTCATAAGTCGCACCTAGATAGACTAAGGTGTCAGGTAGGAATATACAGTTTCCTTAATTAAAAGTTATTTTATTGAACTGGTCGAGCAAAAAACCCGTAAAAAGATACTTTCTAAAGAAAACTAAAATAGTTTTATAATCCCGAAGTATTAGTCACTTAAAATCCCGATTCTTGTTCACCTGGTCTGTTTGGTGCATAGCACTTCGGGGACGTGTCGGGGAGGGTGGGGACAGGAACGTAGCACCCAGACCGTCTGTCGCCCATGAGAGGTATATTTATAAACAGTCTACCGTGTGACCGTCCTACCGACAGGATTCCGACGGGACCTTCAGTCGACGGACAGAGGGTCTCGAAATGAACCCTCCACCCCTGTCAAACCCCACCCCTGCATAAGGAACTACAAACACGGTATCGGAAACTAGGAGGTCGAAACGTCTAAGTCTTGAGACTAAAACAGTCGTAAATTTCTCGAATAATTACAGAGTCCCTGTGTGTCAGTGTAATTGTATCGAGTGAACGGACCTGATGTAAAAGATTCTCGGTTTATTGAGTTAAATATTACTTTTTACACTTCCAGTCTTTAGGTCCTTACAATTCCAGTGACACTTGTCACACATAAGTTCTTCCGTCTGGATGTACCCTCACTTTCGGTCGGACCTTCGAATGAACTATTCATACCTTTTTACTTGTCCTCCCCAATTAATCTCCTTAAGTCACAAATGACCGGAGACGATTCTCTCGGACTCTGTAAATAGAGGTGTTTATTCCTCTCAGGACGGTTTGACTTCTGTTGCCTTACCGAGAGGGGTCCTGGAAACGTAAGGATCAGAACAAACGATTTCCCCGACGAGTGGGAAACAGACTCCCTGTGTAAGAAGGAAACGTATACGATTACTGAAATTAGCCCAATGTCAGGGCAAAATAACCAGTCCGGAGAAAGTCCACTTAAACGTATAGTAACGTTTTAGGTAAATTACCGAAAAGAATTTTCGAATTAAGGGGATTCCGTTAAAATAACCACCCGTAAGATGATATTGAAATCACATGAGTAACACTCATAAAAGATTCCGATGAGTTATCTAGAAGCTCATCTTTAACGAGGAGGATTAAAATTACAGTCATATATTCGACATACTTCTTCTTCTAATATAAGTCAGTAAGTGAGTTACTTATAAAACTTCCAATATGGATGGATACGTAGTCCGAACAAGGTATGTTCAATGACAAATTCGTTATCTCATGTTTCCGTTTACTGTGGAGGACGGAAGTTCCTCGGACGTCCACACATTTGTGTATCCATCTGTTTCTCTCTCGTTTTTTCTGACTTATCTTTCTGAACATTTGTTTTTCTACTACAAATCAAGATTTATCTTTATTCTTACCCAACAATATTTTGATTATTCTTGGATGACCCTGAAGAGACTAACAGGTCACCAATTCTAAGATACAAGGGTTACGTCCTCTGGGTCCAAGCTAGGGACCCAAACCTTCTAGGGAACCTCCTCCCTTACCGATGAAGTAATAAGAACCTATTACTTCTTAGCCTGTCCTGACTGATTGAGAAAGTGAAACTCCCTTGATCTAGTGTGTACGACGTTGATCCTGGACCACGTCGGTTTATTGGAATTTTTACTTTGTTTGCTTTGATTATGTCTGGATGACATACATATCTGTCCCTTGAGATGAGTTATGAGACGTCATTGGATATCACAATCAGTGAGTCAGTACAGACTGAGAAAAGCTGGGGTACCTGACGTCAGGTGGTCCGAGGAAACAGGTACCTTAAGAGGTCCGTTCTTAGGACCTCACCCAATGGTAAGGGAAGAGGTCCCCTAGAAGGGCTGGGTCCCTAACTTGAACCCAGAGGACGGAACGTCCGCCTAAGAAATGCTAGACTCGGTGGTCCTTTCAGGACATACTCTTTTCTTAGATTTTCTGACCTATATACAAATACACAGTGAATCGATACGTCGTCTTTGATTGTGTGGTAACATTTAGTTGATATGAGACTATTTTTAAAATTTTAACTTTTGTAGGTTCAACACGTTCGTGTCTGACTCCTCTTACCGAAGTTCTTCTGACTTACCCTTTAAAAAAATTCATCTGTTCTCTCCTTAACACGTGAGGTCATCTACCTTGGTGAATCCGTTTTCATGTCTTTACAGTCACGGAGGTTCCTTACCTCTTCCACGACGAGGACCTTCCAACCCTCACCTCTGTTTCCACCCGGTCTCCCCTGTGTCCGGGTCCTTACCCTGATGAACTCAGATGTCCCAGTTTCCGTGTCCTCCGGAAAGGGTGAAAGGGAGACCTTAAGAGTGGGGAGAGACGAAGAACTCGGAGACGGACAATTAAGAGACAGTGAAAGTCTTCGTAGACGAAAGGAGTCCGCCAAGAAATTTAGTCGTTAAAAATTTTTATTAAAAAAAAAAATGATGTATTACGCACACACACCATTATAAGTTTTTGACATTTCCGTTATACACTGTCTAGTTCAAGGAGACTGAATGCTGCCGGTCGGTGTTTCAAGACGGAAGACGAACGTCCCTGACGGAGACCATCGTCGAAGGCCGCATACGAAGGTCTCGCGGAGAAGTCTCCACTCGCGTACGCGTACACGTACGTGTCTACCCGAAGGGACCGCCAAGTCTACGACTTCTTAGACGGATGTTACGTCTTCTGGGTCCAAGCTAGGGACCCAGACCTTCTGTGGGACCTCTTCCGTTACCGATGGGTGAGGTCGTAAGGACGGACCTCTTAAGGTACTTGCCCCCTCGGACTGTCCGATGTCAGGTACCCGAACATTTTTCAGTCTGTACTGACTCACTGAGTCGTGTGTATGTGTTTACGCACACACACACACACACACACATATACATATATATACCTATATGTTTGACGATAATTCCTTATTTGATGAGGACGTAGAACGAAAGAACCGAAATTTTATCTAAAACCTCTAAAAAGGTGAAAATAAATAAGAAAATAAGTAAGTAACTGTTCAGAAATACCTCATGGATGGTATCCGTCACACCAGTGACTAATGAGAAACAAAGTAAGAAAAAAAAAAAAAGGGGGAGGTCTCCCGTTTTTTTTTAAAATAACCTCATATAAAGTGAATGTCACGATACAATGAAAGACGACATTTCGTTCCATATAGTGAATCTGTATATAGATGTGAAAAAATCTGAAAAAAGAGTATCTCCAGGTCTCTAACCAAAACGGACCAGAGTATAAAGTGTAATTCACCTTAGTATCTCCCATGTTAGGAACACGCACCGATGAAAACGAGTTGTAATAAAAACATTCTCAGTAGGTATAATAACGTACATCGATATCTAATAACTAAGAGTACCAACGAATATCAGTTCGTCACTTATATGGTACTACGTAAATCTGTTGACAACTACTTGTCGAGTCATCAAAGGTCAAACCCGGATAATCTTTATCACGATTCTTGTAAGATCGTACAAAGTGGGGAAAAAACAATNTTCACCTTAGTATCTCCCATGTTAGGAACACGCACCGATGAAAACGAGTTGTAATAAAAACATTGTCAGTAGGTATAATAACGTACATCGATATCTAATAACTAAGAGTACCAACGAATATCAGTTCGTCACTTATATGGTACTACGTAAATCTGTTGACAACTACTTGTCGAGTCATTAAAGGTCAAACCCGGATAATCTTTATCACGATTCTTGTAAGATCGTACAAAGTGGGAAAAAAACAATGGGGTTGTGATAAGATTGTTAAAATATGTATGTCCTGATATACTTTAGTTAGAGAAGTTCCTAATGTCCGAGATAGGTCTCCGTTTTATGGGGGCTTCTTTTACATTGACTAACTTCAAAGTCTCGGAACGAGACTTTAACGAGAGAGAAATTCCCTATATGGTCCTCTCTTAATTTAACGGTTTGTTTTCTTATCCTTCCCTCATACTCTAGGTTTATTGGACCATAATGTCATTGAGTAATTGGAGATTAATCAATTTTGAACCGGAATTAAATCTCCGATAAAAAAAAGGGGTTTACATACCCTTTAAACGGGGATGAACAGAATAGATAGTTGTGAGTTGAAAAGGACAGATCTTTTTGACGGAACTCTACCACGTTTCCGAAAGTGGAGATAAATGGTGGTACGGAATTAATATTGTACAAATTTTGCTAGACAACTTATCATAATCACGTGGAACACACCAAAATATAATCGTTATACAACGTTACAGATACCTTGTTTTCTTCCCGAAAGTCAAGTCAAGTCAAGTCAGCGAGTCAGCACAGGCTGAGACGTTGGGGTACTTAGCGTCGTGTGGTCCGGAGGGACAGGTAGTGGTTGAGGACCTCAAGTAAGTTTGAGTACAGATAGCTCAGCCACTACGGTAGGTCGGTAGAGTAGGAGACAGTAGGGGAAAAAGAGGACGGGGGTTAGGAAGGGTCGTAGTGTCAGAAAAGGTTACTCAGTTGAGAAGCGTACTCCACCGGTATCATAACCTCAAAGTCGAAATCGTAGTCAGGAAGGTTACTTGTGGGTCCTGACTAGAGGAAGTCTTACCTGGCCAACCTAGAGGAACGTCAGGTTCCCTGAGAGTTCCCAGAAGAGGTTGTGGTGTCAAGTTTTCGTAGTTAAGAAGCCACGAGTCGAAAGAAGTGTCAGGTCGAGAGTGTAGGTATGTGCTGGTGACCTTTTTGATATCGGAACTGATCTACCTGGAAACAACCGTTTCATTACAGAGACGAAAACTTATACGATAGATCCAACCAGTACTGAAAGGAAGGTTCCTCATTCGTAGAAAATTAAAGTACCGACGCCAGTGGTAGACGTCACTAAAACCTCAGGGGGTTTTATTTCAGACTGTAACAAAGGTGACAAAGGGGTAGATAAAGGGTACTTCACTACCCTGGTCTACGGTACTAGAAGCAAAAGACTTGCAACTCGAAATTCGGTTGAAAAAGTGAGAGGAGAAAGTGAAAGTAGTTCTCCGAAAAATCCAGGAGAAGTGAAAGACGGTATTCCCACCACAGTAGACGTATAGACTCCAATAACTATAAAGAGGACCGTTAGAACTAAGGTCGACACGTAGAAGGTCGGTACGAAGAAGGTCGGGTCGTAAAAAGTACTACAGGAGACGTATATTCAATTTATTCATCCTACTGTTATGTCGGAACTACAAGAGAAAAAGGATAAACCTTGGAATCGGATTTATACGTAATCGAAAAACTTTTTCGATTACTACTTATCAAAGTTTTACAGTATAATGATCTTTGGATATAAATACCTAATGATTGTTAACCTAAACATGACTTAGAAATAGTTAATAATACCAATTTTAATTAAGATAGAAAACGATAAGATAAAAAGTAGAAGGAAAATTTTATGGGTTTTCCGTGACATTGGGAGATTTAGACAATGAGTAATTGTCGTACGTACAACTCCATTCCTGTAAAGATTTCGGGGTTTAACGACTGAAATTCTCCAAAATCAGAGAAACTAAAAAAAGTTCAAACGTCACCACCCTCCTTTCTCAACTTATTAAATTCGTGACAAGATGTACACTATTCTACTTAGATCCTGTTAAAATTATCGGACCTTTTACAAACAGTTTTGTTGGGGAAACCAAAGCAAGAGGTTTCAGAGAAATCTTCTAGACTAACTAAGTTAACAGTGTTATATCATAGTGAAAGGCCGTACCTAAATCAGAATGGAGTCCAAGAATCGATTGGACACCTAGTCGTCGAAGATTCGTAAAACTGGTGTCAGATATCGTTATCTATATCAAATGTAATACTTTAATATCATATTCAAATTTGATATTTATATATCAAAAAAAGACTTATTATCAAATGATACGTATATTGTATATGGAGTTTCTCTTAAGATTATGTTATATGATGATTGGTTCGTAGTGTCAAAGACGAAAACGTTAAATGTGTTTAATCGACTTAAAATTATGAAATCCCTTACGAATGTATGTGTTATATATTGTTTAACATTATAATACGTAGTAGGAATTGAAAACTTTCAAACCCTTTTGATTATAAATATTAAGAGTAAGAGGGTGTCTTAAGGATTTGGGAAAATTTTAATTAAAAAAATTTTTTCTTCGATGGGACATTCGGAAATAGTTACCATTTAACCTTACGTTTGTGGACGTCCGAAACTACTTTATTTTTATTTGTCGAATATGCTGGTCGTGGAGTATTTTGGTTTTGGAGGAAAACTTCATGTTTCAAGTTAAGAAGAACGGAAGAATCATTTACAATTGGACTTGAGAGGGGTAGATCTTTCACAAAATAACAGAATTACAGTGTATCAAAGAATTCTACTATGAATTAACTAGATGTACAAAATATAAGATAAAAAACAAGGATTTGATAGGGGACGGGAAGAAGAGATAAGTAAATTTTATCACGACCAACATTGAACATTGAGACGTCAAACTTTTTATTACGATATCTAGTCACGAAGAGTCTAAAATTAGTGAATCCCTAGAACAATTTTCACGTCTAAGATTAACCCATCCAGCCAGACTCTAGGGCGTAAAGATTGTTTGAGTGTCTACGACTCAAACATCCCGTGTGAAACCTCTTCTTTCGGACTTGTATAAACTATAAACACCGGGCTGGAGACGAAATAAGACGACTCCGTTCCTAGAATCTTAGACTAATTTAGGACGAAAACAATGAATTGTTAAAATGACTCCAGTTGTTAAATTAGATATTAAAGTCCAACATCATAATTAATCACGTCCGACTTCCCTTTCTACCCCAGTCGTTTCCGGTGACTTACAAAATCCAGTCTACAAATCCGTCGTGGATTGACCTAGTCACTGTCAACTGTTTCTGAACTGACTCCCCTCTTGTGATACTCTTCTAGACCTCCTACCTGTCAGGTCCGTCTCTCTGGTTTTTCCTGTCCAGGACTCCACCCTCTTCCTACCCACAACAACATCCCACGTCACACTCTCGTCTAGACTGAAGTCCGCTCGCTCTCTTCCTTCTCTAGTCCAGTGGCTCGATTCGCCGGGCCTGGTTTGTCCTGGAACATCCGACTCAATTTCAGTCTAAAATAAGATTCCCACTACCCTTTATGACGTCAAAACTCGTCCCTTTACTGTACTTTAAAGTCAAAATTTACTATACACCTGCGTACCGTTTATATGAAATCTTCTTGACCTCATCTTCATACCTCTGACCAATACTGTAATATCATCAACTAGGATAACTGAAGAAAGATATCTATCTTAACACAGGTACATAAAAGATCTTGTCGATCGTAAAGATGAAGGGTTTAGAGAATTTAAGAACGGGACAAAAGGTAAAATCTTTGAATAAGATCGGACTTACTGAAGGAATTGGTAATTCCAATTTGTCTTTACCATAAGGTTTTATATTTAGACTACTAATATGATAATTTTAGGAAGTAACGAGAGATCAAACGAAGTCCTATTTCAGGTTAGAATCGTATTGGATTGTGTGATACCTTAGAACAGAGACTAAGGAAAATTTCATCCAAACCTAGGTATGTTTCATCGTATATTGCTAAAATAAGAGAGGAAGACATCATCGAGGGCGACGAGGGAAAAGACAGAACTTTTGTGGATGAATAAGAAGTATTTAATCGACGGGTGAGAGTTTCGTAGAGAGTTTCGGTTGGAGACATCGTCAACCGAGTGTCAGGGGACGGAATCGGAAAGAGGATAAATATTAATAAACATGAAACCCTGACACTCGGGGAGTTCCAGTTGTTGGTATAAGATCAGTAAAATACAGGAGTTTTGTATCGTAACCAGGACCGTGTGTTCGTCCGAGAATCGTTTATAAACGGTTTACTTTTTCAGTATAAACGGTTTACTATGTGTTGACTTTTTCTCGGTGGGAATTATAATTATTGTTCTCCCGAAGGGACCACCGAGTCACCATTTCTTAGGCGAACGGTCACGTCCTCTACGTTCTCTGTACCCCAGTTACGGACCAGGCCCTTCTAGAGTGTGTGGCACCTCGTTGTTTCGGACACACGGTGTTAATAACTCCGACGCGGGATCTCGGGCCCTCGGTGTTGCTGCCTTCGCGTCCTCGGTATCTCGAACACAAGACGGCGTTCTCTTCGGTGACGTTCCTCTCCGGGTGTGTGGTGTCGATCTCCTGTCGGGTGTGTCGTTACTTCCGGGTCTTATCCGTGTTTATTTTGTTATTATTATTATTATTATTTTAAATTCATTTGTTACACTCTACGCTTACAATGCCTTATGGGAAGTGAGATCAAACCTTCTCCCTTGTCCGATTTCCCTTCCTGACCAGGGAGGAGTCGGACGTGACATGCAGGTGACCATAACACATCCCAGGGTCCCAGGGCATCTTGGAACCCTGACGAACACAGATCACAGGGGACTTGGGCACAAATACTCCGGCTCATTGGACCTCCTGGTGTCCTGAAACACACACACACAGATAAACCGAGGAGTCTTCGGAGTGAAGTAAAAACTTTTAAAATTCTTGCAAATGGATAAATACCGACGGGGTCCAGAAGTAGCGACGAGATCCCGAAGAGAGGAACGTCTCGGACCCGAGATCTGACACCCGAGCCATCGGCACCACGGGGTCGAATCGAGGAGTCGTCGTACACCCTAGAAGGGTCTGGTTCCCAACTTGGGTACAGACGACGTAACCGTCCTTCTAACAATTGGTGGACTGGTGGTCTAGTGTCTTGGACTTCACGGAATAACTGTCGGTGGAGGTATAAGTTCTTTCCCTTAGATCTAAATGTTGGTTTAATGAAATTGAGAGTTGGTGTCAAAGTTTTTTTTTAGTAGTAACCATTAAACGTTACAATGATTGTTATTTCCTTCACTAGTTATCGAGGACCGTCTAAAAATACATATACATTGAGAGGGGACCTCTTCCGTTACTGTAGGGTGAGGTCATGAGATCGGACCTTTTAGGGTACCTGCCTCCTCGGACCACCCGACGTCAGGTACCCCAGCGATTCTCAACCTGTGCTGACTCGCTGAAGTGAAAGTGAAAAGTGAAAGTACGTAACCTCTTCCTTTACCGTTGGGTGAGGTCACAAGAACGGACCTCTTAGGGTCCCTGTCGTCTCGGACCACCCGACGGTAGATACACCGACGTGTCCCAGCCTGTGCTGACTTCACTGAATCGTCGTCGTCGTCGTCGTTGAGGTGGGATTCGTGTCTACAACCTTTGGTCTTTTAAGGTTTCTTGTGAACTATCAATTTATATATTCGTCAGGAAATTTAAGAACATCCGGTTCAACTACTAAAAGGGGGTACAAAATAGAAAGATGTGGGGTCCCGGAGTATCTCACGGTCGTGGATCCCCATGATTGACACCCATGAATCAAGTACAACTAACTTTTCACAACTTTCCTCTGAGAATGAAACTTTTAAAAAAGGTTGAAGTAAAAAAAGAAAGTTTGGGTCTGTTTATTGTTCCTTTTGGTACCAGCTATAAAAAATTTGGTGATTGTAATGCTTACCACGTACGCACCCACGAGTCGACGAGTAAACACAGGTTGAGAAACTTTAGGGTACTTGACAAAACGTAGTCGAGGGAGACAGGTGCCCTAAAAGGTTCTTATGACGTCAGTCCACGGTAAAGGAAGAGGAAGGAAGAGGTTTTGACTATAATCAGAGATTTGGTAGTAATATCCATACTATATTATTAGTGTTATTTACATGTTTCGACACAAGTTTTCCATCGTCCAGTCTTTCTGTATCCGGACATAGTGTCCCTTCGTTCAGGGTTTAAAGAAAAAGATTTACATACCAGATGTCTCAATTTTCAAACTTCTCATTCTGTATCATAGTTCTTCAGTTCCCTGCCCTTTCTCAATATAACTCTTTCATACCCTATAAACCGGTAAAACATTTATCAACTTATAATGGTTAAAGTATACCAAATTGGATTATCGTTTTTCTTTTCCTTTTAACTCCCGTTCATAAAGATTTTATTTTCTATACATGTACGGTACAATTAAAAAACTTTCTGAGTTGTTTTACTTCTACCTGGAAGACATAATCTTGACAGTCCCCGACTTGTCGTATAACAATTCTATACCTAAATTTCTGTCTGAAGTAAATTAACTTAAGACAAATACGGTGAATGACACACCAAAACAGAAGACGGAGTCACAGAAACGGACATTTTCCCTTTTTATTAATATGAAGTAACCATAAAACTCGTCTAATTTATTTTATTTTCACATTGTTCGAATCTTTACACGAAAGTATCCTTGGTTAAAAAATGATGTACGTACTACGATAAAGATAGTTGGTCTTTCCTTTGGTATTACAATCGTAAGTAAAGACGCTTTCGTTTATTCTTAAACCTCAAGGATTCATAAAAACACATAAATGATCTCTTCTAGTCCGAAATCCCAGTTCGTCTAGACCTAAACAGAAACACCCTTAAATAAATTCATAGTAGAAAAAGTGGACTTTTTACTCGTTTTCTACATGGATTAAGTATACCACCAACACTTTTCATTTATTTTAATAAATACATTTCGTGAGTTTCCTTTTGAGTACTTTGTGAATTAGTTAATTCGATAATGATAATTATTAATTGATGTAACTGGACTCACGTAATGACTGGACGTATATAATAATGTCAAAGGATTTTAATTGGTTAAGTTTTTTTTTCCAATTTTACAGTAAATGAAATGTTTCAATAGAAACTTATAAGACATTATCAGTAACCAATTAAAAAAATTTCACTTAATCTTAAAAATCTTTATATTTAAGACATCTACGTAACAAAGTATATTAAACATACACATTTGTTACAACATTAAAGTTTTACTCATGGTGTATCTTTGTGATGTTTATGACAAATTGCATAGAATTTTTAATGTCACAGACGAACATCTCAAGATATACTGTTTTATACTTTTTTTTTATGTTACTTTGTTTTTAACACAATCCAGAAGACCATTTGTTTCCGAACAACAACAACAACAACACATCAGTCAGTACAAGTACAAACTGAGACGTTAGGGTACCTGACATCCGGCGGTCCGAGGACGCAAGTACCCTAAAGGGTCCGTTCTTACGACCGCATCAACGATAAAGGAAGACCTCCCCTGGAAGGGTTGGGTCCCTACCTTGGGTGTAGAGGACGTAAACGTCCGTCCAAGAAATGGTGCCTCGGGGGTCCCTTCGGGTTTGTTTCAGTATAAACCAACAAATAAGGTGGTCTCCTCCGTTGTCTGCCTAACTGTCCCGGATCACTCTCACCACGGTAAGTAGACTTCCCTGGCGAGTACGAGACGAAGGGAAGGAATTTAGAGGTAAGTCGAGACTGTGTCGCCACGACGGTAAGTATTCGAAGTTAGGATTCCTTTACAAGAAGGTTTGTCTTACAAGGATTTTCACTACCTTAAATTTTCCACCCCTTCTTTTTCGTTCGTATAAACGATTTTAGTTGAGTCTTCTAAACCTCATTTCGTCTATCTTGTATTTACTCTCTTCTAGTTGAGTCGAACTTAGAAGTTTAACAACACTCTCCGTAAACAAATCTTTCTGTGACTAGTTTTAGGTAGACACGTTTCTCTTTTTCTTATTTGACTTTCTACTATAGTAACTCTGCATAACCTAATTACATTTCCTGTTGTGATTACCAATCTCTTTTTCATGAAAATATCTTGAACTTTCCTATCTTAACTATGTGTTGAAGTATTCTGAAGTAACCGGTCCTTACATAAGAGGGGACTCCGAGTTTTCGAAATTTCGGTGTATTTTATAAAGTAACAAAACACTAAGTACCACGATCCTGTAGAATGTAGTGTGAGTTAATTTCTTGTCTACTACAAAAGGGGTGTAGTAGAAACGTGTCTCTTTGACTCCTTGTACTTTCGTTCGTTGTATCCTCATTCTAGCAGTGAAAATATAATTTGTAAAGACAAGTAAAGAACAAAACATAGTGGTGTGGAATGAGACTTGAACATCGAAGGTTATACTGACACACAAGTATTTAAAAAGTTATAGACAGTCAGACGTTGTCAAATCAAAACCAGACTTAATCTGTCTATCACGGACTTCCAGGGAAGATGTCCGTAAACGAAACTGAAAGTTGCCTTACTCAGTCACACTGCCTCACCAATTTCAAGTCCTAAACCAAAGTCTGTCCGGGTCGAATTTACGTTCTGGACCGAATAAATGAAGGTCAGAAATTCAACATGAAAGGAATTGACATTTTATCTATCGACATTATTAAGAATGGTATGAACTGATAACTCTCATAATTAGCGTATATTCTGTCGGTCGGTCGTATCACGGACCGTGTACCATTTTTGATTTCCGTGTTATTTAATAAAAACTCGAGAAGTCATCTATCGCAAAGTTTTTAACATCGTTATCGTAAATGAATAATCCTACCCTTCAGTTCAGGAAGGACTAAGTACTCACAGGAATTCAATGTTGTTAGAGAAGACGTAAACTGTGATTAACGTGTGAATTCTATGGAGATAATAATAAAAGGTACCGTCCCATCTCTAATAACGGAGTTTCGTAATCTATTTTTCTTGTCTTTTATCTGAAGATGAAGACCGTTCTCCCTCCTCTATATGAACAGGGATGAAGAGAACGATTCATATGAATTTGTCAGGTGTGTAAGTGACATTTTGTTTATATTTCTCTGAGACTTTCCACCTCTTTTCTTCCGTCTAGTCGATCCTTAAAACCTTGGGTTCCTTACTGTACCACTATTTAAGGGACTCAAAAGAAAAACGGCGTACGTAGACCCTGACCGTCGAAAAGAGCACCGAATCACCAAGAATCACTAAGAAGGTTGGGTGTTTTTGTCATATAAAGAGGTAAATAAATCCAGAAATAAGGAAAAAAGCGACCGTAAAACATCTGGGTATCGATCTTTACCTTAATATATTTTTTACAAATTCGTTGGATATCTTTCTGACCTTTCTCTTTTGTCTTTAACTACCACTTACTATTACGAAAGGAGGATTCTAGTCCTCATTCCTTCCCTCCAGATGGGAGTGGGGAGAAGAGGTTGTATCGAGATCTTCCAAGATCGGTCACGTCATGTCGTTCTTTTTCTTTATTTTCCGTATGACTAGTCTTTCCGTCTCTAATTTGTCAAAGATAAACGTTTACTGTATAAACAGATATCTTTTAGGACCTCTTAGATGTTTTTTGAATTTTAGTCAATTAAGTAGTTCCAGCGTATTATGTTTCATTCGTATAATTTCGACTAAGACAAAGATATATGGTCGTTAATTGTACTCCTGTGGTTGTAATTTTATATTATAATGGGATGTCATTGGGATGTTAGTGAGGTACCGTTTATCTTCCCCTGTTTTGCCTTTGTCTTTGTCTAAAATAAAAGAACCCGAGGTTTTAGTGACACCCACCACTGATGTCGGTGTTTTACTTTTCTACGAGTGAGGAACCTTCCTTTCGACACTGTTTGGATCTGTCGTATAATTTTTCGTCTGTCGTGAAACGACTGTTTCCAGGCAGATCAGTTTCGATACCAAAAAGGTCATCCGTATATTCCTACACTCAAGTTGGTATTTCCCCTTCCGACTCGTGGCTTCTTAGTTATGAAAACTTGACACCACGACCTCTTCTGAACTCTCAGGGAATCTGTAGTTCCTCTAGTTTGGTCAGTTAGGATTTCCTTTGGTTGGGACTTATAAGTAACCTTCCTGAATACGACTTCGACTTCGAGGTTATGAAACTGGTGGACTATGTATCTCGACTGAGTGACTTTTTTTGGGATTACGACCCTTTGTGACTCCCGTCCTTCCCTTTCGCCCCGAGTTACCTGTACTCAGACTCGTTTGAGACCCTCTATCCCTTCCCGTCCCTTGGACGGTCCGACGTCGGGTACCCCAGCGGTTCTTAACTTATTCTGAATCGTTGACTCGTTGTTGTTGTCATTGAGTTTTTTTGTTTTACGAATCCACATTTATAGCGTTTTGTACCCATCCAAAAGATACGACTTTTGATGTTTTATGGTCGTTTTTTTCCTTATTTCTAGATTTATTTACCTCTTTATATGACAAAAACACCCAACCTTCTTAGTTGTATGATTTCTACTGTTATGAGGGACTAAACTAAATGTTTCAATTACATTGACGATAGGTTTAAGGTCATTCTAAAAACATCTATGTTTGTTTTACTGAGATTTTACATATATCTTTTTGTTTCCTTCATTTTATCAATTCTGTTACAACTTTTTCTTTTCTAATTTCACTCTCCTTAGTTATGAAAGTTAAAGTTCTAAATAGTATATCGAAGAAATTAGTTCTGTCAGACCATGACTACCTTTCTATCTATGTCTCTAGTCACCCTACCCAATCTCTCAGGTCTCTTTCTGGGTGTATTTATGGATGTTGTCTAAAAACTGTTTCCATGTTCCCAATGAGTTACCTTCTTTCCATCGGAAATTTTTTTTTTTTGTTTGTCACGATCTCGTTGACCTGTAAGTAATTTTTTTTCTTAGAGTTGGATTAGAGTCTAGAATGGGTTTTTCAATTGAGTTTGGCCTAGTACCTGTATTTACATTTTATAATCCGTCTTTGGTTGTGTTAAGACATTTCGTTAATAGGAAGTTAATTTTTTATTTATTTATTTTTAAAATCTGTTTTTGTATCTTCTTTTAGAAACTCTAGATCTTTGTTTCGTAAGAATCTGAACTGTGGTTTTGAGACTAGATAGTTTCCCTTTTGACTACTTAACTTGAAATAGTTTTAAAATTTTAAATGACATGTTTTCTAGAGTAATTCGGCTACTTTTCTGTCTGATAACAAATCTTCTGTATTTCTTAAGAGTTTTGCAATTGTCAACTTTTTTTAGGTCAATCTTTTAGTCGTTTTCTGTATCGTTGTAAAGTAACTTTTCTTATTGTCTATCATTTATTCGTGTACTTTTCCACAAACTGTTTTAATCGTGGTTATTCCTTTATGCTTAATTCTTATGTCACTATTTAGTGATAGACAGTCTTTTCGACTTTATTTTTCTTCACCACTTTTAGGACCACTCCTGTCCCCTTGTGACCTAGTAAGGATGTAACGACCGTCCTTACATCTTACCGTGTAAGAAACCTTTTATCGTTAAAGAAATTTTTTATTTGTCCGTTGATGTATTACCGGGTTATTAACACGAAGACCCGTAAATAGGGTCTCTTTATTTTTGAATACAAGAGTGTTTTGGACGTATGTTTACGAGTATCGTCGAACTAAATATTCTCGGGTCTTGACTTTTCTTGGACCCACAGGAGTCACCCAGTTATCGATTGGTAGCGACCGTGTAGGTATAGTACCTGATGAGAAGTCGTTATTTTTTCATACTTGAGACCTATACACTTGTTAGATCTATCTAGAGGTCTCTTCATACTTCTGTCTTTTGCATTTAGTATCTTGAAATATGTGATATGCTAAGGTAGATATATAGTAAAAGCTTAACTATTTTGACATCTTTACTTCTTGTTTCATCATCAGGGTCCCCGATTCATCCCCCATCCTCCTCGTCCCTAAGAAAAAAAAAATTTAAAAAAATTAACTTCCTATTAACGAAATGTCTAAACACAATCAAAGACAATTTGTAATTGTAGTTAGTGGGTATCCATATGTATACAGGGAGGGGAGAACTTGGAGGGAGGGTGGAAGGAGGGGTAGGGTGGGGAGATACAGTAATGTCTCGGGATCAAACTCAAGGAACTCAGTAGCCTTTTAAAGGTAACCGAGAGATAAAATGTATACCATTACATTCAAAGGTACAGTGAGTCAACTCCCTAAGAACACAACAACATTAACTAGACATAGAATTGACATAATTATAGTCATAGGACCAACATGATATTAACATATTTTATAATGGTAACCCCTTTTAACCCATTTACCATGTATCTTAAAGATGCAATACAAAATGTTGACGTACACTTATACATTAAAAGACCTTCATTTTTTAAATTAACCTTTTTTTTTTCCTAGTCTTCAGGACCTAAGACCAGGATACACATCCACTAAAAATCCTTCTGTAATTTAATGAGTCGAAATCAAATGAGTAGACATTTTACCTTCTTTACTATAGACATGATAGAGGATTTCACTTCACTTCATTTTCGGAGAGCTCGCACAGACTGAGAAACGTTGGGGTACCTGATATGTCAGGGACCTTAAGAGGTCCGGTCTTATGACCTCACCCATCGGAATGGGAAAAAGTCCCCTAGAAAGCTTGGGTCTCTACCTTGGGTCCAGAGGGTGTGACGTCCGCCTAAGAAATGGTCGACTCGGTGTTCCCTTCGGGATATAGGATTCACCGTTTATTTCTCTTGTTTTAAAATTCTTAAAAGTGTCTCGGCGTTTGGACTTTAGACTGAAGATCTTGTCCTCCCTATAATCATTAAAGAATTCAGTAATCAGAGGTTTCATAAAAAAAGACCTGGTATCCCTGACGTCCAACCCGTAGTACCTTTTACTACTCTTCGTCTCATCATTCACGAAGAATATGTTGGAAGAGGAAGATTGTAAGGTGGGGACAAGGGAGGGGTGAGTTCGAACAAAAGTAAATAAAAGGTATAATCTTAAGACTCCCTAGAACATATTCACAAAGAATGAATTCCGTAAAGCTTTTGTTACGAAGATCAGGATTAGAAAGTAAAATAACTGATCCTCTGACCATTGGTCTCTCCAAATCTCCAAATCGTCGAATAAGTTCTGCACTTCTATCAACCACCACCTCGACTCTTGTCTTGAGCCCGACAACTGGGTATCAGGTCAGGGACGGTGACGGGGGGGAGGGTTAGTACCACATTTATCGAATTCGTCCATTATTTAAACGATTGCACCATTGTAAATAACAACAGATCTCTGCGTCTGTATTGAAATATGTCGAAAGAAATTTACCTACCCAACTTAAATATCGATACAACCATTACCATGATAACCTATAACAAACATCCACCCACCTTAAGTTCCTCACAGTATGAAGTCAATCACATGTATAAACCTTTTTCGAACAACCACGGTGGATCACCAAGTTCACTATCTATAATGATCATGAAGTCTTCTGTAAAATACAGGGGGGAAAACAATTACGGTAAAATTAATTACGTGATGTTCAGTAACGGTCGACGGAGTCGGTGAAATGGAGATACTACAAAGTCCACTTTTACGAAAAGATTTATATTTTATTCTCTACAAAAACCAAATCGATATTTCAAATATAGACGATTAATTTTTGAAAGAAAGAACTATCTCGTTTAATGAATTAATAAAAGTTTAGGTCTAACAATTAATGTTGATTAAAAATTCAGTCTTATCACTTAGGAATGAATCATGTCTAGGAATCCTAAGGACATTTTGATTATCGGTTCAAATTTTCATGATTGTAAGAAAAAATAAAAAAATGTTTTAGACGTTAAGCCTGGAAAATGATTTATAATGACACATTTTTTTTGAATACTGGCACAATTTCTGATTATAGTATTCCTAATGTTAATCCAAAATTGAGAAACTGCAAAAGATTACACGTATATAAAGAAAGTTACTTTTGAATATGAAATTCTCTATATTAAAAAAGGATTGTAGTTTCGTTAATAAACTCGTTTGGTTAGGGAACGTTGTTGACAACTTTTGAATTTTACGAATTAATGAAGATATAAGAGTGACATATTGTTAAAAGAAAGAAAATACTCCCCAGTATCTTCCTCACTTAGTATTTTATTAAACAAACGATTTCCACAATAATTGAAATCTTTAACGATCAGGAGACCCGACCGGGTGAATGGTTTCCATAAAAGTCTTGTTAATACTGTTACTACTGATTTATGAGTTTATTCATTTTCTATGACCCATCTGTTCATATTCCCTTTAACAATTGTTCGGACACCTCCCTTAGACTCTTCCTACGTTTTTGTCTGTAACTCTTTTTGCCCTGGTCACTGTCTTTTTCTTCTCTTTTTGTAAATTCCTTGACTCCACTCCATGGTAGTACCCGTTCACTTTTTCCAGACTCTGTTACGACTTTTTCAAATTGATGTCCTCTTTAAATCTTTTGTATCAAT
The DNA here is from genome assembly GCA_006410555.1 of Capra ibex. Lineage (NCBI taxonomy): Eukaryota > Metazoa > Chordata > Mammalia > Artiodactyla > Bovidae > Capra > Capra ibex. Next base: position 1,329,131 of record SJYO01051103.1, read on the forward strand.
GTACGAGTGAATTTTTAAAGTTGGACACGTTTCGACTTGTTTTTAAAGTTGGACTTGTTGCATACGATAACAAAGGCTAAATAAAATCATTAAGTTATAAAAATTGATAACTCATCTTCATGTAAAAGTGTGGTGGTTAAATTTTTCTCTAATTCTTTTGTACGTTTACATCGGGGAAAGGTTCCTGAACCTAGTCTCTTCTTCAAATACCCGTCGTGAGTAATCAGTACAGTCCATTATAATTCAAGAAATACGTTCAATGGATGACTGATTGACTTCGAGACTTGAGCTGACCTTATGGAAGTCTAAAAACGTCATTTTTGTCAAGTCTGACTTACAACTTCTGTCCACCCTTGTTTTATCTAAAACTTTCCCTTCGTGTACTCCAGAAAATGCGTCTGAAGGACTTCAGTGTCCTTTACCTGTACCTCAGTCGATAACCAGTCTAGGGCCGAAACAACGAATACGGCACTCGAGTACTGAAGTCAAAGAAGAAGACATTTCACCCTTAGTATGTCGGAGAATACCAACAATTCTCCTAATTTATGTGTGTGTGTGTGTGTGTGTGTGTGCAATTCCACGAATATTACGAACCGTATGTTACCCACTAATTCTTTACAATTAAAGAAAAAAGAAACCCTGATTTGTATGGTCTGTTATAAATCATTTCGTGAGTCGTCTCGTAAGAAAGGGTACCAGAAAACCAAAGTGACCGTCGTGTCTGAACTTGACCGTTTCTTCAGTGCTCGACAAAAATTATTCAGAGTGTATTTTAAGAATTACGGGATTCTTAGATAATAATGTATATTAATATTGTTCATTCAAAACACGGATCCCTATGTATAAAAATTTAGAAGATTAATGTTCTATCCCTTAAAGTGAACAAGGTAAAATTGAACTCCAGTGTTTAAAAAGTCAAATCTCGGTTGTACTTTGAAAAGTTTCTTATTTCTTTATTCATACATCCGATGTTTTTCTCATGAAGATAAAAATCCTAACGCTCGCACGAATTCAACGAAGGTAGTACAGACTGAGAAACACTATGATGCCTGACATCGGACGGTCGGAGGAGACAACTACCCCTAAGAGGTTCGTTCTTTTGACCTCACTCAACTGTCAGGGAGGAAGTCCCCTAGAAGGGCTGGGTCCCTAGTTTGGTCTTGGTCCCAGAGAGTACAGAGAACGTGACCGTCCACCCAAGAAATGGTGATCACGGTGGACCCTTCAGGGAAAAATCCTAATCATAGTTGGTTTACCTGAAGGAAACACCGAGTCTACCATTTCTTAGATGGACGTTACACCCTCTGACGCCCAAGTCAGTTGCTTTGCACTTTTCGGTCACCGTAGATTTCTCTAATGACATCCATGATTCTAAACTCTTTTATGAGAACGAGAATGATTGTAAACGTTTCTACATTTTTATGTATATCTCATATTTGAAATTCCTAAGATAAATTCTGAGTGATACGGAAGGTTACAATAATGACAAGTTTTAGGTTTTGTATTTGGACGGTATTGACCCTTTTACAGTGATAACTCTACATCACAGATGTACTCCCGAGAAGTTGTTAAATTTTGAGTGTGTGAGAGCAGTGTAATTATTCAACGCGGATGTCCGTAGGTCAGAATTACGTCATCAAGTAATTACTTACTTCGTTTTCCTTTTTCTACCAACCTTGTAACTATTTCCTGCTCAAGTCGGGAAAGAATTTTATGGACCTTTATAAATTTCATTGTAATATTTACCTTTTGAATTTATTTGAAAATTCTTGAAACTCATGATCAATATACATTCTTTATCATGGATTCATATTGATGAATATATCGAAACGGTAAATTTAGAACGAATTATAAAGACAATAATTCAGTGATTTATACAGACAAAAGAGAGTAAATTTTGTATTTTCAGGAAGTTATAACAAGAAACGAGAAAGTTTAAGTAAAGTAACAGAGACAAAAGTAGATGATAATAAGACAAATCGACCAGTAAGTCAACAAGCAAACTAGTGAGTCAAGCCCTACACAGAGCGTTGTGCCGCTCCGCACCCACACGCCACAACAAGGAGCACGTGCGCAAGATCGGTCCCGGCGTCCTCTGTGTGTCCTCACGTATAGATGTTGGGCTCGTCAATGACTTGAACGGAAGTCCCACCAATGTCAAGTGGAGAATCGGAGGAAAGAAGATAGAGCCCCTTTCTCCGTACACACGTTCACTCCTGTCCCCGAAGGTTTGCAACAAGGTCGGGGGTCTAGGGCTACGTCTCCTTTCTACCCCACTCGGTGCATCGAAGCGGGTGGCCGTACACGAGTCTCCGAGACTTCAACACTCCTGTCCCTCGCGGAAAGTGTGGACGCTACGTTCAATGGTCGTGGGTGGAGGGAACGAGAAGGGAGCAGTGAGTGTCGAGAGATTGTAGGGTCGGATAAACGGGTGCCTAAGAAAAGGGACTAATCCTCTGTTACTGGTTTTCCGATATATTCTGGTCTGGGTTGAGACACTAAGATGCCACAAGTGATGTTGAAAGAAAAACAATTTAAAGTAGTTGCTGTTTTACGAAGTGATTTGTCTATAATGATATAAAAACAATTTTACTACTCATAGAAAAAACAACATTACTACTTATAGAAGAAAACAATATTATTATAGAAAAAAAAGGGGATACAGTGACTCGACCAAAATAGAGGATCGTATAGTATGTGTAACAAGAAAGCACGAATTTTATCTGAGATCTTACCTAAGTTGAACATGTTGACATTTCCCTTCCTTACTGAGTAAAGTCCCGGAATCTGTTTTTATTCTACACAATGACTGAATACCAGACCACCTTCCTTGACTACATGAGTACCAGTTAATATTGATGACACCGTCTCCGTCTTTCACCACGGTACTCTTGGGTTTCTTGTGGTCCGAAGAACTCTTTCCACATAAAATCGACGCAACACTGTCGACGGATCCTTTGCTCCATGCGCCACCCGTTTCCGGACCTTTCAGGTTTCGGACAAGACCCTTACGTTGAAAGAAAAGTACCTACCTCACATTTCTCCCATTTAGTTTCAGCCTAGTTTCTTACTTTGGACCGTGTCACGGACTACGACCAGTATGTAACAAACAAAGGAGACGACTTAATCTCTCCTCCGACGGAGTGACCCTGCGTGATATCTCAACACATAGAAGAGGGACTACTGTTTCTTTGTGTGTAAGTACTATATTTGTGTTCGTACCACCTTTCTCTATTACTTCTTTCAATTCCTAAGAACGTTAGAGAAAGGGGATGTTTTGGACAGTTACTCGGGTAAAGATACGACAACAAGTCAACGATTCAGTACGGTTGGGAAACGCTGGGGTACTTCACGTCGTGTAGTCCGAAGGGACAGGAAGTGATAGAGAACTTCAAACGAGTTTGAGTACAGGTAGCTCAGTCACTACGGTAGGTTGGTAGAGTTGGAGGAAGCAGAGGAAGAGGAAGACGGGAGTTAGAAAGGGTCGTAAAAGGTTATGTAGAAAAGGAGTCAGAAAAGATCACTCAGTCGAGAAACGCAATCCACCGTTTTCATGACCTCGAAGTTGAAGTCGTAGTCAGGAAGGTCACTTATGTACGTAGGGTAGTCGAGGAAATTTTGTACTCTGACCCTTGAAGAGACCATCAGGTCACCGATTCCGCGACACGATGGTACGTCCCCAGTGTCCAAGTTAGGGACCAGTCCCTTGACCTAGGGTGTATGACGTTCTTTTCTAGGACGTACGGTATTGATTCTGACTTCATGTCCAATATCGTCCGCCCTTCCAATGCTGATTTTCGGTTCTCTTCCACTACGCTTACTTTACACGATAAATTTTAAGTCCAATATGGTCCGCCCTTCCAATGATGATCTTCGGTTCTCTTCCACTACGCTTACTTTACACGATAAATTTTATCCCCTTTCCCGAACTCGTCTCTCACTTGCACTTACACTTTCGTGATCAGCGAGTCGACACAGACTGAGACGTTGGGGTACCTGACATCGGGTGGCCTGAGAAGACAGGTACCTTAAGAGGTCCGTTCTATGACCTCACCCACCGGTAAGGGAAACGGTCCCCTAGAAGGGCTGGGTCCCTAGTTTGGGCCCAAAGGACGTAACGTCCGTCTAAGAAATGGCAGACTCAGTGGTCCCTTAGAATCTAGTAAATTTTATCTCTAAGAGAGTTAGAGAGACAACGGAATGTCTCCACGGAATAGATTTGGTCGGCATTTAACACATTAGTTAGTAAAAGTCATTATCAACTTTATCTTGACCATATAACGGACACCGTCCGTAAGTCATTTATGGATAAGTTACTTAACAAAAGATTAATAAATTATTCAATGTCATCTTAATCTCAAAAAAACTTTTATTACAAGAGTCAATGAACTTAAGATTATATGATAGGTCTCACCCTCTCTTTTTCCTCCCCGTTATAGAATCACTTCTAACTTTCCTTTAAAGGCTACTAGTGGTCATACACTAGGAACGGTCTCCGGTGGTAGATCCTTAAGGGCCACTTACACTTTGAGTGGGTAAGTTACACAGTACCACCCCTGTCATTCTAGATGAGGAAATTTTTGGTAGGGGTCTAAAATAGTGAGATGTTTAACGAACAGAGGTAAAAGGCATAGGGAACGACTAAAGATATGCATAATCAATATATACATATGAACTAAGTAATAAAATAACAACAACATCTCGGGGATTTAATAGAGTATGGAAAACGTTGGGGTACCTCCCCCGGGTAGTTCGAGGAGACAGGTACTCTAAAGGGTCCGTTCTTATGACCTCACCCAACGGTAAAGGAAAAGGTCCCCTAGAAGGGTTGGGTTCCTAGTTTGAGTGTAAAGGACACAGAGGACGTGACTGTTCGTCTAAGAAATGGTGACTTGGTGGTCTCTTCGGGGTAAGTAATAAAAGTCAAGTCAAGTCGAGTCAGCGAGTCAGCACAGGCTGAGAAACGCTGGGGTACTTAGCGTCGTGTGGTCCGGAGGGACAGGTAGTGGTTGAGTGCCTCAAGTGAGTCTGAGTATAGGTAGCTCACCCACTACGGTAGGTCGGTAGAGTAGGAGACAACAGGGGAAGAGGAGGACGGGAGTTAGGGAAGGTCGTAGTCTCAGAAAAGGTTACTCAGTTGAGAAGTGTACTCCACCGGTTTCATAACCTCAAAGTCGAAATCGTAGTCAGGAAGGTTTCTTGTGGGTCCTGACTAGAGGAAATCTTACCTGACCAACCTAGAGGAACGTCAGGTTCCCTGAGAGTTCTCAGAAGAGGTTGTGGTGTCAAGTTTTCGTAGTTAAGAAACCGTGAGTCGAAAGAAGTCAGGTTGAGTGTAGGTATGTGCTGGTGACCTTTTTGGTATCGGAACTGCCTGAAACAACCGTTTCGTTACAGAGGTGAAAACTTATACGAGAGATCCAACCAGTATTGAAAGGAAGGTTCCTCATTCGTAGAAAATTAAAGTACCGACGTTAGTGGTAGACGTGACTAAAACCTCGGGGTTTTTTATTTCAGACTATGACAAAGGTGACAAAGGGGTAGATAAACGGTACTTCACTACCCTGGCCTACGGTACTAGAAGCAAAAGACTTACAACTCGAAATTATGTTGAAAAAGTGAGAGGAGAAAGTGAAAGTAGTTCTCCGAAAAATCAAGGAGAAGTGAAAGACGGTATTCCCACCACAGTAGACGTGTAGACTCCAATAACTATAAAGAGGGCCGTTAGAACTAAGGTCGAACACAAAGAAGGTCGGGTCGCAAAGAGTACTACATGAGACGTATATTCAATTTATTCGTCCCACTGTTATATGTCGGACTTGCATGAGGAAAAGGATAAACCTTGGTCAGACAACAAGGTACAGGTCAAAATTGNTCGAACACAAAGAAGGTCGGGTCGCAAAGAGTACTACATGAGACGTATATTCAATTTATTCGTCCCACTGTTATATGTCGGACCTGCATGAGGAAAAGGATAAACCTTGGTCAGACAACAAGGTACAGGTCAAAATTGACAACGAAGGACTGGACGTATGTCTAAAGAGTTCTCCGTCCAATCCACCAGACCATAAGGGTAGAGAAAGTCTTAAAAGATGTCAAATAACACTAGGTGTGTCAGTTTCCGAAACCGTATCAGTTATTTCGTCTTTATCTACAAAAAGACCTTGAGAGAACCAAAAAGGTACTAGGTCGCCTACAACCGTTAAACTAGAGACCAAGGAGACGGAAAAGATTTTGGTCGAACTTGTAGACCTTCAAGTGCCAAGTACATAACGACTTCGGACCGAACCTCTTAAAACTCGCGATGAAATGATCGCACACTCGACTCACGTTAACACGCCATCAAACTCGTAAGAAACCGTGACGGAAAGAATAAACCTGTAAAATTTGTTTTATCCAAAAGATATCGTCTAAGTCAAGTCAACAAGAAGATGATATTTTACACTAGGTTGTCCAAATATTGGGTCCGTAAATTGTTACTTAACTCCGATTAACGGAAACTTATACCATCTCAAAGGACCAAAGAAATTCCTTTGGTCATGTGGGGACCTTTTGGTTAGGTAGAGGTGGGTTGTCGACTGGTTTCTTACTGAGTACAAGAAGTGTATTTGTGTGGAAAATGAAATCAAATATATGAAGGATGATAGACCCTACGAAGAGTGAGGTACTTTTAAGATAAAAAATTTTCAAATTAATTTTTATATAATGTCTTTTAAAACTTTTGTCTCCCCTTTTATAATGAATATGTCGATGAGGGATTTTATTTTACAACATAAAACCAGGTGAACAAGTTCTGAATAAACAATAAAAGGTTCGGAAAAAATCAAAATTTAGTATTTTCATTATTTCCAAAACAAAGATCAGTACTGTCTCATCGAATATAACCCACTTCGAAAGGATACTGATTATTAAAACTTGAAATTTTTAATAAATAAACCAACTCAGTCCAGAATTAAAGACGTACACCCTTGATCAAGGCACTAGTCCCTTACCTTGGGTCCGGGGACGTGACCCTCGAACCTCAGAATCGGTGACCTAGGGATCCCTTTAGGGTTATTAATACCCGAAACCTGTTTTATATATTTTATTGACCTTACTGGTTTTCGTCAATGTTTGACCTCTTCTGAATCGGGACCTCTTTTCCTTTAATGAGAACCACTATAGGTGTAAAGTTGTCTAACTAGTGACTCCCGTAAGGGGTTACTCATCTATCATTGATCTTTAAATCGACATCGGAATGACCGAACTCCATAGTCTCCTGTCTTAAACCCCGACTGTCTGGTCAACCTTTAAGTCCCCCTTTTAAAATCTTTACTTTCGGTAATTCTACCCTGATAGTTTTAGTCACGTGTTTAGAGACAAAGTTTAAGAACCTACTGGAGACTCAACGTGTATGTACCAGAGTTTTTACAGGTCCTTTCGTTGTCGATCTCTTAAGACCCGTCTCAAAGTTAACAACGGGTGATGTCTTGTCTGTCTCGAACCTCAGACTTAGGATGAGAGAATCAAATGTACCCGATGGTATTATTTCCCTGCCGTTTCCCTTACCGTTTGGGGAAGTCTTAAGAACGGAACTCTTGAGGTACTTGTCATACTTTTCCGTTTTTGTCCCGTGACTTTCTACTTGAGGGGTCAGCCATCCACGGGTTATACGATGACCTTTAGTCACCTCTGCATTGAGGTCTTTCTTACCTCTGTCTCGGTTTCGTTTTTGTAGCTCAACACCTACACTGACCACTACCCTTATTTCAGGTTATGACATTCCTTGTCATGACGTATCCTTGGACCACACAATCCAGGTACTTAGTTCCGTTTAACCTTCACCAGTTTGTCCTATACCTGCCGTTCTCACTTGTAGCTGTAAAATCCTTAGTCACTTGATTTTACCTGACCTTACCCACTTAAATTGAGTCCACTGGTAATATAATAAAGTACGTTTCTACCCGAGTTTTTTCCTGTCTTTACCATACCTAGATTGTCTTCGTCTTCTATGATTCCTTTCCACCGTTCTTATGTGTCCTCCTGATATGCTTTTTATGGAAGTCCTGGGTCTATTAGTGCAACCACACTGGTGAGTGGCTCTCGGTCTGTAGGACCTTACACTTCAGTTGCCCCGGAATCCTTCGTAGTGACGTTTGTTTGGATCACCTCCACTACCTTAAAGTTTAAGATTTTAAGGTAAAATCCTAAAGTGTAGGACTTTCTACAACGACAATTTCACGATGTGAGTTATACGGTCGTTTAAACCTTTTGAGTCGTCACCGGTGTCCTGACCTTTTCCAGTCAAAAGTAAGGTTTGGGTTTCTTTCCGTTACAGTATACAAGTTTGATCTGACGTATTAACGTGAGTCGAGTGTACGATGGTTTCATCACGAATTTTAAGAGGTTTGGTCCGAAGTTATCATGTACTTGGCACCTGAAGGTCTGCAAGTTTGAGATAAATCTTTTCCGTTTCCTAGGTCTCTAGTTTGACGGTTGTAGACAACCCAGTGACTTTTTCGTTCTCTCAAGATCTTTTTATAGATGAAAACGAAATAACTGATCCGGTTTCGGAAACTGACACACCTAGTGTTGTTTGGCATCTTTTAAGACTTTCTCTACCGTTATGGTCTGGTGGAATGGACGGAGGACTCTTTATACATACGTCCAGTTCGTTGTTGTCTTGACCTGTACCTTGTTCTCTTACCAAGGTTTATCCTTTTCCTCATGCAGTTCCGACATATAACGGTGGGACGAATAAATTGAATATACGTCTCATGTAGTACTCTTTACGACCCGACCTACTTCGTGTTCGACGTTAGTTCTAACGACCCTCTTTATAGTTATTGGAGTCTATACGTCTACTGTGGTAGGATTACCGTCTTTCACTTCTTCTTGATTTCTCGGAGAACTACTTTCACTTTCTCCTCTCACTTTTTCAACCGAATTTTGAGTTGTAAGTCTTTTGATTCTAGCACCGTTGGTCAGGATAGTAAAGTACCGTTTATCTACCCCTTTGTTACCTTTGACTTCACTCTCTGAAATAAAAAACCCGAGGTTTTAGTGACGTCTACTACTGACGTCCGTACTTCAATTTTCTGTGAACGAGGAACCCTCTTTTCGATACTGGTCGTATAATTTTTCGATCTGTCGTATAATTTTTCGTCTCTGTAATGAAACGGTTGTTTCCAGGTAGATCAGTTTCGATACCTAAAAGGTCATTAGTACATACCTACACTCTTGACCTGGTATTTCGATCGACTCGCGACTTCTTAACTGCGAAAACTTGACACCACAACCTCTTCTGAGAACTTTCAGTGAACCTGTCGTTCCTCTAGGTTGGTCAGGTAGTATTTCCTTTAGTCAGGATTTATAAGTAATCTTCGTGACTACGACTTTGAGGTTATGAAACCGGTGGACTACTGTTTTTGGCTGAGTAACCTTTTCTGGGACTACGACCCTTCCGAACTTGCACCCTCCTCTTCCCCTGCTGTCTCCTACTCTACCAACCTACCGTAGTGGCTGAACTACCTGTACTCAAACTCATTCGAGACCCTAAACCACTACCTGTCCCTCCGGACCACACGACGTCAGGCACCCCAGTGTTCTCAGTCTGTTCTGACTCGTTGACTTAACTTGAGTGGTATTATTTTACAGTGTCCCAGTAGTTCTTATCTTTAAAGAAAGAGTGTCAACATCTCCGACCATCAGCTTCTAGTCAGAAGGTCCAGTATCCGAACGATATAGGAGTAGACCGTCTTTCCCCGTCCCTCGAGTCATCCTAGAGAAAATATTTTCGTGGACGGGATAAGCACTGTCGAAATGGGAGTACTGGATTAGTAGAGGAGTTCCTGGATTATGTCTGGTATCGAGGATGGTTCAGACTCCCCGAACCATTTGTGAAGTTTAAACATTAGTTTTGAACTCCGGTGTGGAAACTTGATTTCTGACAAAGGATCTTGACTTCTAGACAAGATACTCATTTTAACTTTATCCATAAAATTATCATTTAATAATGTTTGAAGAGGTGACAAGGAGGTTTCGTAACTCGTAATGACGTAATTTATCTGCAAGTTCACCTACTTACTTACTCGGAGAGAGGATGTAATAAAACATGTGTTATACAGGTGGAGTTTTTCGGTGGTCGTCGAATGAGGACAAAAGAGACCACCGAGTTTACCATTTCTTGGACAGGCGTTACGTCCTTTGGACCCAAACTAGGGACCCAGTCCTTCTAGGGGACCTCTTCCCTTTCAGTTGGGTGAGGTCACAAGAACGAACCTTTTAGTGTACCTGTCTCTTCGGATCACCCGATGTCAGGTATCCCAGTGCTTCTCAGTCTTTGCTGACTCGTTGATCGTGTGTGTCTATATTTCATTTGAATGTGTTCAAATTTTCCGAATGGACCATCGAGTCTACCATTTTTTAGGTGGACGTTGCTCCCTGTGGGTCCACACTAGGGATCCAGTCCTTATAGAGGATCTCTTCCCTTGCTTTTGGGTGAAGTCATAAGAACGGACCTCTTAGGGGACCTGTCTCCTCGGACCCTCCGATGTCAAGTACCCCAGCGTCTCAGTCTGCACTGACTCGCTGATTGCGTGTGTGTGTTCAAATTTCAGTAGTCGACCACTGAGTCGACGATCTTACCTTTAGTCTTGAAAAGTCTCCTTCTACTTGAGTACATAATGTATATTACAGATCTTAATTTTTTTTTATATAATCTGTACATTCCTGTGTCCTTTTACACTGGGTCCTAGTTCTTTTTTCATCAGTTGTCTTTGTCTGGGACCTACTGGAGATACAATCTTAATCGTCTGTTCCTGAAATAATATCTATAAAAGTTTTTTGAATTATCTTTTTCCGTCAGTATTACTTATTTGTCTTTCACCTTAAAGTCCTTTTTTTATTTTTACCTGAGTTACCATTTCGCAGACGACGTCATTCTCTCTGGACGCAAACTATGGACCCAACCCTTCTAGGGGACCTCTTTCCTACCGATGGGTGAGGTCATAAGAACGGACCTCTTAAGGTACCGTTCCAATCTCATGTACCCCTACGTTTGTCAAAATGGACTAACTCGTTGATTGTGCGTTTTTTTTTTTTTTTTTTTTTTTTTNTTTTGTTTTTTTTTTTTTTTTTTTTTTTTTTTTTTTCCTCGATTTACTTTCAGATCTTGACTTTTCATGTTATAGATTTTATTTTTTAAGTGACCTACTCGTATTGTGGTCAGACTTCTACCGTTTTCCCAGACACTTGACCTTCTTTCTAGTCCTCTTTTATAGGTTTGACTGACTTCTAGTCTCTCTTTTTCCTACTTCTTACTTTTAACCCCACGTACATAGAAAAGTCTCTTACAAAAGGAACCTCTAATATACGGGTCCTCACCCTGACGTGTCAGTATACCATCGAGATAAAAATCGAAAAATTCCTTGGAGGTATGACAAGAGTTATTACCGACATGGTTAAATGTAAGGGTGGTTGTCACGTGTTCCCAAAGGAAGAGAGGTGTGGGAGAGGAAAAAACGAAAAAAGAATATGAATAACTAACGAACGACGTGTATTACACATCTCGGTATCCCTAACTCTGTGTTATAAATAATGATCCATAATAAAACGACCCAGTTACCTTCCAACTCAGGTGCATCACTCCTCAACTCGACCCGAACAGAAAGTAACACGATGTAAATGGTGACCAAAACTTAAAGTGACCTGAACCAAATGATGTCTGAAATGGAGTTACAAGACGAAGATGGAATTCAGAGGAGATAATTAAAGAAGGAGTGTCCCTACAAAGAAGTGAGAACGAGGAAGGGGGTGGTGTGTAAAGACAACCGACCAGGTCAATAGACCAGGAATAATAAACTACGAACGAGTCTTCACCCCACCCGTTACTCTCCGATCTTCTCGACACCAGGACGAAGTCGGAGTCTGGGTCGGTTCGGGACATAGAGACCAGAGTCCTTACCTCAAAGAAGTTACTAGAACGTGGAGTGGGTCTACGTCGTCAGGAGATTACCTATCTTTGTAGTGAAAATGAACTAATTCATGACTTATTATTTCAGTAAAATTACCATATTGGAAGTCAAGTCAACGAGTCAACACAGGCTGAGAAACCCTGGGGTACTTAGCGTCGTGCGGTCCGGAGGGACAGGTAGTGGTTGAGGGTCTCAGATGAGTTTGAGTACAGGTAACTCAACCACTACGGTAGATCGGTAGAGTAGGAGACAGTATGGGAAGAGGAGGACGAGGGTTAGGAAGGGTCGTAGTCCCAAAAAAAAAGGTTACTCAGTTGAGACGTAGTCCACCGGCTTCATAACCTCAAAGTCGAAGTCGTAGTCAGGAAGGTTTCTTGTGAGTCCTGACCAATGGAAATCCTTCCTGACCGACCTAAAGGAACGACAGGTTCCCTGAGAGTTCTCAGAAAAGGTTGTGGTGTCAAGTTTTCGTAGTTAAGAAACCGCGAGTCGAAAGAAGTGTCAGGTTGAGAGTGTAGGTATGTACTGGTGACCTTTTTGGTGTCGGAACTGATCTGCCTGGAATCAGCCGTTTCATTACAGAGACGAGAACTTATACGATAGATCCAACCAGTATTGAAAGGAAGGTTCCTCATTCACAGAAAATTAAAGTACCGACGTCAGTGGTAGACGTCTCTAAAACCTCGGGGTTTTTTATCAGACTGTGACAAAGGGGTAGATAAACGGTACTTCACTACCCTGGTCTACGGCACTAGAATCAAAAGACTTACAACTCGAAATTCGGTTGAAAAAGTAAGAGGAGAAAGTGAAAGTAGTTCTCCGAAAAATCAAGGAGAAGTGAAAGACGGTATTTCCACCACAGTAGACGTACCGACTCCAATAACTATAAAGAGGGTCTTTGGAACTAAGGTCGAACACGAAGAAGGTCGGGTCGCAAAGAGTACTACATGAGACGTATCTGCAATTTATTCGTCCCACTGTTATTTGTCGGAACTGCATGAGGAAAAGGATAAACCTTGGTCAGACAACAAGGTACGGGTCAAGATTGACAACGAAGGACTGGACGTATATCCAAAGAGTTCTCCGTCCAGTCGACCAGACCATAAGGGTGGAGAAAGTCTTCAAAGATGTCAAATAACACTAGGTGTGTCAGTTTCCGAAACCGTATCAGTTATTTCGTCTTTACCTACAAAAAGACCTTGAGAGAACGAAAAAACTACTAGGTCGCCTACAACCGTTAACCTAGAGACCAAGGAGACGGAAAAGATTTTGGTCGAACTTGTAGTCCTTCAAGTGCCAAGTACATAACGACTTCGGACCGAACCTCTTAAAACTCGTAATGAAATAATCGTACACTCTACTCACGTTAACACGCCATCAAACTCGTAAGAAACCGTAACGGAAAGAAACCCTAACCTTACGTTTGACTGGAAAAGGTCAGGACACCGGTGACGACTGAAAAGATTTAAACGACCGTATAACTCACGTCGTGAAAGTGTCGTAGTAGAAAATCCTAAACTTTATCGAATTGACCTTAAGGTAATGGAGGTGATCGAAACAAGTATCACTACGAAAGATTCCGGGTGAACTGAAGTGAAGGTCCTACAGACCGAGATCCACTCACTAGTGTGGTAGCAGTAATAGACCCAGTACTTCTAGAAAAAACATGTCAAGAAGACACATAAGAACGGTGGAGAAGAATTATAGAAGACGAAGACAATCCAGGTATGGTAAGGACAGGAAATAACTCGGGTAGAAACGTACTTTTCAAGGGAACCATAGAGATTAAAAGAACTTCTCGAGAGATCAAAAAGGGTAAGACAACAAAAGGAGATAAAGAAACATGACTAGCGACTCCTTCCGAAAGAACAGAGAGGAACGAGAAGAAACCTTGAGACGTAAGTTTACCCTTATAGAAATGAAAAGAGGAAACGAAAAGTGAAGAGAAGAAAAGTGTCGATAAACATTCCGGAGGAGTCTGTCGGTAAACCGAAAAAACGTAAAGAAAAGGTACCCCTACTAGAACGAGGGACATAGGACATCACAGTGTTTGGAGACAGGCATCAAGTAGTTCGTGAGATAGTCTAGATCAAGGAATTTAGATAAAGATGAAGGTGACATATTAGTATTCCCTAAACTAAATCCAGTATGGACTTACCACATCACTAAAGGGGATAAAAGAAGTTGACTTCAGACTTAAACCGTTATTCCTTAAGTACTAGACTCGGTGTCAGTCGAGGACCAGAACAAAAACGACTGACATATCTCGAAGAGGTAGAAACCGACGTTTCTTATATTCGTTAGACTAAAGCCACAACTTGTAGACCACTACAGGTACACATCTCAGAAGAGAACACAACAACCTTCTCCCACAAACGATACTGGCCACACAAGAGAACCGTTTTGAGATAATCTGAAACGGGACGAAGTAAGACATGAGGTTCCGGTTTAGACGGACAATGAGGTCCACAAAGAACTGAAGGATGAAAACGTAAGGTCAGGGGATACTACTTTTCCTGTAGAAAACCCCCACAATCAAGAGTTTCTAGAACATCCAGAAGTATCTTGGTAAGCTAAAGTCGAAGAAGTCACAATAACCAACCTCGTATCTGAACCTAAGGACACTATAACTTACCAAACGGAACCTTTGTTTGTCTCTAGTAAGACAACAAAAACTCTAACATAGGTTCATGAGGTAAAGCCTGAGAACAACTGGTACTACCGATGAGGTAAAGAAGATTCCCAAAGGACAGGTGTCGTCATCTATATTACCAGTAGACTCAATTTAAGTGGGTAAGGGCAGGTAAAATCAAGTGACTAAGGATCTTACAGGTGCAAGTGAGAACGGTAAAGGACAAACTGGTGAAGGTTAAACAGAACTAAGTACCTGGACTGTAAGGTCCAAGGATACGTTATAACGAGAAATGTCCTGGTCTGGAACGGACATAGTGGTCCGTGTAGGTGTTGACCCATAACAAGAAGGGAGTTTGTTTTTAGAGGACTACCCAAGAAAAACATCCCTAGGAAATTTCCACTACCCGAAGGGTTCACCGTGATCATCATTTCTTGGACGAACGGTTACGTCTTCTGTCTACATTCATACTTAAACCCAACCCTTCTAGGGGACCTCCTCAGGTCATAAGAACGGAATTCTTAGGGTACCTGTCTCCTGGAATCGCCCGATGTCAGGTATCGCGACGTCTCTCAGTCTGAACGGACTTCACTAAGTCGTGTGTGCGTGTATAATTTCCACCACGTGAGAAGCTCCACTTAGACAAGTCAGAGACCAATTAAAGTGTTAATACTTGGAGAAGTAAATTCAAAGTTCTCATTTTCACTTGAGAAGGAAACATAAAAAGTTTAACGAAGGTTACATCGATCTCTAAAGAGAGAGAGGGGACTATTAGGAAAAGTAAGGGATGATCACCATCTCTTGAAAAAATTGTAAGTCAAGGTAAAGTCGGGTCCACTAGATCTAAACTTTGGGTGTCTGGATGTCCGATCATCGAGAAGTTAAAATAGAACGTAGTATTAGGGAACTCCAGAACCACCCGAGATAGAACAAAGGTCAAGTCATTCAAACCCCATTTCGGGTTCTTAGACGTAAAGATTAGTTAAGGGTCCACTACGACTGTGACGACCAGAACACAACTAGAGTACTATTAGATGACTATATCTATTTTACACATATGTATATACACTTGACCAATTCAGGTCGAGGGGATTAGGTTGTCAAATCGATATCATTCATCGTCGGAACCACAGAGATCAATGACTTCTGACGTCATTTGTGCCCCGTGTCAAAATCTGATCGACTCAGGGATGTCGTTCGGGACGTCACACATACCGTGAATATGCCTTACATTCGTCGTACCCGGAGTCACCACTCTTCCACCAACACAACGAAAGGATTGAATTGGAACATTCTCTAACTCTAAAATCCTGTGAAAGGAGGGATATTGACCTTGACTACCGTAAAAGACAGAGATCGTTCTTCTCTTTTCCGTTTCATTCCCCTAAACGATGGGGAAAAGACTAGTTTACATGCCCGAACAGTAGGTCCACGAACAAAGTATATATGTTTTAGGAAAATGTAAAGATAAACTAAAGACCTAAGTTAACCAGACGTACACAGGAAGAGGAGTCTGTCCACACGTACCATGCTAACCTGTGTACTAGAGGATAAAAATCTGATAGTCACTACAATGAGTTCCAAACCATATAAACTTGAAGAAAATTGGTAATTGTATCCTCTAGATGTACAATAGAAGAGTGTTCCCTAAAATGAAAACTTAAGAGGTAAAGGTAAATCTTCTACTTGTGGCATACAACATTACATTTCCAGAGTTTTATACCAGGGACCCGGTCGTGATGGGTGTTTGGACTGCCTTTACGCTTAAGTGAACGAGATAGGGTCCGTGATTTGTAATTTAATCCTTTGTTTTCACCTCGGATTCGGTGTAGACTTGCTCGAGAGATCTACTAAGGTCACACTCTTTGTGACAACACCACTTTACTGTTTCGATTGATGAGGACTCTGTAAGGACCCTGTTCTTTCTATTCACTTATGAAGTATGAACCTAATTTCATGAATCTAGAGAGAACTTTCATGTAACAGTGTAAAACACCTTCGTGTGGAATATAATATCTAACACGAAAAATTTCATATTTTTTCTTTGCCAGTAAACTTCTCTTTATGATAGGGCTTTTCGTCTCTGTTTACTGTTATATGTAACCCATATATTTTGGTTACTCTTTTAAGTAAGGACTCTTCACTAGGTTTTACAAATAAAACGGGTGACTTGACTACATGTAAAAGATGTGTCATTACTATAAACATTATCAGGTAAAGAAGGTAAAGATTGAACCAACAGTTCCTCAAAATCGGTTACAGAACGTAGTATACTCATTCAAAGGGGAATCCTTTTAATCGGATCTAAAAGATTATATTAATAAGAGGGGTTAAATGTTAGTTTAATAATAGATTTTTGATTAAAATGTCTTCATACACTGAAATTTCTCGATGTTTTATAGGCACCCTTTCCCATATCTCTTTCTCTCAGTTCAAGAACTTCGTCGTTCCGACCACGTGTCGTATACCAGTTTTGCGTAGATTTGCAAATGCGGGAAGTAGGTCGAGAGTCTACGGAGAGGTTGAAGGAGAGGATGATGAGACGAAGAACGAGTGAACCGACACATTGGTGTGATCCGAATGACAAACAGTTTTGTGAGTTCGCGTGGACGTGGAGTTCCGTCCGGAAACGGATGCACCGAGACAGACGGACCTGTACGAGAAGAGAGTTTGTGGACGGTAAAAAACAGAAGGAAAAGAAAGTCAAAACCGAGTTTACAATGGTAGAGTCGCTTCGGAAGAGACTGATCGAGTGGGAGGAAGGAACGAGATAAAAAAGGTGTCATTGATAATAGAAGATTTTATCATATTGACGAAGAAAAGATAGAGGGAGAAGGGACTTTCATTGGAGGTGTTCCGTCCAGAATAGAAACGAACAACCAAAGACCCTCGTAAGGATGGGGTATCCCGACAAACCGTACCTTCACGATAATTCTTAAACAGTGTACTGACTTTGTTTCAGACGTCCTGAGTTGTAGAATATTTCAAAAGAATTTTCAGATCTACTGTCAGCTATAAAAAGGAGGTGTTATATGTACATAGCGTTAATAAGTATAAATGAGAAAGGAAAATTTTTGTCGTTCGTTTATACAGATACACGGTCCGTGATAATAATTACCGACCCTTGTTTCTACTTTTTCTGAGACAGGAAAGTACTTCGAGTATCATCTTTTTTGATTTGTCTAATTTTTATTAAATTTTGGTTTTTTTGTTCCATACATATCCTAGACCTTGTGACTTTTATGATTCTAAATCGAGGGGAGGAGACCGAAAAATGACCAATGTCATTTCCTTCATGATCTGTGGTCTCCACTCTTACTCTACCCGTCCTGAGTAATTTAAAGTCTGTGTCTACTCTAATATGTCGAGAATATGTCTAATACGTTGTTCCAATCAAAACTAGACATCCAACTATTTACCGGGTCTACTGGAGTACTATAGAAGACTTTTCGTAATACGTCTGAAATCTTCGTAGGACTTCATGACCATTAAGACTTAAAGTTGTTGATACTTAAAATTACTTTTTAATTTTAAATCTCCTTGTTTATGATGTATAAGTAATTTTGTGAATGATCGGGTATGAATGGTTGGTAGAGAAGGTACCGTTTATGTAAAACATATCGTGAAGATATTTGAGGAACTGTGAAAGAGGAAAAAACTATTATCCTTGCCCCAGGTGTCTACCTAATCTAAGTGTGCTTTTAGTCATAAGGACCTTAGACAATCCTGTCTACACCGTACCAATGTCTCCACATACCATGAAAAAGGAAGAAAGGTTACCAACATCCTCCAGGAGGTTTTAGGTGGAGTAAATAAAGAGGGAGTGACTAGGGTCTTATTTTTTATTCACAAATACCAATTGACCCATTTAATTAGGTTTTAAAACGAAATTATATAAGATTCTTCTTTGTTAGGATAATTAAAAAATAGTATTTCTCTAAGAAACCTTTATGATAAATAGTTGTAAAGAGTTTACTCGGATCGTCTTTGATATAAGATTTCATCTAATCATAAAAATTCAGTACACTATTTATGTTAAAGAAGTTACATTACAAACAAGACGTAGTTAGGTGATTCGAGTTACTTGACAAGTTCCGTGAAATATGTCTATACAGTAAATGGACTTCTTGCCCCGGACTTTCCACTTAGACTGGTCAGTGTGTTAATATTTCACCACATCGACTCCAAAATTAGATCTAGACTGGTTTAGGTTTCGAGGAAGGTGTCAGTTCAAGACGTTTTCGTAAGATGTCTAGGGTGTTTTAAAACTAAATATAGCAAAAGATTTTTACGAAAGGAGTATAAATTTTTTTGTTATGTGAATCTGTGGCTCCCTTAACATTTTATGACCTCTCTTGAATGTGTGATTCAATATAACAGTTCAATAGAGTAAAAACACACCTCGAAGAATACGACAGATGAACAAGAACTCTAAAAGAATCGAGACTTGTATAGGTGTATGTGATCACATAACGATCTTGTGAAAAACGTGTAAATAATATTTTCGTTCACGTCCGTTCCACATAGACAATATGTCATTGGTCAATCTCAGTCCGACGACGGTACGTATAGAATATCTCTGGACAACATACAAAACTCATGTCCACAGGAAGTCACAGACACCCCCTAACCGAGGTCCTAGTGGTACCTATGGTTTTAGACACCTATGAGTTCAAGGAGTTTATCATGTATCATGTCGACCGGGAGACTTAGAATGTCTACGTCTCCCGGTTGGCATGAAAGAAAGACCCACCCCAGTAAAGACTTAATTACACTTATGTTTAAAATAGACGACATGTATAACCATAAGGTGTAAATGTGACTCCCTCTTTTTAGACGACGATTTTGGTATCGTGATGGTTACGACGGATAGGTCTTTCTAAGGTCTAAATTCGAGGGTAGTGGTTAATTTTTTAGATGAAAAAATTCCGATGTTTTCTAGAAAACGTGTATATACTTTTAGAAATGTTTAAATACTACCAGATGATCCGTATCAATCTTAAACGTGGTCCTTTAGTTGATCAACGAATTCGTGACTTTCGTAATTTGGAAAATTCTTAGAGTCATATCTCGCTTATCAAATCATTTCAGGATTCCTCTTTTTTTAAATTACCCACACACTAGTTCTTACACCCTAATCTCTTTCTTACATCTTCTTTTTTTTTTGGTTCTTTGTGGTAGAGTTGTACATTTTGATATTTTGATTTGTTATGTCTCCCCTTTCAGGATCTACTCCTTAAACCCTTTTTTGCCATTGGTGGTGATTTAAATCCATTCTCTAATCGAAACATGATCCGAACCTTACAACTGGGTCAATCATTAGACATGTAGAGTCGAAAGAGTGGCTATCGGTGGGTCGGACAACAAATTTCTAGTTTGATCTATCGGGTAACTTTGTCTGGACATAGTTTTGTTTGGATACTCTCATTAAACTCACACCCCTTCCCTTCTCTTCCATTTAGAAAGAGAAAAGGTGAAGGTAAGAGTAATCTGGACATTCTGTTTTGTGTCCGGGATGTTTGACTTATGATAGGTCCTGTGTTAGATTCTGACGAGCAAAGAAGAGTGTAAGGGGAAATAAAAGGAGTAGTCGAAAAATTTTAATTAATTTTCTGTCAATTACAGACATTGGACATACAAATAACTTTAAATTCGTTACTGTTCGACCCTGTTGGACCGAGTTTTTACGGATAAAGATTATTTGAAATCTTTTGAACATTATTTCAAAATTCAACGTCATCATTCTTAATAAACAGTAAAATAATATCTTAAAATTTGAAGACCGAGGATACAAAAATTTAATGAAACATTAGACTAGTAGACCACCCGAACCTTGTCGTTGTACTGTGGTCTCTTTCGTGAGACAACAAAGTGTCGTGTATTGGGGTCTCTGGGAAAGATTTTACTTTCAGTTCTTTGCATGAATCGATGAATTTCTATGAATTATCCTTTTATTTCATGAAGTAAGATGTGGGTTGGTAAAAACCTGTAAAGAGTATGCGTGAGGGACTGTGTCTCTGGTGGGTGTCATATTTTATACCTTGTAGTGTCTTTTCTGACGAATAGTCAGTCGAAAGTAGAAACGTTGGTTTCCAAAAGAGATCGTTCTATACTGATTACCTAACAATTTTTGACCAGTCTCTCAATCAAGACATAAGACGAATATTACTGTTTCACCTCCTGTTGGATGTTCCGACAATAAAGAATACCCTTTATGTTACATGATCAGACCTTTGTTAGACTGGAGACCTATAAACTAAGAATGTGGTGAGTAACTCACGACTGTGACCCTCAGTACTAACAAAGTCTAAACGACCCTTTCTGATTCACCATTATCCTCCTCTTCCCCTGCTGTCTCTACTCTGCCAACCTACCGTAGTGACTGAACTACCTGTACCCAAACTCGTTCGAAGCCCTCAACCACTGCCTGTCCCTTCGGACCACATGACGTCAGGTACCCCAGTGTCTCAGCCTGTACTGACTCGTTGACTCGATTATTTGGGAATTCGTTTTCTTATTTCGTCGGATGACTTAATCACTTAAAGATGAAATGAAAACTATACTTATGAAAGGATCTATCAAGATATCGGCAAAACGAAAACCAAACTGTATAAACGTACACTTTAAGAAAAGACATACGTCCTTTTTGTTGTCCTTATAGATAGTAAGACATTCGTGCGTGTCCCTTTTATGACCAACACCTTTGCTCTTAAGTTCAGAACGACATAATTAAACAATTTGTATCCGAAATGGTGACGTTCAGAAGATGGTTTCAAGGGTCTCGTCTCTACAGAGAATAGATGAATGTCTACATATCAATCTAACCCCAACTTAAATCCTGTCAAGATCAAACCTCTTACTAGATGATGAAATGTAAAGTGACCTTATAATAGAAATAGACATAAGGGTTCAGATAGAGACGTTAATTCTTTTTCGTGTCCAAATTAAATCTTCGGTGTTTTATGAATCCATTTACTTCAGAATACGAATGTTTCGATGATAGAACTTTGAGTGAAAATAGTAATAAGAAATGGGTGAATATTTTTTTGATCAAGAGTCTAAGACGTGTGTCTATCGAAATACATTTTATATATTTGTAAACAAGTTTAACTATGTGTCTAACGTATTTATGCCGTTAATTCGAATTTAAATGTCTACACGTACATGTTACAACACGTTCAATAGTGTTATAATGTTAAAGTTTTTAATAAGGTTACCTTAGGTTCATTTCGTCAATCACTTCTATGGGTACGTCTTAAATTTATAGTCTTGTTTTAAAATTTCCAGAAGTCATTTTCAAGTGTGTAAATTTTATCAAAATAAGTAAAATAAACATATACAGTTTTATGTAAAAATAAAGGTTTTATCACCCAAAACGTTGATCAAAGTACGTCTTTGTTCCAGACGAGTTATGATGGTTATTTTAGTTATATCGTGTCATCGACAAGTCAAAATCTATGTTTCTTATTTATTGGATTTATGTTTTGTGATTTTATAATCTTTGTGCATAAATTAGTAAGAAGTGTCCGTAGGTTTGAAGTGTTTATATTAGGAATCGTACGGATTGACAACACGTTGGTCTTATACAACGTCAGTGAGTTTGACTAGTTAATAGACATACAAAATGCAGGTGTATTCTGGTACCTTTAAGAGATATAAGTCTGGGTGGTAAGTATGTCAAGTTTACATTGGTTTTTATTTAAGGGTGTTGATAGGAACATGGAAATTTTTAGTTCTTAGGACTCGAACCATCATTCTCGTATTGGAATATAGAAGTATTTTGGTTAGTTCTCTCCTGAATTTTAGGACGAATGGTTTTGTGGGAAAGGGTTGGGGTTGCATTAGATTTTATCCGTCATCTTGTGTTACTGGAAAATTTTACTTCCCCATGTTTAAGTGTAAATTATATCATATGTTATGTTAGTTATTATGTTAATCGATGATATTCGAAATGTTACATGTTAAATAAGTTTACCGACTTGACAAGTCACCAATTCCTCTGTCAATACACGGTCTTTCTATATCATGAAAAACGTACCAAATTACTTTTATATTTTCGATAAACAGGTTTATTTACGGTAGAAGTGATAAATGAACCAAAACGAAAAGAAAAAATTTTTTCCGGTGACTTTACATATTTTACCAGACTTGTACTACCACCATAGTTTCAGTTACGGAGAAGTGTACCGTTATTGTCACGTAAATTGTGCTTGAGTGCCCAATTCAGACGTTTACTAAAGTCTCGTAATGAAACCGATCGTGTTGTCAAAATCTGTCGTGAGTCTATTTATATCCATGCACTTTACACTTCGTTAATAGAATACGTTGAAATTAATACCAACTTATGATAGTTTACTTTTGACGTTTATTTTCATTTTCGTAAAATGTCATCTTTTGAAAACATTTCTATCCCGAGGTGTATTACACAATTAAATTCAGAAATATAGTGAAACAATCATTCAAAACAAGAATTGTGATAATACCTCATCGGATGAAACGTAATTGTCTGTAAACTTTATTATCAGTTCGTACGGTACACCACCAGATTTTTAGTTTGTTATGTGCATAAATATATATGTCGTAGTGAGTCATGGACGATTTTACTTACACTTCTAATGTCTTGGATTGTAGAGTATGATGTTATTATTTTTTGTTTGTTTTTGTTTTTTCACTGGTTACTTCCGTCTTTTATCCTGAATTTTCTTAGATTAGAGTTGACTGAAATTTCGTAGGTATTTTCCTTATTTACGTATAACGTGTTTGTCACTTTCGTTAGCAAGGTGGTTCGTTAAGTCAAGGTCCGCCCCGTTGTCGTAATCGGATTACATACTGTTACTAACGTCTCCTCGTTCGCGAGGAAAGACCTTCACTCTTTCGACACTCTGCTGTCTTTCAGACGGTGTACTTCTCAATCTTCCTTTTCTATGTTTGGGTTTGAATCTACATTTCGTTTTTTGTTTTGTTTTATTTTATTTTAATTTATAACTTTTTGACCTTTGACACCGTGTAGTTTTTTTTACGACTTATTGACAGAAGACACTCTCGACTCAAAAACAACTGTGTTTTCATAAATACATGTTGATTCCGAATGACCAATTTATAGACTCCGTATAGACCGGAACTTGTGAAAGGAATATACGACCTCGACATTTGTTCAAAAGAGTCAGTATTTTTTTTAAGAAGAGTCGTCGACGTAATTGTACTTTGTTACCAGAACTATGTTCTTTTTTTTTTTTTGTCTTTTAATTTGTTTTGAGGATCTATTCTCCCGTAAACCGTCCTATAGGTTTTTACTGTCAGAGGTTCCGAAGAAGGGTCCAGAGGTCACTGCCAGTTAATACCAGGTGACCCGATGATTGTACACGTTGAGGTGACGAACGACGAAAAAATAAACCTTTCAAACGAATATTGAGACTAGTTCCGGGGTAAAAGTAGAAAATCGGAGACCAACAGGCGAAAGTCCAGACCATTGTAGACACTCTCCTTTTTGTCTTCTTTTGCAAACTTAAGTTATTCTTCTAAGTCACAAGGAGAAATTTACAATACAAACGGTGTTCTGTGTACTTGTTCGAAACAGTCAATATCTATGAAGATTCCTGATTTTGTATATAGTCCTTCTTTCTCCGGGGAGGGGTGTTAAACACTTCGATTAATCAAATTATTTACTACTTTACTTTCCAAATAAGAGAGTTTCAATAGTTGACTTTACATGACTTAGTGAACTGTAGTACTGAGTGTTCGTATGGTATAATCTCGTCGGTTCCTTTCCTTCTGACAAAAATACAATCCTATCCGAGAATTTCCCTTAAGGAAATTCTCAAAGACAATCGGATTTAATTCCGGAAAACGAAACAAAGCAGTCTAGAGTTAGGTGTGACAATGAGGTGTTCTTTTGGACTAATAAATCCCTTCAAAACTCCCTCAGTCTGAACAAAATTTAATAATTTTAAGGAATTTACTAAATGGAACATAATTCAAATTTACAGACCATGTATTACAAACTAGGTTCTATCCACGAGTTAATTTACTATTATTTCGTTAATGATGAGAGTAATCTGATTTTATTAAATGTTCGGTTTCATTATTCAGACTTAAAGAATTTTATAGGTTCGTATCTTTTATGATGATCACAAACCTCATTTATTTTTTTGTGTGGGAATCTGGGACTTTTGCATAGTTTAAAAAAAATATCTGTTTCACTTCCTCCCCCACCTTTATGACATTCAATTAACCCAAAAGATGATTCTTACTAAATTTACTGTACACGAGACGGTCTAAACTATCCTTTGCCTTATCGAATATAAAAACTGTAATTTTGTATGAAAGGTTCTATTAATCCATAGAAAGGAGTCGAAAGTTTTACATGATCCAATAGTTAAATCTATTTTCATTTTGATGAACGTTTTGATAGAATACGTTTTAGAAGTGTTCAAATTAAAATACACCTTGGTTAGTTAAGAATTGGACACGAGACTTACATACCTATATTTTATATTATTTTATATATTTTTATATTATAATCCTATTTGAAGTCTAAT
The DNA here is from genome assembly GCA_006410555.1 of Capra ibex. NCBI lineage: Eukaryota > Metazoa > Chordata > Mammalia > Artiodactyla > Bovidae > Capra > Capra ibex. The sequence goes on from SJYO01051103.1 coordinate 1,354,255, forward strand.
GATATAAAATACTGTGGAGATCTTATCTCTTGACTCATTATAATTAATCCTACCAAGACTGACTTTACTGTAATAAAACTTTTCGTCTAATATGTTATATCATTAGACTTCAAATAGATAATCCTATGGAGATCTTATCTCTTGACTCATTATAATTAATTCTACCAAGACTGAATTTACTGTAATAAAACTTTTCGTCTATTAAATACAAATTAGAAGTCGAAGATGTATATAATTAATATATATTTTATGTACAATGTAACAAACACAAGGTAAAAGATCATTTCTTAATTTCAGTATAAAAATTCATGATTTTGTAAAATTCTCGGTTTTTACATGTGTTCGAAACATTTTCATGTCTATTCAGAAAATAGATTTACGACTCTAGTAAGGGAATCAAATGACGTCGAATAGTCAGTGTTATGTGTTAATCACTGTGAAAGATTGTAAGACTCTTCGGTACGTGTTAATTTGTCAATGTACTGTTCAAGGTCTGTGTTACCGTAATTAAACATTTTCACTCGAGTTCTGTGCGAATGATTATGTTCTTGTGGACGGACCGAGATGATTCTTCTTTACTACTTTGATATCTAATATCTAAGTGTCTGACGTCAACGGATGTCTTGGGACTCGCGAACCGATGGTGAGAACAGTTCCGGGATAAGAGTCAGTCGTCAGCGAGTAAATTGAGAGAGTCTCAAACTTAAACGAAATAAACCACGTCTAAGACGTCCTTAGTCTTGTATTTCTTTATCTTTTATTTTTTATTCTTTCACCTTCTCATGTTACTTTTATATTCTTAGTATCCGTTGTTTATATTCTTCTTTTTTAATTCTCAGAATTCTCTTATAAGGTACTTTAAATATATTCATTTGTCGCGTCAAGATCTTAAGAAATCGTTTGCTTTATGTGTTTGTTTGTTTTAGGTTTTTGTAAAAGAGGTTTCGATAAGTTATTACAAGGTTATTCCACCAAAGAATAAACCAATTATTAAGTTATCTTTTTGTAAATTTAGAATTTTAAGATTAAGATACCCGTATTATAGGAAACGTAATCAAGTAATTAAATATTATAATAAAATATGTTCGGTCACATTATTCTCGATTAGTTAATTAATATAATATGAAAAGATGGACGTTTCTTACATGGAAGGTTATAAGTTTTGGTCAGATAAAAGTGTCCACTACGTCTCAAGTTATTTGACATGGAGACAGGTGATGAGATTGCAGGAAGTAAAAGTTTCTTGTAAAAACGTACTAGGGGTAAATGGTAGAAGGGGGGTCCCTTGTCTTATAAACTTTACATTTCTTATTTACTATGTAAGGTTTAGAATCAGTTATAGTAGAATAAATAAGATATGGACTTGTAGTTTTCACGGTATTTTTGTCTAATTGTTTTCTTAAACTCAAAATTTATGAAAAGATCGAGTGGATTTTGGAGTGAAATCCTTCTTTGTCTTCGTGTTCTGTATCTATTGAGTGCTTCACGTACTCGTTGAGACCCTTGCTACGTACTTGTGTTACAGGTATCGTGACACTTTCGACTCAAATGTAGCGTCGTGACAAATGAATGAAAGTCGAGAAGAAGGTAAAGTCTATAAGAAGAAAGATCTCGAGAAGCAAGGATCTACTTAAATTCCATAATTACAATGACTATATTAATAATATGAGGATTTAAAAGAAGATTTAACACTTTGTCACTGTGAAATCCTATTTGTTAGTTTAGTCCTCGTCACATCTTTTTCTACACTACGGTCACTACACATTTCTCGAGAGGTTTTAAACTCTCTTTATTTATACTTCTAGTAATGAAATAATGAAGGATATTCGAGAAAGAAATTTCGAAACTGGAAGACCATTTTACGGTGTATTGTACAAGTTTGACAAAAATCAAATGTATTTTGATCCCTATCTCATTTGACGATGAGTTCTGACTTCTAACGTGTCTTTTCCTTTTTTTTTTTTTGAGTGTGTCTCTACGTTAATGAGATGTCACTATTCTTCGTCTTTTTCGTTCTTCGTTTGCACTGAGTTCATACACATAAAATTTTAAAGTCTTGTCAGATTTTCTACCAATAGGGAGGTGGGTGTTACAGATGATCAGTAGTAAACAGGTCAGCTGAAATCTCGAAACATAAATCAAAATATGAGACACATCGTAATTACGTCACTTAGATTATTTCTTCGTTGACATCGTAAATAAAATTTGGTGAAGCAAAGTTTCTCACTGTCCGTTTCCGTTGTATGTCATATAATGACGTCACACGTGAAAATAGGAGGGAATTTATCATTCGTAAGATCCCACAATACGTTCTTCGTTCGTCGTCATTAATTACACGAATTTTGAAACCAATCCAGTATGGCGGCTCTTCTATGACTGAGAACGGCCAGTGGAAAGTCTATGTTTGGTAAATTTAAATCAAATTAGTGTAACTGTGATAAAGGGTCTGTAAGAAAGGGTCTAATTATTAGTTACGACTATGAATCATTTCGTCATGTAAATGACATTTACAATTGTAAAAATCCCATACACTAAAATTTTTTGTCTACCTTAGGATAAGTATCCGAATATTCATAGCACAAAAAGATAATATAATCGTACAAATTTGTAATAATCCTTCTGTTTTTACAATAAAAACTATTTTTCTTGAAAGAGGATCAATTGTCATGTCGGTGTTGAGTAAGTATTTTTGATGGCGTGAAAAGTTTTATGGTCCTGTACATTATAAACTAGGAGTATTGAAACACGTTATAGGTCGACGTCCCTTGCGGGAGTAGTCGGAATTAAAATAATACGCAGAAGTTCTAAAATTGATTAATCACCATTTCGTTCTGTTCTTGTGATATGACTTAACAATTTGACGGTTGACATTTCAACGTCCGTTAAAGAATATAGACTCTTTCAACAATGGTAAATTTTTATACCAATTCTCTTTTTTTACGTATATTTCACGAATTGAGTCACGGACGGACCATACATTCTGTCACGATTTACTTTCAATCGTCAATAATAGTCATCATACTGATGGTTGCAGACAATTTTGACTCTCATCTGACTGACGAAACATTAAATAGACGTAAACTGTCCGTCTTTTTCCAGTCCACCCTTACAGTCTTATACTTGTACCCATATAATAAATTTACGTATTCGGATCTGCTTTTTATAGTGAATAGAGACGTACTATCCCTCTAAAATGAAAGTAGAAAACGATTTTAAAAGCATTATTTGTGTAAAAGTGTTTTTTAATCTATAAGAAATTTTTACACTGATAGAGTCTGTGTTTATTATAAAATTCATATACCATTAGGTACAGAAAGTGGGGTTGATAATCATACCTATTTCCTCTTGACTTTTGTAAAGAAGTGATAAAGATGTATAGAACCTATATTTTAAGGTATTCAATATGACACTACATATTGTAATGTAAATTATATTAGCTACGATTTTAAATCGTTAATGTTCAATCTAGTTATCCAAAAATTTTTCGGATCTTGTTACTAAAGATTTTGGACTACTTTAGTATTATTTTGATCATCAATAATGTATAATGTTAAATCATTTACTGTATCTATTGAAAAACAGATACTAAGACGTAAATATAGTGAAAAGAGGAAAAATCCCCCAAATTTTTCCATTCAACCGATAAAAACTTTACCTTACCTTCTTTTATATGGTTCATGAGAACTGAGAGAAACTAGATCTCTAGTGTCGAGGTGTCATACATTGAAGAAGACACCGACTTTGGAACTTTTAGATCGGTGACGAGTCATCACAATGTCCATGAGAAATTCGTAAAAAGGTAAATGAAAACTAGTAAATATATGTAGAAGTTGACAAGTCTGATTTGAACACCTCAATAAGGATACGGGTGACGGTCTAGGGACTCGTTATTATCATTATTATTTCCCTCTTTTTATGTTCACTTATATAGTATCGGTCTGTTCTTTAACATCTTTCTGTATTTTACCATTTTCCTAAAAGAATATGATTAAAAAACCAAATTTTCTCGGACGAATTCAATTTATAGATTTGAGTTTTAATTTATAATTTAATTGAAATTTTTCTTAAGTTTTGAAACCAGAGGTATGGAATTTTTTGAAATTATTACCTTCATAAAATAAAAACGTTTCTTAATTTGGTTTACATATATACTAATTACACAAAATTCATATAGTTGTGTCTGTTAGTCTCTCTCTATTTACCATAAATTTTTTATAGTCTAAGTGATGGTGTCACACATACAAAGTCTTAATTCTATACAAAAAACCAGGTAATTTTCTTATTGTGTAATTTAATTTAAAATAAATTGTTCCATTAAAATGGGACATTTTGAGATATTTCTCCTATTCGATCTTTTGTAAGTATCAGTTTAATTATTTATAGTTAAATTTGATTAATTTTGATGGCAGGTATTTTTGTTTTGATTTCTTTTGGATAATAACGAATATGTTTTTTATTTCCCCCTTTTACTAAGTAATTCTAGTTGTGAATGGGAAAAAAGGTAAAGATTGTCACTGGATAGTCGTTTAGAAAGAACAGAGACATTCCTCCATTCTTTGTATTTCTCTACATTCACGTTATTTCTACCCCTTCCCCTCTCCTAGTATCATTGACACAGAGACACACACACACACGTACACACACACACGCCCACAGACTGAGGAATACGGGGGTACCTGACATCGGACGGTACGAGGAGACGAGAACATTACGATAAGTCCTCCTCATTATTATGTCACACTCATTTCTTTTCTCTTTTGTTTTAAACATGGCTTTAATTTTGTTTATAAATAATCTCCTTACGAATCTGTAGGAGATACATAGTAAAACGGAGCAGAAATGTCAATTCGGTCCTCGTTCCTACCAACTGATGGCCCGTGTTTCGGTTTTTGTGGGGTCAGAAGGGAGGGTACGTGTTCAAGAGACAGATGTGTGTCACTTCTCTCCGATCGGGCGTCCGAGTCTAAGGTCCTGGGACTGACTTTACATCTAACCTAGTCTGACACACGGAAACGTGGGTACGTCAGACTGGACATTTGACCGGAGAAGGGGAAAGTACCGAGAGAATCAGAACGATCGAGAAAGAGATTTCAAAAGAAAAGATTAGTAGGTACAAGGTTTTAACCATTCTTCCTAGTATAGAGAATATTCTTTAGGGTCGATGTATCGAAAAGAAAAGGACCGTTCGAGTCCAGAGTAAAAAGACAAAAGACGAAGGATATGATATGTCAGTTGATGTCTCTAGAGCTCTACTTTTCCTGGAAACCCCGAAATTCGGTGTACAACGTGAGTTTTGGTCCCTCGATACGTACACCCATGACTCGTGTCCCTGTCATTTTTTCGTTCACGAATCAAAAATAAATGTTACTGGAGACAAGTATGTAAAGGGAACCCTAAGGACAAGTTAAATGACTTTTACTTAAGTAGTTTTCCAAGTAAGGGGTCTTCGGTTACATAACTTATTGGTTAAAATTTTTAAATGGTTCTTGTCAAAAACGATTGATGATTTGTTCTTACGAGAAAATACCAGTAATTGGTGTTTTGTAGGAAATTTTTTGATATATATATGTGTGTGTGTTTGTCAAGTAGCACTAATTCGTGTTGAAGTAATTAAACCGTTAAGTTTTTGTAAAGAACTATATTAAAAGAGAAGACAGTTAGGAAAGTTGTAAGTATAAAAACATGGTAGTCCCAAACATTTCGTCAATGAGAAACTAGGAAGAACGTTCTAAAGAAAAAATATCAATATCATATATTTAATTCTAGATTAGTACCGGTAGAGGGGAAGTACCTAGTGTCGGAAGTACCACTTCCCCGAACACATTGAGTTACTTCGATACTTGGTACGACGCGTCACGGTAAGTTCTATCTGCCCAGTATCATTTCTCAAGACTGTTTTGTACCAGGTGACCTCTTCCCTTACCGTTTGGTGCGGTCATAAGAACGGCACTCTTAGAGTGCTTGTCATACTTTTCTTTTTTCTACTGTGACCTTCTATTCGGAGGTATCCGACCTTCTCACTAAGGGCCCACCGAGTCACCATTTCTTAGGTGAACGGTCACGTCCTCTACGACCTCTGTACGCAAACTGGGGACCCAACGCTTCTAGAGGACCTCTTCCTTTGCCATTGGGTGAGACTATAAGAACGGACCTCTTAGTGTGCTTGTCTCCTCGGACCACCCGATGTTAGACACCCCAGCGTTTCTCAACCTGTGCTGACTCGTGAATGCATACGTGTGTCCAGCCTTTTACAGGTTATACGATGATCCCTTCTCGTCTCCCGTTAATGATTATCAAATTGACTGATACACTTTCGGAAACTGACACACCTAGTGTTCGTCGACACCTTTTAAGTAAATTTTTTACCCTTATGGTCTGATAGAATAGACAGAGGGCTCTTTGGTCTCTTCGGTCAGTTCGTTGTCAATCTTGGTCTGTACCTTGTTACCTAACCGACATTTAACCCTTAAATTTACCAGTGAAACGAATAAATTGAATATACGTCTCATGTAGTTCGTTTTACGACACGACCTACTCATTGTTCGACCTTAATTCTGACGGTGTTCTTTATAGTTGTTACAATCTATACGTCTACTATCATGAGATTACCGTCTTTCACTTCTCCTTGATTTCTCGGGGAACTACTCCCACTTTCTTTTCTCACTTTTTTGTCGAATTTTGAGTTGTAAGTTTTTTGATTTTGGTACCGTAAACCAGAGTAGTGAAGTACCGTTTATCTACTCCTTTCAACCTGTCACTGTCTAAAATAAAAGAACCCGAGGTTTTAGTGACTCCCACCACTGACGTCGGTACTTTAGTTTTCTGTAAACGAGGAACCTTCCTTTCGATCCTGTTTAGATGTGTCGCATAATTTTTCGTCTCTGTAGTGAAACGGGTGTTTCAGGTATGTCAGTTTCGATGCCAAAAATATCACGAGTGCATACCTCATTCTGAACCTGGTCTTTCTTCCGATTCACGGTTTCTTAATTACGAAAACATGAACCACAACCTCTTCTGAGGAGTCTCAGGGGACCTGTCGTTCTAGTTTGGTTAGTTAGTATTTCTTTTGGTTCGGACTTATTAGTGACCTTCCTGACTACAACTTCGACTTCGAGGTTGTGAAACCCGTGGACTGGGGTTCTCGGTTGAGTGACCACTTCTATGTGTGTGTTCTTTCTGACTTCCGTTTCCTCTTCTCCCGTCGTGTCCTACTCTATCAATCTATCGTAGTGGCTGAGTTACCTGTACTTAGACTCGTTTGAGACCCTCTCTCCCTTCCTGTCTCCTCGGACCGCACGACGTCAGGTACCCCAGATTTCCAGTACTGAATTGCTGACTTGTTGTCGTTGTTAGTGCCACTAGGTTAGACAACAAAATCAATAAAAATATATAAAATTTAAAATTGATTTATCTGAAAACCGACGTGGTACGTCGTACACCATAAAATCGAGAGACTGGTCCCCAACTTGGACACAGGTGACGTCACCTTCTCGTGTCAGGATTGGTAACCTGACTGTCTCTTCAGGAGTACTAAAAATCGCCCCCTCCCTGGTTGTGGCGGGTCGAATACCCTAGAATTCAAGGAGTTGGTCCCTAGTTTGCGTCCGGGAACCATTATGTTCGCGTCTCAAGATTGGCGACCTGGAGGTCCCTTAAGAATCAAACAACAAATTTACAAAATACAAAAAAAACACGAATGAGAAAGACCTTTTTCTATTCAATCCATAAGGTCAACGAATAATAATTTTTAGTTTAAGTCTTAATATTTACTCTGACAAAGACGGTTAAGACTATATGAATACTACAGAAATTTAAATATAAAATTAACGATTTTACGATTTTTCTAACTTTTTACAATTTTTCTGTAATTTGTTGTTGACTTTCTTTAATTTTTACCAACCTTGTTACAGTTTATGTATATTTAATTATTTTACAATTTACCTTTTAATAGTAAAATAAAAAAAAGTCTATCCCTGTCAAGTCGTTAAAATACTAAGTACACGATTAAAAAATCCAATTTTTTTTTTTGTTGTGAGATCGTCCTAAGTTGCTAAGATGTCAGGAACCGTCTTTTGATACTTTCTCTGGTAGAAAAAACCAGTACACACGTTGAAAATCCTAGAATCGAAGGGCTGGTCACTAACTTGGACCCGGGTATCGTCACTTTCACACCTCCGAGTTGGTGACCTGGTGATCCCTTAAAGGTTAAGACAAAAAGAGATCGAATGATTTGTATAGTCGGTTACTAACAACTTAAAATATTTTTTTTTAAAACAGGTGTTAGATGATACAGTTCTAATTAAGAATCATTCTACTGACAAAAGGAACCTTTTTAAGGTACGTTGATAGCTTTGAAGGTGATGATATATATAAGTATTTATCAATAGTTTCTTTACGAATTTTTTTATGTGTCTAAGTGTCATCTGAATTTATGAGTCCCATTTATTGAGTTATTTCAGTTTGTTTTTCAATTTGTAAGACAGTGAAAATAAAAATGTACATGGGGATTTCAAAACTTTACTGTAAATGTGTTCAAGGTTGATTCTATAATTAAAACTTATAAATGAGTTATAGAGTATGAGATTAAGTCACGGAATAAAAAGACTGGTGTCAGTTACCCTTGTCTTTAACCATGGACTGGGTTTCCGTCGAACGTTCTCAACAGGTCACAGGACACTTTACCTGTGTTTGTCTTGGTACCCGTGATTGTTCTGACGAGGTACAACTACCATTGACCGATTAAGATAGTCAAGAGGAGAGAACATCTCAAAGTTACTCTTTGAATATCCTTCTTAATCCACCGTTGTCTCCTCCGTCTTTTCGTCTCTTTGTATGTCTCTTCCGTCATTCGTCCCAGTGGTATTACTGCCTTATGATGTCATCCATTGTTACCCGTAAAAATAAATCTTTTATAATACTGGTCTACAGATCTTGATTTCGATAAAAGTCCCTTGATCAATACTGTAAAACACCGTCGAGTGATTCAATAATTACGTGGGATCTTACTACTGTAAGGTCAAATGGTACTCTGAATTCATATTCGGTTGTTCAAATTTGAACATACCGTAAGGTTCAAAAGGACTGTGGAGTGATCCTTTACACGAGAACAAGACGTCATGAAGAGACACATAGAAGTATCATTTGGAAGTAATGGACTCAGAAATCAGTTTCTTTCCTTACAGAGTAAATATCTCGACTTCTACGGTAAGATCTACTCACGAAAGTTTGATCTAAGATTTTCAAATGACATATTTACACAAATACGATCTTTCAGAATACAAATTGTAATTTGTTCAAATGAAAGAATTTTAAATGTCCTGAGGAATCTCGGAAATTGTATATTTAGTCGAGTCGATTTAGAGGTTCCATGACCCAGTGTTTCGAGAAAAGACAAAAACAAAACTTCACCTCGTCCTCTTCCTTCTCCTCCTTCTTCTCCTCTGTCGTGAATAATGATAAAGGGTCTTGATCACGAAATACCTTTTTGTCGAACCCTTTGTTAAGAATCTAGTATGTGTAGGATCTGACATATATGTTGCGATCCTACACATACTAGATTCCGGATCAAGACGAACCGATAGGTTCAAAAGTGAAGACTTTAATAGAGACGGTCCAACAATAGAAAAAAGTCTTAACAATAATTTAATCAAAGAAAAAAATTGATTTGTCATTTGTAAGAATTACTTATTTTTAGTAATATTTTTTAAACATACCGGAATTCTTCTGAGACATCAATAACGACAATAAACGATTCAACACAGACTGACAAAGACACTAGGGTACCTGACATCGGACGGTCCCGAGGGGACGGGTGCCCTGAAGGGTCCGTTCTTATGACCCCACCCAACGGTAAAAGAAGAGGTCCCCTAGAAGGACTGGGTCCCTAACTTGGACGAAGAGGACGTGACTGTCCACCTAAGAAATGGAGACTCGGTGGACCCTTCGGGTTCTAAGACATATCTACGGAAATGACGAAAGGATGTAGACCATACGACCTTTATTCGTAAATTTTAGGAAGTACATGATGTTGTATCTATAATTTTCCGAATTTTTATGAAGCTGCAAGGTGGTATTTCGATATGAAGATATAATCTTTTTTATTTTCAATGGTTATTCGACATAATAGAACTAAGGAATAATTATTTATTCGATAATAGTTATTGGTTTGAATGTAGGTCTTGTGTTCTCTTTTGATGTTACGTTGAAAATCTATCTTATTTACTGTTGGTAATGGAAATCTCATTGTTTCTCTTTTTTATGTTTGGACCCACCGAAAAAGGTTAACATTAAATTCTAGACAGTCAAGGTATAAACATAGTACATCGACACGAAAGTCGAAAAGTAAAAGTCGATCTTAAACAAGTATTTCGATATGTTCAATCCCCTCTTTTTGTTTAATGAAAAGACGAAAGAATGATAACATTCTAAAGGGTCACTAGTGAAACGTTATAATTTCGTCCTTCTAACTATATTGTATACTCGGTAATTTATTTATGTAATTTATATAATATAAATTTACGAAACACCAGAGTTCCGTCCTTGAAAACCAGTACGTCCGCACAAACAGGGTGTATTTACGAAGTTTTTGATCAAGGTCATAAATTTTGAATACTGATTTGACTTTTGGTACTGAAAAGTCAAAGGTAATTTTTTTTTGAGTCAATAGACTATTTGTCCTGGTGTATAGATACGTCGCTGGTGTCGACTCCAGTATTTCTCGGCGACAATAGAAATAAACCCCAGACACTCGAAAAGACGGATAGTAAGGGAGAAATTAAAGACTGCGACTCTATCTCGTAGTCACCGTAAATAGTAATATGAACATAATAAAAATGATTTCAATTTTCCTTCCACTTGCTAAAGAACTTATAAAAGAATTGTGAACTTGGATGATTAAAAAGGAAGTAGAGATTATAATATTGGTGTCTACCGATGTAAATAGAGAATGGATCTGTAAAGGTAATAATCTTAACGAGAGAACTGGAGGGATTATGAAATATGTTTCGTCGTTCTCAATTTTAAAGTTTTGTTGTTAGAGATGGTCGGTGTGGTTTTTAAATTAATGAAGTTGTGTAGTACATGGGAGGGTGGTAGTACGACCAGATACACGAACGTTAAGGTAGACTTTGTAGAAAAGAGGGTAAAAACGGTCAACTGATGATTGACAGAAAGACAAGAACCGACTTCAAAATGAAGAAAACAATTTTTTTTACAAAAAAAAATTAACTTCCTATCAAAGAATATCTTTACACAATCAAAGATGGTTTATAGTTGTACTTAGTCGGTATCAATATTTACAGGGGAGAACTTAAAGGGAGGGTGTAGGGAGGGGCAGGATGGGGAGATCCAACAGTGTCTCGGGACTAAACTCAAAGGACTCGGTGTGTCGTTTAAGGGCAACCGACAGTTAAAATGTATGCCATTACATTCGAAGGTACAAAGAGAGAGGGACACAGGGTGGGAGAGGAAGGACGGGGCGGTGGGGGGGGGGGGGNGGGGGGGGGGGGGGGGGGGGCGGGCGACTCAGGTCTTCAGACAAGAGACACAGACACAGAGGCAACGACGGGACGTTTATTAAAGTAGTCACGGTAGAAAGATCTGGGGTTTATATATTTACGAATTATACTTTATTGACAAAAAGAGAAAGATTGAATAAAGTGAGACATATTAACCGAGATCCAAGTAGGTGGAGTAATTTTGTCTGAGTTTACGTAAGGGAAAATACCGACTCATTATAAGGTAATATACATACATGGTGTGCTTTAGATGGGAGTCTGGCAGAGTGAAGAAACGATATGTGAAAATATTTTAACACAGAAATGAAGTCCTAATACCAAAGTTTAAATCTTTAATAGGTAACCAAACATACTAATATACTATTTCAAACAGACGGATGAGGTACCTTCCATGAGTAGTCTCGTCCCTGTCATAGAGGTAGAGGTGACCGGCGTTCGTCTTGAAGTGATGACTCATGTGAAGTCGCAAGTCAAGAAATGACTTACTTACTGACTTAGAATAAGGATTGTATTTGACTGGAGATAGAAGGAAGACAACTGAAATGAAAGTACCCGTTAATTCTATCGACGGTTCATAGAGCCTGTTCATGTTAATGATGTTTAGAAGGAAAAGAAGATTGATTGAAGTAATCCAAATAAGTTTCAAACATTATACTTCTTAGAACTAGAATTCTTAAGATCTAACGAAACAAAGGTCCTGAATAAAGAATTAATCAAAGTAGGAATTATCGTGAACTTGATAGGATTCAAAAGTCAATGGATCCTTTATGATATAAGAGGACCCTTTTCTGTATAAGAAACAAACCGACGAAGGACAATTGTTTATTTCTTTTCTATCGAGAGAGAGAGTGTGTGTGTGTGTGTGTGTGTGTGTGTGTACGTGGGATGGGGGAGATGAGGTTTAGATGAGTTACAGGGGAAAGTCGAGTTGGTGTCATGGCCGGACTCTTTGAAGTTACGAGTCCATCACGACCAATGAAAGGGGAAAGGAAATTTTTCCGTTTGTTTGTCTATAAATATAAGATGAATGGTAATTAACGGTTTTTGACTTTTTAATTTCAGTAAATTCTTTCACTAAATTAATACTCAAAGGTCCTCATTATAGGTTTGTATTTTTAGAGTTGTTTCTCTAATAAAAATTAATTTGTATTGACTTATTGGGTTCATGGAAAAATTTCAGTCAACTTAGTAGGAAAAGATCGGACGATGACATTCCAAAAGAAAGAAGACTCATTGACATACTAGGTCTCGCTGGGTCGTTCCTTAGTATGGCTAGTGATCGACTACATCTTGACTGAAGTATAGAAGTTTTCTACTCAAACTCAGTTTTAGAAATAATATCCGAAAGTGTTGAATGTAATTGTACGTAGGATCATAAAATTCATCTATAGGGTTTTATCATCTATTATAAGAGGAAATAGCCAATAGATTAGTTGAAAGTACTATACATTATTTATTTACCCTTCAATAAAAATTATAATTGAAGGCAACAATCTCTTCCTTCAAGTTTTTAGAGATATAGACTTTCAGTTTTGACCAAAATGAATAAAGTTGTTGACATTTAGTATATATAAAAAAGTATAAAATTGTAGAGACTTTAGTCTTGTCCCGAATGTTGACTACACATACTTTCAAATTAACCATCAAGAAAAGGACATTCACCGTATACTTACATAAAATTTTAATCATTGTAACATCTACTACTTGATTGGTCTCAGAAAGGTCTCATTATTTGTCTGTCATTATATGGTAAAATATATCCCCTAAACGTGTAGACACCTAAGACTTTAGGTAACTCAACCCACCCACCCCATTTAAGGATCTTGGTTTAGGAGTCTCTATGACTCTCTATTGTCTTTATCCAAACAGGATTTCTTCTTCTTGTATAGAGAAAACTTCTACTCCTAGAATTATAATAGACCAAGACTTAAACCAAAAACAGACTATTTACGATTACGGAGGTGTAAGTTAAGTTTTCTTAGTAGTCTTATATTTTTTTACAGGAACCAAAATGTTCCGAAACCAATTGTTAATAACGATTCTCTTCTCCTTATCTTTAATCTAAGTTCATAATTATATAACCACCTCCAAGAGACTTTTTGACTTGTTAAACTCGATCTACTGTGAAAAATTTTCACAGAAGTAACCGAAAAAGAAAAAATTAGACTTCGTCCCTATTCCCTCTTCTCAGACTCAGGGACTACTTTATTTAAGACCACCTAAAGTAACCGAAGATTACACTTATTACTCTACCAGTTACAACTTCATTGAATCCTTCAAATTCTTTTGATAGTGACAACGTTTCTAAACTTTTTTTTTAGAAAGGGTCGTTGAATGACACTGTTGACTTGGTCTTCATTTCGGTGACTACTTCTTTCAATAGTTGTGAATAGTCCAGTAGACTTATAGATATCTAAAAAATAATGATTTTATTAAGATAGTTGAATTTTTTAAATAGTCATAGATTGTTGTATAAAAATCTTTCCTACTTTACTCTTTTTCTATTTTTTTTTTTTCCATTTTGCATGGATCTTTACCTTAGGCAGATTTTTCTCTTTTTGTATTCCCATTAATTTAAAAATACGAAAGTAAATTCATTGAGTGACTAATTAGTTCTTTTAAATTGAAGTTATGATAAAAGTATGATTATTTGATTATGTATAAATTAGATACGTGAAATTGTAGTTATACCAACAAAATGTTTATTTAAGATCTTGTCTCAGTGGCATTTAAAGATGAACAGGTTATGATATGTTAATGTAAAGGGTTAAATTTCAGTATAATACACTTAAAGATGTTTACTGTGATATTAATCCTCCGCTTTTTTTCTTTCTGATTCTGTGTATGGGTAATGAATGTTAAGTGAATCGTCCTCTTTCATTGTATAAATGTAATGTTTTACGTGCAAATAATACACTGTAGAGTTTCGTTGATAGAAAGGGTGAAAAGACAAAAACTCCATTATTGTCCTGTCTGGTTGTTTACTTATGATTTCATAAATTGTATGCTGTCATATATGTATAAAACAAATGTTAAGTAAAGGACCTTTAGGTCGATATGTAAGGAGGTTTGAAATCATTACTCCCATATTCTTTAATACTAATTAATAGAGTTTCTTCACCATACGATATGACTACAAGGTTTTGAGAAGAATTACATTTACCACTTTACTAATTATCCTATTTTATCAGAGTAACCTCAGTTTCTGCAAAAAACCCCTAATCGTAGAAATCGAGAAAGATAACTTTGTAATTAGATATTAAAAGATATTTCATTGATAAGTCTTTACCGAACAAATTAAGGACTTAAAATCTATAAACTTAAAAGGGTAATATAAATGAAAATTTACACGACACTTTAGTGCCCCAAGGAAACCTTGACAAACTTGGAGTAAGTCTAATTTTTACAGAATGTTTTCAGATAAATTCAAAGGAAACGTTTTGGTTAAACCATGACCACGGGTATAAAATACATTACGAAATGAAAATATTATTAATTGTCAAAACTTCAATTTAAAGTTAAAAGTGTTAAGTTTAGGTATTCGTCGACTTTCTTGTCTAAAACTTTCAAGGATAGTGTTCTTCAGTTCACCCGGAATCTTTCGTAGTGATGCTTGTTTCGATCACCTCCACTACCTTAAGGTCATCTCGATAAAGTTTAGGACTTTCTACTACGAAACTTTCACGACGTGAGTTATACGGTCGTTTAAACCTTTTGAGTCGTCACCGGTGTCCTGACCTTTTCCAGTCAAAAGTAAGGTTAAGGTTTCTTTCCGTTACGGTTTCTTACGAGTTTGATGGTGTGTTTACGTAAGTAGAGTGTGCGATCGTTTCATTACGAGTTTTAAGAAGTTCGGTCCGAAGTCGTTATGTACTTGGCACTTGAAGGACTACAAGTTCGACCAAAATCTTTTCCGTCACCTTGGTCTCTAGTTTAACGGTTGTAGACGACCTAGTACCTTTTTGGTTCTCTCAAGGTCTTTTTGTAGATAAAGACGAAATAACTGATACGGTTTCGGAAACTGACACACCTAGTGTTATTTGACACCTTTTAAGACTTTCTCTACCCTTATGGTCTGGTGAGTTGGACGGAAAACTCTTTAGACATACGTCCGGTCCTTCGTTGTCAATCTTGACCCGTACCTTGTCGTCTGACCAAGATTTATCCTTTTCCTCATGCAGTTCCAACATATAACAGTGGTACGAATAAATTGAAGATACGTCTCATGTAGTACTCTTTGCGATCTGACCTTCTTTGTGTTCGACCTTAGTTCTAACGGTCCTCTTTATAGTTATTGGAGTCTATACGTCTACTGGGGTGGGAATATCGTCTTTCACTTCTCCTTGATTTTTCGGAGAACTACTTTCATTTTCTCCTCTCACTTTTTCAACCGAATTTCGAGTTGTAAGTCTTTTGCTTCTAGTACCGTAGGCCAGGGTAGTGAGGTACCCTTTATCTACCTCTTTGTCACCTTTGTCACAGTCTGAAATAAAAACCCCCGAGGTTTTAGTGACGTCTACCACTGACGTCGGTACTTTAATTTTCTGCGAATGAGGAACCTTCTTTTCAATACTGGTTGGCTCTGTCGTATAACTTTTCGTCTCTGTAATGAAACGGCTGATTCCAGACAGATCAGTTCCAATATCAAAGAGGTCACCAGTACATACCTACACTCTAACCTGACACTTCTTTCGACTCGCGACTTCTTAACTACGAAAACTTGACACCACAACCTCTTCTGAGAACTCTCAGGGAACTTGAGGTTCCTCTAGGTTGGTCAGGTAAGACTTCCTCTAGTTGGGACCCTAAAGAGACCTTCCTTACTACGATTTCGACTTTGAGGTCATGAAACCGGTGGAGTACGTTTCTCAACTGAGTAACCTTTTCTGAGACTACGACCCTCCCTAACCCCCGTCCTCTTCTTCCCCTGCTGTCTCCTACTCTACCGACCTACCGTAGTGCCTGAGCTACTTGCGCTCAGACTCACTTGAGACCCTCAACCACTACCTGTCCCTCCGAACCGTACGACGCTAAGGTACCCCCAGTGTTTCTCAGTCTGTGCTGACTCGCTGACTTGACTAGTGTGCTTCTATTAACATAGATACACATATACACACCATTAGCTACAAATGACATGATTTGTAAAATGTTATGTGTTTATGACTTATTATTGTACGTGTTATAAAATATATAGTTAATATAGAGTTTATTTCTTTCGTCTTCGTTTGTATTTCTATGATAAATAAGTTTAAGACCTTTTATAGGTGTACACTTTATTTTACATATGTATAGTTTGCTTTTGTAGTGTAGAGGGGAGTCAAACTTGAGACCAAGTGACCAAATTGAATTAAAATTCTTACTTTTGAAGGTCATCAGTGTCTTTAGTGAGTGTAAGACAAGAAAACAGAAATTTTCAGTGCCACGATAATGACTAATACAATGTACACATAGACAAAAGCCGGTACGACACACCGTACGTCCTAGACTCGAGGGGACCGTCCCCACCTTGAGTACGGGGGACGTCACCGTCAAACCTCAGGATTGGTGATCTGACGGTCCCTTAAGGACCAACATAAAATAAAAAAATTTTAAAATCAATTTTCGTGTATTTTGTTTTTTGATAGATTCAGTGAAATTTGTCATGTCAAGTCATCGCGATTGATATAAGTGTGACGACGCATTGTATTGTCGAGAGATGTTGAAAAAAGTAGAACGTTTTGACATTAAAATATGGGTGATTTGTTTAGAGACTTTGAGGTTATGAAACCGGTGGAGTACACTTCTCGACTGAGTGACCTTTTCTGGGACTACTACCCTCCCTGACCCCCGTCCTCCTTTTCCCCTACTGTCTCCTACTCTACCGACCTACCGTGGTGGCTGAGCTACGTGTATTCAAACCCACTTGAGGCCCTCAACCACTATCTGTTCCTCCGGACCGCACGACACTAAGTACCCCAACGTTTCTCAGCCTGTACTGACTCGCTGGCTTTACTTGACTTGATTGACTTTGTTTTCAGACATGGGAGGATGGGGGTCGAGGACCGTTGGTGTTAAGATGAGACAATGTGTACTCAAACTTATGAAACCACTCTCGTGTTCGAACTGTCAACACGACCTGAGAAAAACTGGGGTAGCCGATATCGGGTGGTCTGAGAAGACATGTACCTTAAGAGGTCCGTTCTTACGACCTCACCCGACGGTAAGGGGAAAAGTCCCCTAGAAGGGATAGGATCCTCTAGCTTGGACCAGAGGTCGTAACGTCCGTCTAAGAAATGACAGGTTCGGTTGTCCCTTCGGGCACCTTAGTGTGGCTTCCGTGAAAAACCACTGGACAAATACAGTGAATCGTATTACAGGAACACTGAGGGACACAAAATTTTAACAAAAAGACTCCATTTTTATAGGAAATTCAAAAAGACTAATGTTATGGTATTCTAGTATATGGTATGATATTGTTTCAAGGAGATATTAAGGGGTAGAGAGTTTACGGGATCTATTGATGACAAATACAAAAGACAAATGTATAGATACACTTGTGTATTTATAGATAGGTATGTTTATGTAAAATAAATTAGATAGGGGTTGATTGTCTGTAAAACTTTCAAATTATAAAACGAAGTTTTCGGTACGACGATAATTGTGAAATCTGAATAAAAACGTATGCATTCAGTGAAGTGACCTTTATTTAAAGAACTTCACCTTAAGTTTTCGTTTCTCCGCACTTGAAAAAGACTTCCGAAGTCTAAACACAACGAGTTGACTAGAGAGTTCTTTTACTTAAATAATATCGGGGTTTCACAATATACTTTTACGGATAAAGTTTTGATTAGTAAGGTTTGGATTCGTAATAATTGGAAACAGTTAAAGTGAAACCATAAATAATACAGAAACCAAGAATCACTTCTCATTTACATACAATTCGAATAACCGGTAAATATAAAGAAGAAAACAATACAAATATTTAAAGTACCTAAGACGAAGGTTAAAATTGACACAGAAAATTTATCATGTTTATAACTAGAAAGTTTACGATATTCTCCCGATGTGATAAATTTCACTCGTTTACGCAGAGTTAAAATTATTTCTACAGAAAAAACGTTAAAAGATTGAAAAGGACAAATTTGTTAGTTTAGATAATTATGAAAGAAGTATCAAAGAACGGTACGTAAGAATAAATTTAAAAACTAAATGATGATTACAAGAAGTGTATCATCTTCAAAATGGTAGGATGACAAATTACTTTCGTTTAGTATTTTCAGATTCGTTGTCTTCGGGGTAAATACCTTATTACTTGGTGTGATATTATTTCATTAAGTTCAAAAGACCTAGTTTAAAATAGAATTAAAAAATTTTTAAATATAGGACTTCATCAAAGTTTCCGTTAAGTTTTTTAAATTGTTGAAAGACCAATTGAATTTTAAATGAAAAGAAACTTCGTTTTTTCATATACGATGTCTCAGTAAAAAAAGTTAAACCACTTGAACCTAAGATATTTGACTCATTTTCAAAACAATATTTTATGAAGAATCCATCACTATTATGATAAAGTTTTTACGTGTCTTAACCCAACTAGTATAAAAAAGTGTCTTTTTGTTCCCGACTGTGATGTTTAAAAGTATTCTCTCGTTGAGATAAACCACCTTCGTGAAAAGATCAGATAACATCTTCTGTGATATTCGACGACAGGATTGGAGGTAAGAGGGAAAGAGAGTACCATGTCGTCAGTGATTCAAATCCACTCCACCATACGTCGGGTATAAGTGTCGTTTTGTCGACTTGATAGAGTCACCACCCGGAACAGACCGGATTTAATTACTAATATTAAGGTCAGGATACAACATTTCGTCGGACTCCTACTTCGACTGTATCTCCCAACACATTATATTAACTGTATGTTATTTAATAGAAACAAATTAGGTCAAGTTCGACCCAAACACAACGAACCTTGACTTTTTTACGATCGTGTTTCGTTCTAGATTTATTACGAGATAAACTTTACTTGTTTTTGATAAATTTAACAAACCTTGATTCTTTAATAAAAGTATTTTTGTTATAAGATGAGTTACATAGAGTATATATTAAAATTGTTATTTTGAATTTATATTGTATATAGTTATACGAAGTTTTGGTCTTTGAACCTTCGATCTTGTAGAAAGGGGAGGATGGGGTCGGACCACCCTGGTCCCTAGACACACTATTCCACCATTCTTCTCAGTCGACCTCTACCAAATGATTAAGGGAGTGAGAACGAATAGACAGGTGACAAAGTGGAACTTTCTACTCTTAAGTATCCAATAGTGACCCGTTCCTTCTACTACCTGTTCAAATGTCTTTTATTATTTGTTCTCTGTATCCACTTACCCCTTCACGACTGTTGACTATCCGTTTCCCAAACTTTTAATGTTTTGAACCGGACGTTTTTTTAAGTGGGAACCTTCATTAACTAAGAAGTTGAACAGACCGATGGAGTTCTATTTTATTTCCATGGAAGACCCAGTTTTATGTGTTTGAACCGGGATTCTCATTACAGGTGTCAGTGGATCGTGTCCCTTGGTTGAAGACCAGTGAAGTGTAATAACAGTTAGGGCTGTTGATTTTCATTAGAATTGTCGAAATACCTCCTTACAGTTTTACTTCTTTTATACTGGTCTTACGGCAAAGTCCGACCTGTGAACTTAAATTTTGTAATTCTGATTGAGTATAACATGTTAGATGAGGATGCATTTGTTTCAAGAAGGCACATACAGTCGAAACACGTCTCCGTTTGTTATCTCTTGTCTTCCCCTTTTTTGATCACCCTTCTTTGAAACCAGTAAACTATCGATACGTTAGCACAGTTAGTTTGAACGGAATTAAAGAAATTAGTCATGACCCCAACCTTCCGTCCCTCGGAAAAGGACTTCTAATTACCTTTCTAGTCGTCACTATTACTTACATTTTCAGCAAATCTCTGTGCTTTAAAGATTTGTTTACATTTCTTTCAATTTTACTGGATAACAGAAGAGGTCTTATATTTATTGGGACGGGAAATGTTTTGATTTTAGACCCAGACCATTCCATACGTGATGAAGACCTATCGGAAATCTATGAAAAGAAACCAGTTTCCACATTGTCCATCGGGAACGAATTTCCGTCTTTCACTTTGATCGTAAGTCGTACAAACCGTTGTTCGGTAATAGCTCCGTCTTGTGTAATTCCTCACTCTCCCCGTGGAGGTTCGAGGAAGGACCCTTGATGTGAGTCAAATTCGACGGTATCGAAAACTGACACACGTGACGTTAAATAGAGTTAAATGGAGTACGTTGGCAATCGTTCTACACAGCATTCCATTAAGGGAGAGACGGAATACACCGAATGTTTTCTAATGACTTGTAAGATGAAAACCTATCGTCACCTTGGAAAAAGAGCAAAAAAAGAAAAGTTGAAACTTCCGATTGTATGTATATTATTTGATCTGGGTGAATCTCATATGTCAAACTACTCAAAACTGCCAACACATATGGGGTTTTTTGGGAGATGCTAGTCCTAGATCTCGTAAAGGATACAGAGACTTTATGAGAAACACGGGGAAGGGGGTGTGGACTAAAGTCTATTGGTAACTACCAGATAGGGGTCGCACGTCCATGTCACATGTCATTAACAGAATGTACTTATTTATGTTTGTTTGCATTTTTCATTGGGAATTTTTATGTTTATAAAGATTTATGTTTTTTATTACGATTAATGGACTTGAAGAAAGAATAACCTAGGGAGGAGACATAGTCTAACAACAAGAACAAGTAAAAGTAGTGAGATTTTATCTAATAGTTAAATAAAATCTTTTCATTTCTATTAAAACTCTGTCAATTATGAATTTGTATAATTCCGAAAATATTAAATTTTATTGAACCCTTTTGTATTGTCCTTTACCTAGTTTTTCTTTTGACCAAAAATTCACCCTTAAAAAGATGGGGTAAATGTCCTTCGGACAAGATAGACGTGTCGTGTTAGATTAATCCAATCGTATATATCACTTCTTTCTGGTAGATGGATTGTAAGACTAAATTCTTTGTGTAAGTATGACCCTTACTCCTACGTCCTCCAAATTACACTTTCATACTATGAGTTAAAATATAACACTACAATAACGGACATGAAATTATCAGTTTTGTCTATGATAAATCGACGGTTTATATTACTCCGTCGTTTTTATCCTTTATAATAGAATTCATTCTTTCCGAGATAAGATATTCCAACAATTCTAGATATATTGTTAGGATAATACAAATCCATCAAATCGATAGATCATTAAAGAACCCTTAAATGTCGTGTGGTTTATCTTTTGTGTTCCGAACCGTCCGTTTTTCAGATCTGAGAGTCGGTTACCCTTATAAGATAATTTTCCGAATTTTTGAGTTATTTGGAATTTGTTGACTTTCTTTTCCCTTTATGTGTTAGTTGCGTAGGCCAAGTCCGAGTGATTTTTTTTATGGTGTCCGAAATTCTGATTTAGTAGGTTAAAGTCTGACCTTGTCGATAAAAGTCGAGACACTCAATCCCATTTAAATTATTTCTTTTAAGACTCAGTATCAATGGAGTAGGTATGTCACCCCTATTTTCGGAATGTCTTAACCGGATTCCTAATATCTCCTAGAAATATGTTGGATAGTACACCAAAGATCGTTTTTACCATAAACTTCAATGATCCGTTTGTCCTCGTTAGGTACGACGATGATGATCGTAATAAATAATTATATTTACATAATTAAGGTGTTATACTTGACCAACAGAAATGCGTAATGACAAACTGTCTTCTTTTATCCTTGACTTTTAAATTTTTTACCCCTCCGAGTCTCCAGAACTTTTCACCATTGATTCTGTTTTTTTTTTTTTTCCTTTGGATCATTATTGAACGGATTGGTATGTGGTGGGAAAGAAACTGTCTCGGTAAAAACATATGACAAACTATTTCCAAGTTAGTGCTCCGATACCTTTCCTTTCCTATAGACACGACTACCAACTAATCTTGTGATAAGTTACGTTCCAGTTTAATTTTTCTACTGATGACGGATATGTCTAGAGTCCTTGTTAGTAATATTACGATCAATACACATACTGAGATCTCAAAACTTCCCTCTCGACCAGGTTTATTTTGACCCCTTTTTATTTATGACATATTTTTTCGAAACGAATAATTTGTGGATTATGTATATTCAATAATTTTTCCATTCTTAAAAATTCATCATTCTCAATGATTCTACGACTCTACTATCCGAAATCATAATAATAATTTTATAATGACTCGTTAGTTAATTCTAGTTGGTCTGTAGTGCATGAAGGACTACTTCCTTTTTTTGTGGGACGCTTCTCTTATGACTTGGTCTTAGACTAGTAAAGATGTGGCGTTTAATGGTTAAATATCCTTTGTGTTTTTTGATGTACTTACACAATTTGATATGAAGTCCTTATATTGGGTCAAGTAATTTTTTATTAACATTCTTTTTTTCTCTACCTTCCTCATTGACTAAAAAATTTTCTCTGAACTTTCTTTTTTGATTATTAAATACCAGGAATAAACCTACGATTAGTTTAGTCGTTTTTTATTTTAATGTTGTCTGGTAAATACCGTTGTCCTCAGTTTCACCTTCACTTTCGCTTCAACGAGTCAGGACAGGCTGAGACGCTGGAACACCTGATGTCGGGCGGTCGGAGGAGGTAGGTGTCCTAAGAGGTCCACTCTCATGACCTCACCCAACGGTAAAGGAAGAGGTCCCCTAGAAGGGTTGGGTCCCTAGCTTGGGGCTTGGGGTCTGAGGAAGTAACGTCCGTCTACGAAATTGGAGACTCGGTGGTCCCTTCGGATTAACCATTTCTTAGACAGACGTTACTTCCTCTGACCCCAAGTTAGGGACCCAACCCTTCTAGGGGACCTCTTCCTTTACCGTTGGGTGGGGTCATAAGGACGGACCTCTTAGGGTACTTGTCTCCTCGGACCGTCCGGTGTCAGGTACCTCAGTGTTCTCAACCTGTGTTGAACCGCTGATTTGGTGGTGGTGTCCGGGTTCATTTACCTGTCTACTATACGGGTACTCCCGTCCACCTGTTAATCCAGAAAGGTCCGTTATACCCAGTCCTCCTGTAATTTTGACTGACAGATAAGCTATAATTCCTAAATAACAGTTAAATAAATTTTATTTGTACTAGTACCATAATACTAGTGAGTAATTTTCTATTATAAATACCAATGAAATTTTTTTATTTTTAAATTATAAAATTTTTCCTCATGAATAGAAAACTTTTAAGTATGACTTTAAAAATGTATATATCATAATGATTTTAAAAGAAGTTTATATTTATTAACCCTCAACCCTTTCACCATCTCTAAATTGAATTGTTACTTATAGACCCCACCCTACTATATGAAGTACAAATTTGCAAAGACGTTTTTTTATTAGGGACTTTTGATTTAGTCAAAACGGAAAGACTCCATGTACAACATAACTTTATCCTATTTAAAGTGTAATTGACACAATAAGGTATCAAGAAGAAAGAGGACGTTTACTTTTCGTTGTAGTCCGTTTATCTCTACTTCTTCTTTTTTAATTTTAAATATTCTAACGTCGGTAATAAAAAAATAAGGTTATGACTCTGTCATGAGAACGAATATTCATTACAATCTTTAGACTCATCAACAAATAAGAATTTTTCTTTTTGAGAAAAGTAAATTTATTGATCGAGTTTATCACCACTGGATTTCTTATGTATTAGACTCCGTATATTCTTTAATAATAACATGTAAGGATCTTTCTATTTCGTATATAGTTCATCCATATAAAATTGTCCAAGAGTGTAGAACACAGGTTTTGCTTTGAGGACATCTAGAAGAGAAGAGAGAGCCAGCGGAAGCAAGAGACTAACTAAATCCAACCCTAAATAGAAGGGGGAGAAAAAGAAGAAGAAAGAAAAGAGGGAGACAATTCCTAACTTTAGTTAGTATACCGTCGTTACGTAGAACTTTCATAAACGTTTCATTTATACTTTTGTTAAGATTCAGTTGGAGTCTTTATTAAAAACGGGGGAGTCACGAGGACATTGTGGACCAAATTTGTACAGACACAGAGGGTGACCTATGTGAGAACTTTTAGTTCTTAAAATTAATGAAGTAAAAAGATCACGAATTTTGTTTGTAAAACGAATTTTCTGTGTAAATTATTATAAATGACTTCTCTTTTATTTACTTAGGATACTTCTCTTACCCCGGGATCAATAATCACAAACTGTCCTTTTGTCAAGAGTACGGGTTTGTCAGACATTGTTACCTCGCCGATCATCCGTGTGTGTG
Organism: Capra ibex; assembly: GCA_006410555.1. NCBI lineage: Eukaryota > Metazoa > Chordata > Mammalia > Artiodactyla > Bovidae > Capra > Capra ibex. The sequence goes on from SJYO01051103.1 coordinate 1,379,092, forward strand.
GATAGTCAAAGATGAAGACGGTAAGGGTCAGGAGTACATCGTCGTCTTAGTTACGTGGTCAGTGACGTAAAAGAAAATCATAGAGTCTCGTTTGGAAAAAGGGTGGAACCCTTTTTTAATAGAAAATAATTTTTGTTTAGTTACATTTCAGAAGTTTAAACAAGGGAAGGACCCTATCAATTTTATAGGAGTCTGAATGTATGATCCTCTTATAATCTTGGAGACTTATACGAAATTTTTCGTCTGTATACCTCGTTTCATTACGATTTTTTTTCTGAGGACACAGTAATCTTCCGAGGAACAGAGGAAGACACTTCTTTTTCGTCGTTTTCTTTGAGGTTTTAAGATCATAATTCTCCCCAAATTACAAAAAATCTTAATCAAATCACGTTTCCGGAGTTTGAGGTTTTAGTTGTCATCAGTAGGTCCAGTATATTCTCAACCGCCCCGCCCCCGCCCCCCGCGCGACGATAAAGAGTCGAGATTAGTTAACAACTACACTCTTAAGTCTAGGTCACAACAGTATAGAAGGTTGAAAAGTTTTCTTCTGTCTTTGAACTTGAAAATACGTTTATAGGGATTAAATTTACAACCGAGTTTTAAAAATATTAGTAATATGTCCGGGGTGTGAGTTCTCCAAATTTCTTGACTTTATAAATTACTTGTTGTTTTCTTCTCGGTCGAACGTCAACTTTTTTTAAATTAAAAGACTTCGAATGAGGATATCCTGATGACTATAATAGTACTAATTATGATAAACTGAAAGGAAAATTTTATATTTTATGGATGTTAACCTTATGTAAATCGTGGGTAAAGAATTTCATCCTCAATCTCAAATATATCCTTCAAATATACGTTATTTTCCTTTACGATTATCGTAGTTGTACGGTTATATGTCGACTTTTTCTTTGGATAAAAAGTTCTTTATTCGTATCTTTATTAAAAAAACCGTTCCTGAAATATATATATATACAATTTAGTAAAAACAAATTTTGTTAAAGTGTTATTTGTCAATTTTCTACACTGGATGTATTATACGTTCTTTACTGAACTTTGTAATTATTTGACAAGAATCTTTATTAGTGGGGTGATCAAAAAGATATGGTTGAAAAGATACAACTAGAAGTATTTCTAAAAACTTCAGAATCCGTTATTTCTATGTGCATAGTTACTGTCTAGTGTGTTAAAAGACAAAAATAAAAGCATGAAAAGAGTAAGAGTTGGTAGTATAAGAAAGACCAATCCATCTTACTCAGGGTCAAATCCTACAACCAAGAAAAGACAATTTGATGTAATTAATCCTTTCTGGTTGAGTTTCTTAATAGACTTCCTTTGTTTCACGAAAGTTTAAAAGCAAGAATGGAGAAAGTAAAAGGAAACAATTAGGAGACCTCATTCGTCTTCAATATGGATGTTCTGACAAACCGGACAAATTGACTGAACTTCGTATTTCACTTGACGAGTAACATCTTTCATTTCTCCTCCCTCACCAACTTGAACTTCAACTATGACCAGACATCGCAACTATTCAGACACTTTACACTCTTAATTCTGGGTAAACTTTATAATTTGTGTCTATTTTTGTATTTTATAAATTCAAGTAAAATTTCTTTTTCATTACAAGATGAGTACAGTTCTATTAATTCTGAAGGTCAATTTTAGGAATACTCGTTAAACGTACACCAAACAATTATTTATTTGGAGAACGTAAAACTCTTAGTGTTCTTGATGGGTACGGTATCCTGGATCAACACAACGACCATATGATAATGGAGTAGTATACAAGACCTCATGAAAACAAATATAAGTAGAAGAGATCTACAAAGACTAAGGAAGAAAAGAAGGACGAAAAGAAATAGGACAAAGAGAAAAAGGAGAAAAAGAAGTAAAAGAACAAGAGACCAAGCCCACCTTGCTGAGGAGGGATAACAAAAAAGTCGAAGGACTTCTAGTCAGTTACAATGGGGGACGTGTGCTTTTTTCTATATAATTTATAATTGAATTTTTAATTTATATAATTTAATTTATACTTACATAATCTTCAGTTTATACGTACAAATCTTGACCAGACGTTTAAATTTGTCTTAAAGATGAATCGTTCAGTATAAGTGAGATACTTCTTAGTAGTACTCGTTCGTGTCATCATACATGACCCTTTCTTTATTTTGTATACGTTCTTTAACAGATAATTTCTTTAATTGTTTTATCGTGTCCTTGACTAGAATACTTTATAAGCATTCTTCAACTTTCTTCCTTTTCGGTTATATATGTGAGAAATATATAATTTCAATGTACATAAATACTCAAAAATATATACATCTACGTGTTTCTCTTCTAAAGTCATCCCACCATTAAAAACTTCCAATTCAGGGGTTTTCCTATCTAACTTAAAGTTCTACATTTCCATGTTTCTGTCTTTTTTGTACAATTCTAGGATGTTTTATATCAAATTGAACTTTACATTGATTACCATTCCTAGTTTATCAAATTAGACCTGAAACCTCGGGGACATGACGTGTTTTCCCTTCTATCTTTCTCTATATTCTCTGTCTCAGTCTTGCCGTTCGTCCATTCTTCTACTATTAATCGACCTCAACTGTAAAAAGAGTATGAACGGTGTAGTCGAAAAACTTTATGGATTGTATTTTGCGAATAAAGGGTGGGGAAGGGTTATGCGTCTTAATAGATTATTAATATTCTGTAGTATATACTGAGTAAAAATTGTGATTAGTTTATGAGACTTAGTCTGTGATATAATTCCTTATCTTTGTATTTATGAGTTTTCTCTATATGTTTCCGTATGTTTTGTACGGAATTGTCATCATCGGTATACATTATAGTCTACTTTACATTAATCTATTTTACATTATAATTGTCGTGTCGGTATAAATTTTCCGATGTCCTCCTAATGATTTTGTTGATAATATGAAATTCTAAGTAAGTTTGATATTTGACTCTAGTTTTAAACGTGTCTTTACACTTTTCCCCTTTGTATTAAGACTTGAAATTACATAATGTGTGTAATTTATATGGACACAACTAGAAGATCTGACGGAACGAACAGATCTAGAACGAAAAGAAACCCTAAGTCTGAGAAGTAGAGATTGTCCTCACTCCATACTAGATGTCATTATTTATTTTTAGCAGTCAACCTTTATGTAATGGATACTTACATTAGTGTGTACTTACATGTATTTACTTTGCAAATTCAAATCGTAAAATTACCTAAAATTCTTTCTCAATAGTCTTTTACCAATGTGGGTGAGACTTTAAGTTGTTACGTCAAACTATCAAAAAATCTGACATTGATGAGTATAATTGTATATAAAAAATTTCCAAAAGGATAGGTGTCAAAACAAAAGAGTTTGAACATTATAAAAAGAGAATCGGGGAAAGTTGTAGTAGGATCTATTATACACTTCAATGTACCGATGTGAGATCTGACAGTCACAGAAAAATACCATTGTAGTAATCCTGACTTACGTCAAACAATCCTACCCTCTACTGATCACTTCTTCGTGCTGAGGGACGTGATGACAGTAGGACGTAACTGATTTTTATAATACCCGTCTGTAGTGTGAAAACAAGTATAAATTTCGAGAGATTTTTAAGTTCACAACAGTATATACTTGAGGAAATTTTAGTCGTAGAATGAGAACCCAGTGACTAAAAGACTATGTCTTTTATTGTAAACCATGATAGAAATTGATCTAAAATATAAAATTTAGATTCGGATCGTCGTCACCGACGCGCCACGTCCTCACCGACTCTCCTCGATGGGGAGCAGGTTCCAGCTCCGCCACCGGTTCTCCTCGATGGGGTGCAGGTTCCATTCCTCGTCGTTGACGAGAAACGACCTCTTCGGCACTTCTCTATGGGACCAAGTTCCATTCTCTTTGGGTTCCTTCTGTCGTCCACGACTCTCCTGCAGTCTCCCGTCTGCCTGACTTTGGTGTTAGTGTCTGTTGATCGGTTAGACTAGTGTACCTGGTGTCGAACAGATTGAGTTACTTTGATTCGGTACACGACACCCCGGTGGGTTCTGCCTGTCCAGTGCCACCTCTCAAGACTGTCTTACACCAGGTGCCCTCTTCCCTTACCGTTTGGTGAAAAGTGACAAGTACTCTTGGGGTACTTGTCATACTTTGCCGTTTTTCTATCCTGGGACTTTCTACTTGAGGGGTCCAGTCATCCACGGGTTATACTATGACCTCTAGTCACCTCTTTATTGAGGTCTTTCTTACTTCCCTACCTCGGTTTCGTTTCTGTTGTGGGTCAACACCTACACGGACCACTATCTTCGTTCCAGACTACGACATTTCTCGTTATAACGTACCCTTGGACCTTACAAGCCAGGTACATAGTTCCGTTTAACCTTCACTAGTTTGTCCTCTACCGTTCTCACTTGTAGCCGTAAGATCCTTAGTCACTTGATTCTACCTGACCTTACCCACTTAAATTGAGTCTACCGGCAATATAAATGATGACACCCGTCCTTACGGAATCTTCTTTACCTCATCGGTAGTATCAGTTGTTTCCTCAGACTTTACGTCATGAACCTACGTTAGAGTTTTTGCTGTCTTACTAGAGACAAACAAAGGTTCCGTTTGGTAAGTTATAGTGTCCTTAGGTTCGGATACGGGGTTGGTCATTACGACTTCTTCGACTTCAACTTACCAAGACACTTCTGGATGTTCTGGAAACTCTTGATTGTAGGGGTTTTCTACAGGAAAAGTATATCCCCTGACCTTATGTTTTCATCCTTCAGTTCTTTGTGGACCTCATTCACCATTTAAACCGGAACCTCATGTCTTACTTCGTCCCGTTTCCGATTATCTCAAAACGGTTCTCTTGTGTGGCCGGTATCGTTTGTGGGAGAAGGTTGTTGTGTTCTCTTCTGAGATGTGTACCTGTAGTGGTCTACCAGTTGTGACTTTAGTCTGACTAATATAAGAAACGTCGGTTTCTACCTCTTCGAGATATGTCAGTCTTTGTTGTTCTGACCCTCGACTGACACCGAATCTAGTACTTGTGGAATAACGGTTTAAGTCTGAATGTTACTTCTTTCACCCCTTTTAGTAATGTGGTAAGTCCATATTGGATTTAGTTTAGGGAATACAAATATGTCACCTCAGTTTTTATCTGAATTCCCCGATCTAGACTATCTGTCTCACTGACTACTTTATACCTGCCTCCAAGCACTGTAACATGTCCTCTGTTCCTAGTTCTAGTAGGGCTTCTTTTTCATTTTTTTTTTTTTTTTTCGTTTTACCGAGACTCCTCCGAAATGTGTATCGACACTTTTCTTCTCTTCACTTTTCGTTTCCTCTTTTCCCTTCTATATGGGTAAACTTACGTCTCAAGGTTTCTTACTGTTCCTCTCTATTCTTTCGGAAGGGGTCACTAGTCACGTTTCTTTATCTCCTTTTGTTGTCTTACCTTTTCTGATCTCTAGAGAAGTTCTTTTACTGTCTATAGTTCCCTTGTACAGTACGTTTCTACCCTCGTTATTTTCTGTCTTTACCATCCCTGGTTTGTCTTCGTCGTTTATAATTCTTCTCCACCGTTCTTATGTGTCTTTTTGATATATTTTTTCTAGAAGTCCTGGATCTATTAGGGCTACCACACTAGTGAGTGGATCTCGGTCTGTAGGACCTTACACTTCAGTTCACCCGGAATCCTTCGTAGTGATACTTGTTTCGATCACCTCCACTACCTTAACTCGATAAAATTTAGGACTTTCTACTACGACACTTTCACAACGTGAGTTATACGATCGTTTAAACCTTTTGAGTCGTTACCGGTGTCGTGACCTTTTCCTGTCAAAAGTAAGGTTAGTGTTTCCGTTACGGTTTCTTACGAGTTTGATGTCGTGTTAACGTAAGTAGAGTGTGCGATCATTTCATTACGAGTTTTAAGAGGTTCGGTCCGAAGTCGTTATGTACTTGTTACTTGAAGGTCTTCAAGTTCGGTCAAAATCTTTTCCGTCTCCTTGGTCTCTAATATGACGGTTGTAGACGACCTAGTAACTTTTTCGTTCCCTCAAGGTCTTTTTGTAGATTAAGACGAAATAACTGATACGGTTTCGGAAACTGACACACCTAGTGTTATTTGACACCTCTTAAGACTTTCTCTACCCTTATAGTCTGGTCGACTGGACGGAAAACTCTTTAGACATACGTCCAGTCCTTCGTTGTCAATCTTGACCTGTACCTTGTTGTCTGACCAAGATTTATCCTTTTTCTCGTACAGTTCCGACATATAACAGTGGGACGAATAAATTGCAGGTACGTCTCATGTAGTACTCTTTGCGACCCGACCTACTTACTTTGTGTTCGACCTTAGTTCTAACGGTCCTCTTTATAGTTATTGGAGTCTATACGTCTACTGGGGTTGAAATACCGTCTTTCACTTCTTCTTACTTTCTCGGAGAACTACCTTCACTTTCTCCTCTCACTTTTTCAACCAAATTTTCGACTTGTATTTCTTTTGCTTCTAGTACCGTAGACCAGGGTAGTGAAGTACCGTTTAGCTACCCCTTTGTCACCTTTATCACTCTGAAATAAAACCCCCCGAGGGTTTAGTGACGTCTACCACTGACGTCGGTACTTTAATTTTCCGCGGGTGAGGAACCTTCGTTTCAATACTGGTTGGATCTATTGTATAAGTTTTCGTCTCTGTAATGTAACAGTTGATTCCAGGCAGATCAGTTCCGATACCAAAAAGGTCACCAGTATATACCTACACTCTCAACTGATATTCTTTCGACTCGTGGTTTCTTAACTACGAAAACTTGACACCACAAACTCTTCTGAGAAGTCTCAGAGAACCTGACGTTCCTCTAGGTTGGTCAGGTAAGATTTCTAGTCAGGAGCCACAAGTAACCTTCCTGACTACAACTTCGACTTTGCGGTTATGAAACCGGTGGACTACACTTCGTGACTGAGTAACCTCTTCGGGCACTACGACCCTTTCTAACTCCCGACTTCCCCTTCCCCTGCTGTCTTCTACTCTACCAACCTACCGTAGTGACTGAGTTACCTGTACCCAAACCCATTTGAGACCCTCAACCACTACCTGTCCCTCCGGACCTCACGACGCCAAGATCCCCAGTGTTTCTCAGTCTGCACTGATTCCCTGACTTGACTTGACTTGACTTCGGATACAAGGTAGAACAGTGTCCTTACGTGTTAAAGTTTTCGTACGATAGATACGGTTTTCCATTTATTACTTGATTGCCCAATGTATTCGTTTCTATTCTGTCTTAGTAATTCAAATAGTTATTGGATAGTATTACGGAGATAGAGATTTTCGATAAAAATTTTTTAGGAGGACCCAATTGAAATCAAAAAAAACAGTTAAACATTAAGTAAGACCAGAAGTCGGAAGGACTGTAATAAGTGTATAAGTACTGTTTGAAGTCTTAAAAGAGACAAAGTCCGGAAATTTTTTTTAGACAAGAAAATTTCGAGATTCAAGTTTCTCATCTTGTGTAGTAGTTTGTGGAATTAATGTTAAAGAAGTGTTAAAAAAAAAGTGTGTATACTTACGTAGAAAGAGTGGTAAGTTTGAACTTAAAAAACGTTAAACAGAGAGATTTTGACCTGATGTTCTAAGTAATAAGAATCCTAAGCAGAGGAATCCATTGATTGGGATTCTACTGTTTCAGAGAAGAGTGAGTTGTAGGATCAATAAAGTCAAAGTAGTTAATTGAGAATGAATAACAACCAATGAAGATCTCTAGACTTAGAAATACGAAGATGAGATTGATGTCTCTTCGACATCTCCCTTCATGCAGTTCGTTAAAAGTTCCCCCACAAGATGAACTTACTCAGTAGGTTGATTGTGTCTCTTCCTACTTTTAGGGAAGATATAAAACTGGATTTAACAAAAAGAGTAGACGAAACTCTTTTATTGTGGGCACAAGAGATAAGTCAACTTATTGATGATATGGCATATCTATATTCAAAGGGGGGAGAAATTGAAGTATAAAAGATAACATAAAATGGAGATCTAAAGGTCTTATAGGACTTACTAATACACAAAAACGATAGTATCATCATATGTCCTGATGTGAATAGTTATTCTAACAACAACAAGTCAGTGCTTCGACTCAGGATGAGAAACGTTGGGGTACCTGACGTCGTGGACTCCGAAGGGACAGGAAGTGATGGGGGACCTTAAACGAGTTTAAGTACAGGTAACTCAACAACTACGGTAGGTTGGTAGAGTAGGAAACAACAAGGGAAGAGGACGGGAGTTAGAAAGGGTCGTCATCCCAGAAAAGGTTGCTCAGCCGAGAAGCGTAGTCCACCGGTTTCATAACCTCGAAGTCGAAGTCGTAGTCAGGAAGGTTACTTATAAGTTCCAACTAAAGGAAATCCTAACTGACCAAACTATAGAAACACAGGTCCCCTGAGAACTCTCAGAAGAGGTCGTGTTAAGTTTTCGTAGTCAAGAAACCGTGAGTCGGAAGAAATACAAGGTTGGGAGTGTAGGCATGTACTGATGACCTTTTTGGTATCGAGACTGTTGTACCTGGAACCACCCGTTTCACTACAAAGACGAAAAATTATACGACAGATCTAAACAGTACGGAAAGGAAGATTCCTTGTTCGTAGAAAATTAAAGTACCGACGTTAGTGGTTGGAGTCACTACGACCTCGGGTTCTTTTATTTTAGACGGTAACAAAGGTGGAAGAGTAGATAAACGGTATTTCACTATCCTAACTTGTGGTACTAGAATCCGGAAAATTACAACTCGAAATTCAGTCAAAAAAGTGAGAAGAAAAAGTGGTAGTAGTTCTCCGAGAAATCAAGGAGAAACGAAAGACAGTATATACTCCAACAACTATAAAGAGGACCTTTAGGACTAATGTTACACACTAAATAGGTCGGGTCACAAAGAGTAGTACATGAGACGTATATTCAATTTATTCGTCCCTCTGTTGTATGTCGGAACTGTTTGAGGAAAGAGTCAAAACTTGGTCGGGCAACAAGGTACAAGTCAAGATTGACAACGAAGAACTGACCGTATGTCCAAAGAGTCCTTTGTCCATACCACCAGACCATAAGGGTAGAAAAATTCTTAAAAGGTGTCAAACAACACTAGGTGTGTCAGTTTCCGAAATCACATCAGTTACTTCGTCTTCATATGAAAAAACCTTAAGAGAACGAAAGAGGTACTAGGTCACCTACAACGGTTAAACTAGAGACCAAGGAGACGGAAAAGATTTAGGTCGAACATGTAGACATTCAAGAATCAAGTGTATGACGATTTCGGATCGAACTTCCTAAACCTCGTGACTCGTAATCGATGGATCGCACACTTTATTCGTGTTGACGTACAATCAAACTTGTAAAGAACCGTACCGGAAAGAAACCTTAACCTTACTTTTGACTGGAAAAGGTCAAGGTCCCGTGACGTCTCAAAAGGTTTAAACGACCGTATAACTCATGTCGTTAAATTATCGTAGTAGAAAATCCTAGACTTTATCGAGTCGACCTTAAGGTAGTGAGGGTGATCGAAACAAACATGATTACGAAGGATTCCGGGTGACCTGAAACGTAAGGTCCTACAGACCGAGATCCACTCACTGGTGTGGTAGTTAGCAGTACCAATAGACCCATTAATTCTGGACAAGACATATCAAGAAGACACACAAATAAGAACGGTGGAGAAGAATTAGATAAGACGAAGAAAATTCAGGAATGACAAAGACAGGAAACACACGTGGGAACGTACTTTACAAGAAAGCCATAGAGGTTAAAAGGACTCCTCTATAGCTCAGAAAGGGTAAGATAACAAAAGGAGATAAAGAAACGTAACAAGTGTATTCCGGAAGAATAGAGGGGACGATAAAAGACTTCGAGACGTAAGTCAACGTACATAGAAAGGGTAGAGGAAACGGAAAGAGAAAAAAAGAAAAGTGTCATCAACATTCCGGAGGAGTCGTGAACCGGAAAAACGTAAAGAAAAAGAAACCCTACCAAACCTAGTGACGGAGGACATGTCAATACTTGGAGGTGGGCATCAATAAGTCCATGAGATAGATAATTTAGATTAGAGAAGTTAGATAAACAGAGGAGGTGACATATTAGTATTCCCTAAACTAAATCCAGTATGGATTTACGGAATCACCAAAGGGATGAAAGAAGTTAAATTCGGACTTAAAACGTTATTCTCGAGTACTAGACTCGGTGTCAGTCGAGGTCCAGAATAAAAATGACTAACATGATTAGTTAGACTAAAACCATGACTGGTAGACCATTACAGGTGCATATCTCAGTAGAAAACACAACAACCTTCTCCCACAAACGATACTGGTTACGCAAAAGAACCGTTTCGTACAATCGGAAACGGGACGAAGAAAAACAAGACTTTCCGATTTTAACAGATAATGAGGTCCATAGAGGACTGAAGTATGAAAACGTAAAGTTAGAGGATAATACCTTCCTGTAGAGATAAACCGCAATCAGAATCTGCCAGAACATCCAGAAGCATATTGACCAGTTGAAGTCGAGAAGTCGTAGTCACCAAACCCCATATCTGAACCTAATGACACTACCACTTACCAAACGGAACCTTTACTTGACTCTGGTAAAACAACAAAAATTCGATGCTCGACGAGACTAAGAACGGGTGTCATCATCCATATTATCAGTAAACTCAATTTAATCGGGTAAGGACTGGTAAAATAAAGTCTAAGGATTTTATAACTTCAAGTGCGAACGGTAGAGGACGAACTGGTGTAGGTTAAATGGAACTAAGTACCTGGATTGTAAGGTCCAAGGATACGTTTACATAAGAAATATCGTAGTCTGAAATGAAAGTGGTGGTCTGTGTAAGTTTTGATACGCGGTAAAGTCGAAACTGGGTCAGGAGAAAGACCTCGATAAAGAGACGAGAAAGGGTCATCGTATAGTCTGTGGAAGACTGGACCCCTGAGTAAAAGTCCACAGTATAGCAAAACGGAAAAGTACGTCAAGTACTCCAAGAACTTCGTTCTTATAACCTCAGTAAACGGTAAAGGAAGAGGTTCCTGGTACAAAACAGGAATGGGTCCCTAGCTTGTGTCCAGAGGACATAATGTGTGTATAAGAATTGATAGACTCGGTGGTCCCTTCGAGGTATTTAATCCATGTCACGTAGTATACCTTCGTTAAGTGACTCCTCGATAGAATGGTTTAGGTCAAAGATACTTTTATAATCATGACTAAATTCAAGTGTCTTATTTTAATTTTTTTTTTAAAAAAAATTGAATTTTTTTTTTTGACAGGAAGATTCTCACCTTCCGTTCCCTTATCAGTGATTTATTTTGTAAATCAAATAATGGTAAAGGAATAAATCTGGAAGAGAATCAACTTTAAAATACACCGAAGTAGACATGGTTACGTGTTTATGTCTTTACTAATGTTGATCCTCTGATGGACGGGAGAGAGGGAAGATACTACGTGTTTTCGAACTATAAGGAGAAAGAGGGGGGACAAAATATTAAATATAAGACAGAAGTATGACGAAATCTCAGAATTCCAAAAATAAGTCAATATTGTCTATGAAAAGAGTAAAAATATTTTTGAGGTCACTAAAAGACCCTGTTCTTATCCTATAGTTTATTTATAATAAACTCAAATTGTTTATAATTAAGACCTTGTACTAAAAATATAACAAACAAGATCTTAACTAATATATTTACATGTTTTATGATATGTACGATTGAGAAGAAATTCTCTCCCCATTCGTTGTATAATTTTCCAGACATTCCATGACCCCCTTCTTTGGATAAATTGGTACAAATTACGTCGTAATGACGTCTACTAAATATCTCTTTTTTGAAAAAAGATTTAAAACTCCACGTAGATAATTCCTCATTACTAGACTCGGTGTCAGTCGAGGGCCAGAACAAAACCGACTGACATATCTCGAAGAGGTAGAAACCGACGTTTTTTATATTAGTTAGACTAAAGTCAAAACTGGTAGACCACTACAGGTACACATCTCAGAAGAGGACACAACAACCTTCTCCCACAAACGATACTGGTCACGTAAGAGAACCCTTTTGGGATAATCGGAAACGGGACGAAGTAAGACATGGAATTTCGGTTTAAACGGACGATGAGGTCCACAAAGAACTGAAGGGTGAGAACGTAAGGTCACGGGATATTACTTTTCCTGTAGAAAAAACCCATAATCAAGATCTTCCAGAGCATCCAAAATTGTTTTGGTAATTTGAAGTCGAAGAAGTAATGACAAGTCCTGTGTCTGAACCTAATGACACTATGACTTACCAAACGGCACCTTTACTTGTCTCTAGTAAGACAGTGAAAACTCTATCGTAGGTTCATGACGTAAAACCTAAAAAAACAACTGACACTACCGATGACGTAAAGAAGATGTCCTAAGAACGGGTGTCATCATCTGTGTTACCAGTACACTCAATTTAAGTGGGTAAGGTCAGGAAAAATTAAGTGACTAAGGATTTTACAACTACAAGTGAGAACGGTAGAGGACAAACTGGTGAAGGTTAAACGGAACTAAGTATCTGGATTGTAAGGTCCAGGGATACGTTATGACAAGAAATGTCATAGTCTAAACGAAGGTAGTGGTCAGTGTAGGTGTTGACCCATAATAAAAACGAAACTAAGACAAAGAAGCAAGAAAGACCTCAATAAGAGGTGACAAGAGGTCATCGTATAACCCGTGGATGACTGGACCCCTCAAGTAGAAAGTCGCAGGATAGAAAGACGGAAAAGTATGACAAGTACCTCAAGAGTTCCGTTCTTATGACTTCACCAAACGGTAAAGGAAGAGGTCACCTGGTGCAAATCAGTCTTGAGAGGTGGTACTGGGCAGGTAGAACCCACCGGGATGACTCGTACCGAGTATTAAAGTAACTCAATCTGTTCCGACATCAGGTACACTAGTCTAACCACTAGTGGGACCTGTCTTTACTACACCTGGATTGTCTTGGTCTTCTATAATTCTTCTCCACCGTTCTTATGTGTCTTCTTGATATGTTTTTTCTAGAAGTACTGGGTCTATTTGTGCTACCACACTAGTGGTTAGATGTCGGTCTGTGGGACCTTAGACTTCAGTTCACACGGTAGTGATGTTTGTTTCGATCACCTCCACTACCTTAAGATCAACTAGATAAAGTTTAGGATTTTCTACTACGCACGTTCACGACGTGAGTAATACGGTCGTTTAAACCTTTTGAGTCGTTACCGATGTCCTGACCTTGTCCAGTCAAAAGTAAAGTTAGGGTGTCTTTCCGTTGCAGTTTCGTACGAGTTTGATGACGTGTTACGGTGAGTAGAGTGTGCGATCATTTCATTACGAGTTTTAGAAGGTTTGGTCTGAAGTTTTCATGCACTTGGCACTTGAAGGTCTACAAGTTAGACCTAAATCTTTTCCGTCTCCTTGGTCTCTTGTTTAACGGTTGTAGACCACCTAGTACCTTTGTCGTTCTCTCAAGGTCTTTTTGTAGATGAAGACGAAACAACTGATGCGGTTTCGGAAACTGAAACGTGTAGTGTTATTTGACACCTTTTAAGACTTTCTCTACCCTTATGGTCTGATGGACTGGACGGAGAACTCTTTGGACATACGTCCAGTCCTTCGTTGTCAATCTTGACCTGTACCTTGTTATCTGACCAAGGTTTAACATGGTCGGGACTGACCATGTAGTTCCGACATATAACAGTGGGACGATAAATTGAAGATGCGTCTCATGTAGTACTCTTTACGACCCGACCTACTTCGTGTTCGACCTTAGTTCTGACGGTCCTCTTTATACTTATTGGGGTCTAAACGTCTACTGTGGTGGGAATACCGTCCTTCATTTCTTCTTGATTTCTCGGAGAACTACTTTCTCTTTCTCTCACTTTTGGCGAATTTTGAGTTGTAAGTCTTTTGATTCTAGTACCGTAGGTCAGGGTAGTGAAGTACCGTTTATCTACCCCTTTGTCACCTTTGTCACTGTCGGAAATAAAACCCCCCGAGTTTTTTGTGGTGACGTCTACCACTGACGTCGGTACTTTAATTTTCTGCGAACGTGAAACCTTCTTTTCAATACTGGTTGCATCTGTCGTATAATTTTTCGTCTCTATAATAACGATTGTTTCCCGGTAGATCAGTTTCGATACCAAAAAGGTCATCAGTACCTACCTACACTCTCGACCTGATATTTCTTTCGACTCGTAGTTTCTTAACTACGAAAACTTGACACCACAACCTCTTTTGAGAGCTTTCAGGGAACGTGACATTCCTCTAGGTTGATCGGGTAGGATTTCCTTTAGTCAGGACTTATGAGTAACCTTCCTGACTACGACTTCGACTTTGCGGTAATAAAACCGGTGGACTACACTCCTTGACTGAGTAACCGTTTCTGGCATTACGACCCTTTCTGACTTCCGCCATCCTCTTCCCCTGTTGTCTCCTACTCTACCAACCTACCGTAGCGACTGAGTTTCCTGTACTCAAACCCATTTGAGGTCCTCAACCACTACCTGTCCCTACGGACCACACGATTTCAGGTACCCCAGTGTTTCTCAGCCTTTGTTGACTCACTCACTTGACTGACTGTAGATAATTTACATATTTTCACGAGATACTTTATAATCGGATATTATATACCAAGTTACCGATAAAAAAAGTAGGTAAGTTGAATAAGTACATGGATAACCAGGATACGTTAAATAACGAAAAACATGAAGATGGTCTACTCCTCTTTTTCATTGTCTTTCTCTACTTTGGATTTACACTATCGTGTAGATCAATTTGTCTTAAATGTGGTCCGATCTGTCCACAAACATAATGAAGTCGTAAAGTACTCGACGAGACTTTTCAGTTTACTTGGATTTTCCGATTTAAGACTAAAGATGATATATACCAATTTCAAGAAGTAAAAATCAAATTTTGTCCCTTTAAACGTACGGGAAAATGGGTGTGACTTTTGTGATGATAGTTGATAGTGTGAGAGAGTGTTCTTCGGATCTAAGAAAAGTTATGAAAGTTCGACGACACTTTCAATTATTTGGATAAATAGTATACATCCAATCCCCGTATTTTTAATGATCGACGTTCTATCCATTTGAGACAAGTCAATTTTAAAGGTATGTTTGTAAACGAGATTTAATCGTATTTTTGGATCGGATAGTTAAACATTACATGTTATATAAAGGACCCGACTCTGCTCTATGGGGTACGGACTCCAGGTTTATCCTTTTCCTCATACAGTTCCGACATATAACAGTGGGACGAATAAATTGAATATACGTCTACTCAAAGAGTAGTACTCTTTACGACCCGACCTTCTTCGTGTTCGACCTTAGTTTTAACGACCCTCTTTATAGTTCTTGGAGTCTATACGTCTACTGTGGTAGGATTACCGTCTTTCACTTCTTCTTGATTTTCCGAGAACTACTTTCACTTTTTCAAACCGAATTTCGAGTTGCAAGTCTTTTGATTCTAGTACCGTAGACCAGGGTAGTGAAGTACCGTTTGTCTACCTCTTTGTTACCTTTGTCACAGTCTGATAAAACCCCCCGAGGTTTTAGTGACGTCTACCACTGACGTCGGTACTTTAATTTTCTGTGAATGAGGAACCTTCCTTTCAATACTGGTTGGATCTATCGTATAAGTTTTCGTCTCTGTAATGAAACGGTTGTTTCCAGGCAGATCAGTTCCGATACAAAGAAGGTCACCAATACATGTCTACACTCTCAACCTGACACTTCTTTCGACTCGCGGTTTCTTAACTACGAAAACTGGACACCACAACCTCTTCTGAGAACTCTCAGGGAACCTGACGTTCCTCTAGGTTTGTCAGGTAAGATTTCCTCTAGTCGGGACCCACAAGTAACCTTCCTGACTACGACTCCGACTTTGAGATCAGGAAACCGGTGGAGTACGCTTCTCAACTGAGTAACCTTTTCTGCGACTACGACCCTCCCTAACCCCCGTCCTCCTCTTCCCCTGCTGTCTCCTACTCTATCGACCTACCGTAGTGGCTCAGCTACCTTTACTCAGACTCAGTAGAGGTCCTCAACCACTACCTGTTCCCTCCGGACCTCACGACGGTAAATACCCCAACGCTTCTCAGTCTGTGTTGACTCGCTGACTTGACTTGACTTATACAAAGGATATGTAGACTATCAGGGGTAGACTACAAATCAAGGAAAGAGGAAGGGACTCGACAGATATGTCTCGTCTGGAGATGCTTATCTTGTGTCTCTGCTATCTTTTAAGTACAAAACTCATACAAAAATTAAGGTTTCTCGATCAGTAGTTTTTTCTACCTTCTTATATGGTTTAAAGTAACGACGGAATTTGTAATGACATAGTATGACAGTATGACCTAAAGAAGGAACATTGATGTATCCCATACATTGAAATGAATGATCAGCATCTAACGGATGATAAAAGACTTGTTAGGTTTCCAATAAAGATTTAATTCCTGAAAGGGGGGTCATTTCCGTTAATAAGACATATAATAAAGAAAGGGATTGTAAATGACCGACTCTGTAAACATAAATAAATGTTACCTTCTAGGGGACCTCTTCCCTTACCGATGGGTGAGGTCATAAGAACGGACCTCTTAAGGTACCTGTCTCCCCAGTACCCCAACGTCTCTCAGTCTGTGTTGACTCGTTGATTGTGAAAAAAAAAACAAACAAAGTTATTATAAATATAAAAACAGGTGGTTTAATGTAGAGATTCTTCGTTATGGTTGGGAACGAAGAGTGAGTCGTAAAAAGGAAGGTCTCCCTTCTATTTACCCTCGACCGACTCAGTTCCCTTGTACCATTTTTACTCATCAACATGCTTTGGTACCCTTAAGTATGATGTGTATACTTCAATAGCCATTCCATCATAAAACGTCAAACTTTTCCGATACCTCTTAATCTTTATGAATTTGTTACTTTATTAAAAAGTAGTACGGGGTGGACAGACAGATAGAACGATAAGGGGCTCCGAACGCCCTAGAGTCAAGGAGGTAGTCTCTGACTTAGGTCCGGTAATCACTTTCAGTCCTTAGGATTGGAGATCCGGTGATCCCTTGAGTGGATAAATTTCGCTCGAAGAGGAGAGAAGAGGGACTACGGAAGGGGGAGGTTAATTAGTTGACCTTTAAAATATTTTTGTCTTTTAAGAGTGGATTTGGACTAGTTATTTTGGTCCTTTTGAGTTCTTGTGACACCTTGAATTATCACATGTGTCATTGAAATGTATCATAAATTTTCACGTATACATTCCCATATATTTTTACCGTATTTACATAATTGTAGAAAAATTCGGTGTCTTATAAGTCCCGAAGGGACCACCGAGTCTGTTTAGACGGACGTTACGTCTTCTAATCTCAAATTAAGGACCAACCCTTCTAGGGGATCTCTTCCCTTACCGTTGGAGTTTAGTAGTATATATACTATGTCCCCTTTTAAAAGTTGGTATATGTAAAACTTTATTAATTATTATTGTAAATTAATTTTGTATTTTGTCTCCTTAAGGGACCTTCAGGTCACCACTCCTGAGACTCGAAAGTGACGACTCCCGGGTCCCAAGTTAGGGACTAGTCCCTTGATTCTAGAATGTTCGACTCACCGGTTTTTTTTTTTTTTCTTCTGTTTGTCGTTCCAGTTTTAACGTTTGTTCATAAACTGTAGTTTGTTTTGTGTTTGTAATTATAATGACGTTTGTAGTGACTTTGTTCTGTTTAAAAGATATTATATCTGATCCTTTTTACAGTTATCTGTAAAAAAAGGAATGTGATATCCTGGACGACACAGAATTGTAGTGATTTATAAATTAAGAGTCAAAAATTTTAGAATTTCCTAACCCCTGAAAGGACCATTAGGTCACCGATTTTGAGGGACAAGGGTTAGGCTCCCCGACCCCAAGTTTGGGACCAGTCCCTTGATCTAGGGTGTACGACGTTGACTTCTAGGACGTACGGTATTGATTGTGGACCGTGTGAATCTAATTTTTTTTTTTTAGAATGTCCTAATTAAGATTTTCCGACTTTGAATTATGAAAAGGTGTTGTATTTTTTTTTCCGTTAGACTCTAATTCTTAGTATTAAATGATCAAGACTTTGTTGACTACTAAGACCCCTCTATCAGTGACCGAAATTAACAGTGACCTTTTTTTAAAATTTCATACCTTACGATCTGTATCTTTCCTAACATCTTCAGTTTTTAACACTTAATTTCTGGACTAAAATGTCTTCTTTAAGACTGGGCGTCTCTTGAGAACAAAATCCTAATTCCGTCTGTTCCTCATTTTTTTAGTTCTTAAGAATTTGGAAAAGGGGAAATTGATGGAAAGTTTTTTTCGTTTCGGAAATTTAAATAAAAGTGATCTTCTCTTGCTTACGGATACTAGGAGATTAACTGATTCACCAGAGTGACTTTTGTGGGGGTTTGGATTTTGAATGATTAAATCTCTTTTTAGTTCGTTCGTATTTTTATACTATACTGGACATGACCATAAGTTTAGTGTTTCACGGACATCACGACAACTTCATAGTAATTTAAAGTGGTATTTTTGTCTTACTTTATAAAATTAGATTTTTTTAAAAGTTTTGTAAATTATAAAACAATGAAAGGTACATTAGTGATGTTTAAATGACGTTTCTACGATGGTGAAAATGTCATTCGGTACGTAAAACGATCCGTAGTCTCTGTTTTCTATATATTCTGACAGATATATACTTATGATACACAGTCTTTATTTTGGTCTAATTAGACCAATCATTAAATCAATACCTTTTATAGTCAATACATCGATTAAGACCTTCTTATTTTATAAATTTCTCCAATGTAAATCAAAGGATTTTATAAGAAAGGGTTCTCCATTTGGGTTTAAGTTTCGATCCCTGTTGCTCGTTATATGGTCTGTCTTTCTTGGGACGTGTCTAAGAGGACATTAGAACCCGGATCGGAGTCAAGAGTGTGATTAGTATATTTTCACCTTTTCAGTGAATTATAGCAACGCTGAGTCAAAAGAAGACATTTCCTATAATATTTTCTATTATCATTCAAGGAAAGGTGTAGATACTAAGGTATGGTTAACCGACGTTGTCCTTCTTCTCTCATCACGAGATTCATACAAAATCGTGTGTTTTTTTTAAGTGTCTGAGATTTTTTGAAATGTTCACAGAAGATACAAGTTTATGGTCTTACATAATTTGTATATATTTTAGTAAACCGAATGTGTATACGGATTCTTCGGTAAGAAGTTGTTCCCTTAAATTTTACTTTTAAAGTTTATATTGTTGTTTTTCCTTGGACAATTCGTAGTTTAAAGAATTGTTACTTCATCTTCCCCCTTTGTTACTATTCTTATTTTTGAACAGAAAAAGTACAATATAGATATTAAAAGATACTCATACTAAACAAACTATACACAAATCTCATGCATAAATCTAGAAGTGATGTTTTTAAACTTAAGATTGTTGGTAATTTTGTTTCTACCGATTCATTCTATTGACGGACCGAGTCACGGAAATTTGTTCTTGACAGTCTCCACCTAATGCTTCGGATTTACGATTATTAACGATTAATATAGTTAAATGTCTCAAAACTCGACTGTATCCAATAGAGTAACATATTTGGATGACTTTTCTACCTGTAGTTGAAAGGTTCTAATTTTTTGTCTTGTTTTGTCTATTAAATGTAGTAACCCGTTCTATATAGTCGTCACGATAATACTGGACATGTGTGGACGCAGAGAGGGACTGGAGACGTCACCTCCTCTGTCACGGTCGTCATCAACATCAGTCCCAACACCATCTCCGACGTCGTAATTGTTGTCAACCTCGTTGTCCTTACCAGTGACGGCATCCTTGTGACAGGAAAAGGAAAAGTCATGATAGGAGTCGGGTGTTTGCTAAACTCCATGATATCGTGGTATTCGTCGTTGTGTTTTTCTCTTTTCCTTTTGTCGATTTGTTACTTTCGTGAAAGATCGTCGACTTTTGTACACTGATGTCCCTACCTAAAAAAAAAAATTTTGTGTTGTACTCTGTAGAAAGTTGGTACTTGGTTTTTCAAGTGGGTCTCGACAGTTTCTCTTTAAATGTAAAATTCTTCGAATTAAGTTCCTTTTCAAGAATTCAGTCCTTGAATTAAAAAAAAGGGGTCTGTATATTAACGGAGAAAACCTTGGTTAAAAATAAACATTTATTAAAATTGGTCCAGTAACTTTTTTAGGTCTCGGGGTGTTAGAAGATGTGTTTTTACGTACGTGTATGTATTCGTGTGTCCTCCGGACTTGTGTTTTACATAGACACTGAGTGGACGAAACACACGGACGACTCCTTCTTGGGCAACATTAGAAACATCATCACGAACACGACCTTTCGTCCGAAAAGACTTCGGGTCGACGTCTCCATTGACAACCACAACTACACCACGAACCTTGTGATCTTGATTAGTTTAGTAGAACAGAAGATGGTTTCCTCGTTGATTTCCTTTCTCAGTATAGATATATCCTACACAGACATCCACATAAGATATCAGTTGCGGATATGTAATATGTCTAAGTGTTCCGATCCTTTTTTTAGAATTTTTGACACAAGGATTTATGTGGTGGCCGAGGTCGTGGTTCTCAACGTGGATGTTGAACGATCTCAGATCTACTAAAGTGATTAAACCATCACATAGTAAAATGATTTGGGGGTGGGTGGTTGTTCTAAATTCCTACTAGACTGTTGAATGCAAAGACGTTGACGAGATACCGTATACCTGTACGGACCTTTTTGTGAAACCAAATGAGTCCCCTTCAATCCTGATTGTAAAAACCTTTTTTTTTTTTTTCAAAGTCGTTACCCAGTGTCGGAATCCTCACTGGGTACGGACATAATATAGACAACTAGAAAATCAGAAAAACTAACGAAAATCGTCTTTTTTTATTACGTATCTAGAAGATGAGGGAGAGGTTACTATAATGGTTGTAAGGTTAAATACCGTAAAGATGATAAGATTGTGTTCATTTTTGAAAAGTTCAGTGGTTTACTCTATTCAGTTCAATGACTGATAAAGTTTACGGTCAGTTAATGTATTGACCGAATATACATTAATATATCTCAAGGAAAAGTTATATTAGATTTTCTATGAAGTTTTATAAATTAAATTTTTATGTATAATCCTTCCGTATTCATCCTCGTTTAAAAGTTGGACAACAATTTATATATAAGACACAGAAATTTACTTCAAAATAAATTGGTTGTTTTTTATATATTTTCGTGTAAAAATTATAATTTAACTCTCGAGGTTTGTTTGACGGAGTATAAAATTATTTTCTTATGTACTTGCAATGAATTCTTAATAATGGAAAACACTATTCAACTAGGAAGTAATTAACTCGATAAGAAAAATTCTAGTAGAAGGGTAAAAGAAGAACATATACTTGATGAACAAGCGTTTGAACTTCTTAGAGACACCTTTTTTTTAGGAAGTCTAAGACCGTCTATTAAAATTTTATCTCAATTTCTTCGACGTGTAATTATTTGTACCATCTTCATCTTTGATCATTTTAGGGAATCTTTTTGTGAAACCTTATAAATAATTCTTTACTTTCATTAAGTGATTCTAAGGTCAAGATTCTAAGATATGGATTCCTTATTAAGATGGATACTCCCCTTTATCTTTACAGATATCTTCAAAATAAATACTACTGTTTTATAATATATTAAAGTCACAGGTATCAAACCCGTCCCCCTTACCACTGAAATTATAGTCGTCTAGATGAGATGTTTATGATACATAACTACTTTTTGTTACAAACAACTTAATGTGCGATTGTAGTCAAGTCAAGTCAACGAATCAACACAGGTTGAGAACCACTGGGGTGCCTAACGTCGTGCGGTCCGAAGGGATAGGTAGTGGTTGAGGAAACGAGTTTGAGTACAGGTACTTAACCATGACAGTAGGTTAGAAGAGTAAGAAACATAGGGGAAGAGGAGGACGGAAGATAGAAAGGGTCGTAGTCCCAGAGAAGATTCCTCAGTCAAGAAGTGTAGTCCACCGGTTTCATAACCTCGAAAACGAAATCGTAGTCAGGAAGGTTACTTATAAGTCCTGACTGAAGGAAATCCTAATGACTGACCTAACTAGAAACACGTCAGGTTTCCTGAGAGTTCGTAGAAGAGGTCGTGGTGTTAAACTTTCGTAGTTAAAAGTCGTACGTCGGAAAAAATAACAGGTTGAGAGTGTTGGTATCTACTGATGACCTTTTTGGTATCGAAACTGACATACCTGGAAATAACCGTCTCACTACAGAGACGAAAAATTATACGACAGATGCAACCAGTATCGAAAAGAAGGTTCTTCATTCGTAGAAAATGAAAGTACCAACATCAGTGGTAGACGTCACTAAAACCTCGGGGTTTTAATTTCAGACAGTGACAAAGGGGTAGATAAACGGTACTTTACTACCCTGGTCTACGGTACTAGAGTCAAAACCTTACAACTCGCAATTCGGTTGAAAAAGGTGAGAGGAGAAGAGAAAGTGAAAGTTGTTCTCCGAGAAATCAAGGAGAAACGAAAGCCGGTATTTCCACCACAGTAGCCGTATAGACTCCAATAACTATAAAGAGGGTCGTTAGAACTAAGGTCGAACACGAAGTAGGTCGGATCGCAATGTTTACTACACGAGACGTATATTCAATATATTTATTCGTCCCACTGTTATGTCTCGGAACTGTATGAGGAAAGGGTTAGACCTTGGTCAGACAACAAAGTACAGATCAAGATTGACAACGAAGAACTGGACGTATGTCGAAAGAGTCCTCCGTCCAGTCCACCAAGACCATAAGGGTAGAGAAATTCTTATAGGGTGTCAAACAACACTAGGTGTGTCAGAAACCGTATCAGTTATTTCGTCTTCATCAACAAAAAGACCTTGAGAACGAAAAAACTAATAGGTTACCTACGACCGTCAAACTAGAGACCAAGGAGACGGAAAAGATTTAGGTCGAACTTGTAGACCTTAAAGAGTCAAATGATGATAACTACGGACCAAACCTCTTAAGACTCGTAAATAAACGATTGTACACTCTACTCACGTTAACACGCCATCAAACTCGTAAGAAACCGTAACGGAAAGAAACCCTAACCTTACTTTTGACTAGAAATGTCAGGACATCGGTGACGACTTAAAAGGTTTAAAAGACTGTATTCCTCACGTTGTGAAATTGTCGTAGTAGAAAATTCTGAACTTTACCGAGTCGACCTTAAGGTAGTGGAGATGATCGAGACAAGCATCACTACGAAGGATTCCGGGTGGACTGAAGTCTGAGGTCCTCACTTGTAGTTGTAAAATCATTAGTCACTTGGTTTTACCTGACCTTACCCGCTTAAATTAAGTCTACTGGTAAAATAGATGATCACACCGGTTCTTTGGGAATCTTTTGTGCCTCATCGGGAGTATCAGTTGTACGATTGTACATTCTGACGAATACTCTAGAGTCCACTTTCTTTTTCTGTGTTTGACTTATGATATTGTACTGATGTTAGTAATAATTTTTCAAGAGTATGAGATATACACGACTTTTCACTTCTTTGTTTGATTTTACCACAGTCACTAATTCATTACCGAAAAAGAGGGAAGGAAGAGGAAAACGTAATATAAGGTTTATAAATCTTCGTATACGATCAGTCACTGGAGTAGACGGTGGTGACAGGAGAGGGAGACTATGTTGGTATTACGGAAATAAATATGACAATAAAGTACTTGTATGGTTTAAGACACGGAGGAGTCTAGGTGCATGGACCACAATAATGATAATCCTTGTGGGAGGTAAAGAAGGACTTTAGATGTATGGAACATTATTGTTGTTGAGTTGAGAGTATAAAATTGAGAGTATGATCTATCATTTCTAAAGTATCATTTTTTTTTTGTTTGTTTATTTCGTTTACCGTTACTCGGGTGGACAAGAGAAAGAGAAGTTACAGTCTACATGACCGCTCGGCAGAACCATAACATCCGCGTTGTATACGTTCGGATCAAGGAAATGATAGAAAAAGGATGTGTTACCGCTCTTTTTTTCTCTCTTTTATTTAGTCACGCTACTAATGTCCACGACTATTTCATACCTTTTTCATACGTTGTTGCATATTAATCTGTCAGTAGTGTCAAATAAACTATTATAAAGGTAGTAAGGATCGATTTGAGATTTTGTACAGATAGTTATGAGTTCCTGATATTCGTGATTTACTGTCGGACGAGTTTAATTAAAAGAAAAAAGAGGGAATTAGTTCTTAATCTAGTAAAATTGTATTCTTTTTAAGGAGGGGTAAAATTACTGACAAAGATTTTGAAGACATTGTATAATAAATGACATTGTATCATAATATTCTGTTTTGTGGAATAAAGAAAGTCTCTCTTCTCAAGAGTTTATACTAAGTAACATTCAGAATTAATAAATGTAATATATTCGATAAGTGATGAAAATATAAGATACGAAATTTTTATGTTGTAATATGTTTTGTTTTTTAATAAAGTTAAGATAAATAGGTTTAGATTCTCACATCTACGGTAAATTACCTTAGACAATATAAGAGTAATATACCATAGGCAGTTCATGAACCTTCTGTTATCCTGTTATTTAAATATGTTTTATTTTTAGGATTTTAATGAAATACTTATTAAGTAAAGACTTAAAGTTATGTATATTTATTTGTAAGAATATATCATGTTCTTTTGATATACCTTTTTATAGACTCATGATTTATATGTTACTTTTTATTTATTAAGTTAATATATTCTATCGAAACTTACTTGACACCATGTGACATAAATTACGATAAATTATTACGGAAAGTTTTATGTCGATAATTTTAACGAGTGATCCTGTTTCGACCCTACATAGTCTACTTTTTCATCCATTTCTTTAACATCTGTAACCTATTTACGTTGGATACTCATATTAGTATCAGATCTTGTTTACGTAAGGATTTAAAACTTTTGGAAAGAATTATTTATTTTAATCGAATAGTGAACTATCTAAAATGTCCTAAGGACATTAACTCATCAGAGTATTAAATACAAAAGCCAATTATGTAGACTAGAGGGGTTATTAATATAAAGTGTATATATAACCGACTTCCGTCCATGTAAACATAAAAGTATAGTAAGTAATTCAGTGCACTTAATTCAACTATATATCCATATTATTGCTATGTGTCATCTCTTGGTTAACAATATCAAGAATATCTTTGATTAAACACTTTGTCTAATGGAAAAGAAATAATAGGT
Organism: Capra ibex; assembly: GCA_006410555.1. Taxonomy (NCBI): domain Eukaryota; kingdom Metazoa; phylum Chordata; class Mammalia; order Artiodactyla; family Bovidae; genus Capra; species Capra ibex. The sequence continues at coordinate 1,404,350 of SJYO01051103.1, forward strand.
TTCTCCTCCTTTCGGACCCTGAACTTCGACTCGCGTACTGTGGACGTCACAGAAAAAGGAAGACTCGAAGAAATCTACGACACTAAAGACGTTCACGCGGCATTGACGGGCAGAAAGATTCAGGATTGGAGGTTCTACGTCCCCTGAGTAGAAAAGAGAGAAGAAGAAACCCTCTTTAAAAACATCGACTTCAACCTTTGACAAAAATAAAATAAAAAGTCCTTTTCCTTTTTTTAACAGTTCTGGCTAGTCAGGAATTTGACCTTTCCTCTTCAAATGTCTAATTTGCGAAATTTTAATGTCAATTATCAAAGTCCTCTTTGTGAATGATTCGTCCAATTACAGAATCAGTTTTACATTTCTAGATTTTGACTTTTTTCTTTATAATGGACAGCTCTACAATCCAAATTCTTGTGTGTGAGGTGTGAAACATAGTGTGTCTTTTTAATACTACGTTTATGTCTCTTCTCTTTACTCGTGTGGTATTACTGAATTTTGGTACGTAGCAACTTTGGTTATAAGTGTAATTTGAACAATACAACATTGGATTATATTTAGGAACGTGTACCTTTTCGGAGTGGTATCTAAAAAGTGGGAATGACCCGTGTTCTTGTTACGGTCAAAACGCGTTCGGGACGGAGGTGCTACGCCCTAGATGACTAAGGTGGTGTCCGTACTATCCTCGTTACTTTAGTATGATTTCGGTTAATTTTATTCTGTTCATTTCTCTGTGTCTAACTTTCAAACTTTTATATTTTCCTTCAATACTCGTTTTGTCTAAAAAGAGGGAAAAATTTTCTTAAAATATTATTTCATTTTGGGGTTATGACCCATTGAGAGGTTAGAAATTCTCAGTGACCCTTATTCAAGGTCAAAATCATATTCTCGTAGACTTTTTTTAGATTTGAAGAATCCGTCAATTTCCGTGTCTCTCGACCATTATAAGATCATACCTACTTGATTGATGACGTGAACTTAAAACAAAAATAAGTGAAACATGATCCCAATTCTTTAAAATTTATGTAGTAGTTGTTTTATTAGTAGTTATATATAGATTAGTATTATAAATTAAGTAATTATAAAATTTATAGTATCGGAATTTTCATGGTAACCTAAAAAGATGGTTTGTAATTTGTACAGTTGATTTTTGATAAAAACATGTTTATAAATAAAGTAAAGTCAAAAGGTTGTCGGAATTTTTACTTTGTGGGTATTAGAAATTTGATCAAGTGAAGTAGTTGACGTGAATGTCTCAAATTTATAAGTTGGTATCAATTTATGTCTGCCAATTGTCTCGTTGATTGATCAATGATGTTCGTGTCCTATACCTATTAATTTGTTAATTTGTTGGGTTTTGTTGGAAAGAAAGTGTAAATATCGGGTCCAAATGGCATTGTCTTTCAAATTTTCTTGAACAATTTTCGTGGTATTACAACCTCCAGATGAAAGATCTGTTTTTTTTTTAGAGATCATAAAGGTCATTAATTAAGGATAGTTATCCCAACTTTTCTCTGAGTTCTGTATGTCGTAAAGAGTAAAGGTTTTACACGTGACTCCGTAAGTTCTACGTTCTTGTTTTAGTGTCCTCACGATGTCTTACCAAATTTTAAAATTCGCTTCATGTCACTGTAGACAACCTGTGTCGTGTTTGACGGTAATGATAAACATCATTGATGAATTATTTACTTTATTTCTTCATAAGGAAACCCGGTTTACCGTGACACTTTTTTTTTTAGTCATTTTGTGATTTCAGAGGGAACCGACTCTTTCAAGTCCTTCGAGACATTATAAAATGAGTCATACTATCCGTGACGCTACTAAGGAATGACTAAAGTCTCAAATTACAGTGTGATGAGCTCTTGTGTCCAACCGTTTGAAAAAAAGATACTTTCCAGTTCAACATTTGAAATCCGAAATTGATGAGTAGATACGACAATATCATGTTTGGGCGGTATCCATTGTGTGTTCACTTACTTACACCCACACAATGTTATTTTGAAATAAATCCCCGTCACTTCAATCTTAGACACACTGTTTTATGAGAAAAAGAAAATTAGAAGGGGACGGAGACGATTAGTAAATTTTTATAATTTTCGTAAGATTAAACGTCTGAAATGTTTTTTGTCCATCACCCGGTCCAGACCGGGTGTCTGATACCAAACGATTAGGAAGAGACGGGGATCTTCGAAGGGGTTTGATCTTTGTTCACAATGAGAAGGTACTATTTTATCATTTATTATAAACGACTTACAATCTTGTCTTCGCTTGTAAATTGTTTACAAGTGAACACAGTCCGGATTTTCTTCACGAAGTATACCCAATAGAGTAAATCAGGACGTTGGTGGGTTACTTTATCTTGAAATGGTAGTAAAATCTCAACTCTTTTTACTCCGTCATAATAGTTCAATCTTTAAAACAACGTGACAATTTTGACTATATGACGGAGAGAGATATTTAAAGTTAAATTCTTGACCAATAGACAAATTTCCGTAGAAAGATAAAGACCATATATTTACTTGGAGAAACTCATTGAGTTCATATGGATAAGGGACTCTAAGAAGAAAAACAAAAATATTGGTCCTGTGATAAAACTAAAAGGATAAGAAGACTGATGGGGGTAAGAACCAGAAGAACAACGATAACAACATCGTCGAAAGGAACAGTATCTGGACATTGTATTCGTGAGGTTGTCAGACAAGAGTATATAGGATAGAAGAGAAACATAAAAGAAGACTCACAACCCTCATCCCAGAAGAAATATAGGAGTACGTGACATAAGTCGAATAAGAGTTTACACGATAAGACGTTGAGTTAGAGTGAGGATTACAGGGTCAGGACTTGAAGATAAGTGGACATCTTACGTGACATCTATTCCTTTTGACCTTTGCCTTTGTTATATATTTCACATTGTGGAAATAAAGGTTTGGTTGAGAAGGAACCAAGGGATAAAGACAATTCCCGTCGTCATTAGATAAGTTAGGGATTTTTTTTTTTTAAAACCGGTGTAATACGTCCGTACACCCTAGACCCTAAAATCAAGGGACTAGTCCCAGTTTAGGTACCAGGGACGTCACCTTCGTCCCTCAGAATTGGGGACCTGACACCTCCTTCGGGGTTAGGGGACGTAAACGTTGAACTTTCAGTACAATCTGGAGAAGAAACAGTAGAAGGATGTTAATATTTAATTCACTGTTCAGAGATTTGGAGGAGGAGAGGAAATATATTCTGCTGACGGGAGAAGACTAAATATAAGAAATAGTATAACCCTTTGAAGTTACTGAAAGATTATTTGGAAGAGAGTCAGTCAGAGAGTGGAAGTTTATGTGGACATGTAATCACAGTCTTATTATAAGATATTTCTTATTAAGAGAGTACCAGAACAAGTTTATAGACACTAAGAGATATAGATAGTCTAGTGTTTTTGCAATGGTATCCTTACTTTTGTAAAGTCTCAAACCGAGATGAAAAGGACAAAGTGAAGTATATACATAGGACATTTAATTAGTTTGAACTGTTGAGTAAAAAGGACTTTTTTATGAGATATAATATGGATGAAACTAGTGTAGCAAAGAGAAGAGAAAGTTGTTTGATATGTTTGAGAAGAGACAATCCGACTTTATGATGGATGTGTAAGAAAATTCTAGATAGTGTTTACAAGATTGAGGTGATAGAGTTTAGTTTTTACTAAAGAAGGTAAAATTTTAGTGACCAAATGTTAACTTGTGAAAATAACCATATGAAGTATATGGGTGTCGTATGTCAGAAAATAACATCGTTCTTGTACATTAGGTCTTTTGATTCGAGAGTGGTAGATCATTTCCGTTGTATCAAGTGTACATGACCTTACATACACATCTGTCGTCTCATCTATTCCAAAAATCTCTAAGGTTGTTGTAAATGAAACTGATGTCTCAATATATATATTTGTAACAATCAATTTGAATGACAATCAATTTTGTAATTGATTGTTATTTGAATGACAATTCTATTTTAAAATTATAATATATTTTGTATGTCATAAATTGAATTCAATTTATTACTTTATTTGAATGATAAATCAATTTAGTATTCTAGTTTGATTACCAAAATGTCAATTATGTAGGTTTTTAATATCCGAACGAGAGTGACGATGTCTTTATCAAGACGTTAAAATCGACTGTTCAATTGTTGACTTCTCTTCTTGAAATTTTCACTTATGTAGATACAAAGAGATATCAATAGTCCTCAATAATGTCTTATATTCACTATAAATTATCAAAATCTCGAAAGTCCCAACAGTACACATACACACAGATAAATATATTCCAAATACGTGACCACCTTCTTCGATCTCTTGAATTCTGTTGAAACAGATTTTTGTCTTCAACTCCTCACTCACCGTTGGATTTTTATCTTGAGAATTAATGTTTTAGAAAATACTATGTAAATATTTAATTCTTAAGTAGATTCCTTTAAACAATCCACAGATTCAATGTCCCTTTTAGAATTTTGCAATTGTAAGAAAACATGTTCCGAAATAATGAACCTTATTTTGAACCGGTATTTTGTAATGCTTGTTTATGACTTTGTTCTATTAGAAATTTCATTAGAGAATTGAACTCTTATTTTACGTCAAAGATTTATATGTTTAATCTCTTTGTTAACAGTAATCCAGTTGAATTAATTCTTAGTCTTAGTTAAGACTAATTATTAACTATTCTTATTTTATTCTTGAAAATATCGTTTCTCTATTAACCGGGTGATTAGATTGTCTCGATAATTCATAGACGAAAGTCACTCCCGTCAACCGTATTTGACTCTTCATTTGACGGTATTTAGATCCCAATACGAACTCTTTTTATATTAACTATTCTTCGGATGATATTAATAAACTGATGTCATACTTTCTCTAAAGAATCGATTTATGAGTTTTCTGATTGTCGACCGAAGAACCGATCGATACGGTTCCCTTACCTCGAATACCCTTGCAAAACTATTTAAACGTCAAGATTGTCTATTATTTAGTTTTCTCAATTTCAAGTCATAGGTGACTTCTTCATTTTACCCTAAGATATTAATTTATTTGGAAATCAATTTCGTCGAGTATCATTGAGGTCAATACTATTGATAGAATTTTTAAAACGTCTGTCTGACGAAGATCTCTTAAAGTAAAATTTCGTATATATTTAATACCGGTAAACTTCTATCAAAGATTGACGTAAATACTTCGGGAGTCAAGATCTTATATCTTCCACTCTACTAAATCAGTCTCGGAGGACTATAAGAAACGTGTTCACTTTAAGTACAATAAAGATGGTGATTTTTAAGTGTGATGACGAAAGGAAACCTTCTCAAAGTTCTCCTAATAATTATTATCATGCCTGGAAAGAGATCGAATACTAAAATTTTCCGAGTTTAACACCGGTCAACCATAGTTTAGGTTTCTGATCGTTTTGACTGTTATACTATCTTGATGACACCCTTAAATTTTAGTCAGGAGTTTGGTTACGTTTAGTTTATTACAGTCTCTTCGTTGTTTTGTTCAGGTTTCCGTCTCTGTGCTATTTACTTATGTTACACATTAAACACTCACCTGGGAATTAAACTTTTTAGTTTTTTTAAAACTTTTTAAAATTTTTTTTTAGACTTTTCGTTTTTTTAGATCTAAACTTTTTAGATCTTTCCACAATGATCCTCTTGTTAACCCTTTTAAGACTCATACCAAACATATAATCGTATTTATTACAAAATATAGTTACAGTTTAAAAGATTCATATAACTAAAGTGAGACCATTACTTCCTATTACGTAAACACGAATTTATGTATGAGTTCATAAGTCCTTATGACACAATGTCACTTTCGTCAGTTAAGAATCTTGTCAAGACTCTTTTCTTTTTTTTTTCCCACTCACGGATACACACACACGCACGTGTTTGTACACATGCACTCTCACACAATGTATCTCTCCGTTTACTCCAACGAGTATTTTCTGTCCATTCCCGACCATCCCTCTTCGGAAATTTTGTTCTGGTCATCTAATTTCTTTGTTTGTTTGTTTGTTTTGTGGGTGTCTTTTTGGAAATTAGAAATTAAACCCAAATTTTTTCATACCCAAGACTTTGTAGTCCCTTTTCTTCAGAGCTTGTAGTTGTGTGATTCAACCTTTCGTGACAAACCACCTCTTTCCTTTCATCCTTCCCATTATTTATTTTCCTCTTATTTTATTCCTTCTCCTTCTTTACTTTGATTGTAAAACCCTCGTGAATCAGTCATCGGTTCGAGAAAGTTAATGATGAATTGTTACTATTGAATGAAAGAGAGAAATAATAGTAAAAACAAAACAGGAAAAATCCCTCTTGTGTATTCCTTCTGTCATTGAGCGGATCTCAGTGTTGTTGATTGTTCTCCACCCCAGTCGTCGACTGGAAACCAAACAAGTCTGTATGGACCACGAAACTTTTACTTGATCTTTTAGTTCTAAGGTCAAGAGAATCACTGGACACCGTCAAAAAAAGTACGAATTGAATATGTGTGTAGTTTAATGGTTTTTCATGGAAATGAGTTATCTTTATTTTCTATGTTTTGAGAAGAGTTTTCAGTTTCCTTTAATTTTTTGATGGTACGAGTCATCAAAAAATATACTTTTTGAAATAAAAACCCCGAGAAATAAAAAAATTGCTAATTGATTATAGTTGGCGTTTTTCATAAACTTTTTTCTTACATTGTCCAAGTCGTCTTTAGAGTCATTTTATTTCTTTTTCATAAAAATAAGATTTTGGAATTTGAATCTTGACAGAAGTACGAAATTGAGTTTACCATGAATGTGTCTTATGTAAATAAAAAATTGTTTGTATTAAAACAGAATGGAAAAATTATCCACTACATCCACAACCGACTGGTCTACTGTGTCATCCACAACATTGTCGATGTCCTCGACGAACACATGATCTTCATAACCGTAATCAATGTCTTCGGTACCCAAAACAACAGAATAGAAATCCTCCTTTTTTTCTTTTTCTTGTAATTCTCAGTACTAAGATCTACTCAAGACAAAGTGTCCATAACTTTTATCATAAATTATGACGTAAAAACAAATTCCAAAACAATTAAATGAGAAAAGGGTGATAGTAGGGAAAATTGTTCTCTTAAAAAGTTCGTCAAAGATCTTTACAGAGTTATACATACTCTCAATTTATTCTTGTACTGTGTATTGGTCTGAAAATTCTTATTTTTCGTTTTTATTTTAGACTGAAAGCATGAAGATTGTGATACCTTTAAAAAAATTTTTTAAATTTAATTAAAAATTTTGGACTTGCGAACTTATGTTGCATTGAAGTTTTTTAAGTTATAACGAATAGATTTTGAATATCGAGAAGAAACAAGATCCGTAGATTTGACCAGAAACAACCACTAATGTAAGGACAGTTTGTCAATGTAAATTTACAGTGTTTCTCGTAAGGAAGAGTGGGGACTTTCCATATTTCAATTTACCCGTGTTGTAGTCGACTTAATCCAATTTAGAAAAGGGTACTACATAGTTCTGTTAAAGGTTGATTATTAACTAGTGAATCTTTTTCTAAAAACTTTATGATCTTTTTTTAGTTATACTACGATCGTTTTTAACTTTCTGACAAACTTGTGTCTTTAGTTTGATCGGAAATCGTGTTCAGTGTATATTTAAATTTGGAAATTTAATTGATATTAAATATTTACTCGATCTTTTCAAATGAAAAGTTTACCAGGTTTCAGTTAATTGACTCGAAATTTCATAAGGAAATCAAAGTTTTACCCTATCTTGTCCATAGAAAGATATGAAAACCCTTCTTTATATGACGAAAATTTCGAGATACTCTATAAGTAAAAATAATATGATAAAGAGAAGGAATATAATTATCCCGACTTTCGTATTAGAGTTTGATGTAGTTTCCTGTTCCGGTTTAACTGTGTAAATGTTTAGTGATAATGGTATCGAAAAGTTTATTTGACTTACTCGATTTGAGTCAGATTATTCGAAAAAAAGAGTAACAATTTAGAGAAAGGTAAGTTGTCTTCGATTCGGATGAGTCGTATTAATTCATGTTTGGTACATATAAGAATTAATTTGGTAGGAGGACCCTTTGTTAGGTAGATTGACTTCTCTAATTAAGTCACTTATAAATGATTCACGGATTATGGAGTTCGTAACAGGATCCGTGATCTCTAATAGTCAGTTACTTTTCTGTTTTATTGACGTATTTCGAATGTCAGACCTTTCTCTTTACTTCAAGTCGTATAAAAAAACGTAAAAGAACAAAACAGGATAAAAGAGATCCAAATTTTAAAACAAAATACAATAACTTTATTTATGTGGTTTCTTACATATACGTCTATACGTTTGTAAATACCGACCAAATGCTCATTATTACTTTGGTTGGGGTCCATAGGTAGTAAGTTGAATTCATTTGTAATAGTTACAATAACTTCGGGAAATATAAGTAAACTGAAGTTACTTCTTATTTTGAAGTACAGGATTTCCTTTTTTATCTTTTGTTTTTTGATTTTCGTTTTGATATGAAGCGAAAGGAGTAAGAGAGTTGATGGAGAGTTTTTAAATACTTAGTAAACCTTCCTTTAATTTGAAAAACAACTCAGGGATAAAAGTTAGACTAAATATACTTTGACTAAATTTTGACCAAACATTTATAAATTGTTTTCTTTTAGGTCGTTTTATCAAGAAATTGTATTTTATCAAAGGGTTCCTTTGTTGGGACGTTTTTCTTTTTTTCTTTGTCAAATCTTTAACAGTCCAGTTCGACGTCGAGATGTCCCTTTACTGACGAAAGAGTTCGAACGGTTTATTTCATACTATTTCGGAACAACTATAATTTTCTCACTCTCTCTTCCTTGGTGTGTCGTAAATGTACCCAATTAAGAACTCTATCTCAGTTTAAAAGGACCGTGTTGATCGATGATCGTTGTCCTTCTTGTTTTAATAGTTCATGTTATGAATTCTCTTTGTAAATTTCAATCGAAAGACTCTTTGAGTCGTCTCACTGAATTTGAAGTTTAACCTTTGATTGTATTATGTTAAACTATCACTTATCAAGGTAAGTATAAATGTCTTATCTTCTCAAATTTCTTGATAGGTCTATTGGATCAGATTAAGAAAGGTAAGATATCTGTTGCTTTAAAGTTGGTTTTCCAGTCTAAACGATCAATCGTCACGGATTAGGAGTCAAACATACAACAACGACAAATCAGCGTAGGCTGAGACGCTGGGATACCGGACATCGGGCGGTCTGAGGAGACAGGGTCCCTAAAAAGACCGTTATGACCTCACCCAACGGTAAAGGAAGAAGACCCCTAGAAGGACTGGGTCCCTAGCTTGGGCACAAAGGACGAACCGTTCATCTAACAATAATAATAAAAAAAATTTAAGATAAATCTTTCCGACTTGACTGACATACAATTAAACTTGCCCATTCGACATGTTCTTTTAAAGTAAAGTAAAAAATATAGGAGGTTCAACCTAAGGTAACATATACGAAACAAGAAAGAAGTCTGGAGAAATTGAAGTCTGACCTCAACTCGTCTTTATACCGAATGAGGAAAGAGGAGTTTAGTAAGAGTCCGAAGACTGTTCCTCGACCTGGAGACTCTTTAGAATTGACCGTCACCATCGAAAATTGAGACCTCAAAGTCCTGATACATTCTTTCCTTGTTCGACGAGGAGAGAGTCGAGAAAGGTCCTTGGACTGGGGTTCGTCTGACTTTCCGTGACGTTCTGTCTAATTAGATGACGGTAGCTTGTTGCACGTAAGTGGGACCCTCCGTCCACTTAGGGACCCCTTAACCACGACTTACGACGTCGTAGTGGTGTTAGGTGTGGCCCTATGCAGGACAGGACAGGAGGTCGAACCTTCGAGGAAACTTAGTTTGGTGTAAAAGTACTGTCAAGAAACACTGAGGACTCGTAAACTTCACGGAGGCTTGGACTTTCGACACCTTTTTACTCGACCGTTCGCCTAAGAAATGGTGACTCGATGGTCCCTTCGGTCACTTAACATATCTTCCCTAGTTAATTCTTTTTTAATCCATTGTTTAGAAACTCGATAGACCTGAAGGTCAAGAACTTAAGAAGATATACTCGTTCCTCTCGACCCACGATCAGAACCACGTGTACACGTGCATCAAACTGACCATTACTGTATAAAATGATCTCCTGTCTTCTCGGATTATATGATATGAGATACTCCAGTTTTTCTCTGTCTGTACTGAATCTGACTTGTTGTTCTTTTAAAATGATCTCTGATCCCCGGTTTCGTATAGAGTGTCTCTCCTCTAATTGATGTATTTTTATTGAAAGTCAAGTCAGGTCAGCGAGTCAGCACAGGCTGAGAAACGCTGGGGCACTTAACACCGTGCGGTCCGGAGGGACAGGTAGTGGTTGAGGGCCTCAAGTGAGTCTGAGTACAGGTAGCTCAGTCACTACGGTAGGTCGGTAGAGTAGGAGACAGCAGGGGAAGAGGAGGACGGGGGTTAGGGAGGGTCGTAGTCGTAGAAAAGGTTACTCACTCGAGAAGTGTACTTCACCAGTTTCATGACCTCAAAGTCGAAGTCGTAGTAAGGAAGGTTTCTTTAGGGTCCCGACTAGAGGAAGTCTTACCTGACCAACCTAGAGGAACGTCAGGTTCCCTGAGAGTTCTCAGAAAAGGTTGTGGTGTCGAGTTTTCGTAGTTAAGAAGCCACGAGTCGAAAGAAATATCAGGTTGAGAGTGTAGGTATGTACTGATGACCTTTTCATTGCAGAGACGAAAACTTATACGATAGATCCAACCAGTATTGAAAGGAAGGTTCCTCATTCCGCAGAAAATTAAAGTACCGACGTCAGTGGTAGACGTCACTAAAACCTCGGGTTTTCTTATTTCAGACTGTTACAAAGGTGACAAAGAGGTAGATAAACGGTACTTCACTACCTTGGTCTACGGTACTAGAAGTAAAAGACTTACAACTCGAAATTCGGTTGAAAAGGTGAGAGGAGAGTGAAAGTAGTTCTCCGAGAAATCAAGAAGGGAAAGACGATGTCCCCACACAGTAGACGTATAGACTCCAATAACTATAAAGAGGGTCGTTAGAACTAAGGTCGAACACGAAGAAGGTCGGGTGGCAAAGAGTACTATATGAGACGTATCTTCAATTTATTCGTCCCACTGTTATATGTCGGAACTGCCTGAGGAAAAGGATAAACCTTGGTCAGACAACAAGGTACAGGTCAAGATTGACAACGAAGGACCGGACGTATGTCTAAAGAGTTCTCCGTCCAATCCACCAGACCATAAGGGTAGAGAAAGTCTTGAAAGGTGTCAAATAACACTAGGTGTGTCAGTTTCCGAAACCGTATCAGTTCTTTCGTCTTTATCTACAAAAAGACCTTGAAATGGATGAACATAAACTCAGTTAAATTTAAAGTTACCACAGATAGAAAGTTTACTTGACTTGTTTGAATTGACTTCACAATAATCTATTTGTACATGTAATTAGTATAAACTCATGTGAAATTAAAATGTATTATATACTTTTATTTATAAATAATCTCATTAATAATATATTATAGGTACATTTCGTCCATAATAATGGGACTAAAGTGTCTCTTTAGTCTAATTTATTGAATGTAGGTGTTAATGTACGTACTTAGTCAAGTACAAGAACTTGTGACATGTACGACTAAAAGTATATTAAACGAAAATATTAATCTTTATAAAATTAATCATACAATATGTTTATTTAAAATTATAAGTTACTGATGGACAACAAGATGAAGGTTAAAATGAATGTGATGACACAGTAGTTCCGTTTTGCTATACAACTGAATGGACTGGTCGTTACACTGTCGTTATTTATTTATTAATAATTATTTAAGGATCTCTGATTTTAGATCGGTAAATATCGGAGTTTTTGAGAAACACATAAAGGTTTTTTTTTATTAAATGATCATTCAAGTTCTTTTATTTCTTTAAGTATTGTTTCGTGGACCGTTGTTTCGATCGGACACGGATAAATCGTCATAGAACGAAAATTACCCTTTGACTCAATTGTTATACAAGGAACTGTACAAATAAATCATTTGAAATTTAAGAGTGTAAAAGAATCTCTTTTATAAAACGACTCACTCATTTTTATCAGACTAAGTTTTGACGACAACAACTCAGGTCTCTTTTGTCCGCCTCAAGTTCCCCAAGATCCCGAGAAAACACAAATGGTGAACTAGTCGTTTGATCAGGACTCTAATACTACGGTCAAAACGTAACTATTTTTAGAATTACCTTTACTTTATGATAAAGACCATTTATACAATTTTACAGTTTTACAGTCCAATGTGTTGAGTTTCTACCGTTATGACCTTAGAGTTTGAGAAGTCTTCAAAACTCACTAATCCGTCATTTCTTATTTTCGTTAAGTCAGTTGTTTTAAATATTTTTACACTTGGTCTGCTTTTTTTACGTCTTTGACATGGGAACTATTATTTTTGCTAAATTTAACAATATCATTTTGTTAGACCGTCGTAGACACTTTTTACTTTTATACTGAGTTACTGGGTTAAAAAGTCATATAGATAATCTCTTGGAGAACCTGTATATGTGTCCCTCTGTTAATATTTTACTGACGAGGTCCTGATAAATGTTATTTTGTAACCCTTAATCCAATTAAAAAATAGTTTTTCCTTCAGTTACATAAATTACTTATAATATGTCGTTGACTTCCCTATCTATTGTATATTTTTCTATGTCTATCTATCTTTGTTTTGAAAATTCATTTTTTTTGTTCGACGTATTGATAAAGATCCCATCTTTTATTTTGTGTTTCGTTGGAATATTAACGATATATAATAAAGACTTACATTCTATTCTCATATTGTTACCTAATCCTCTAAGTCCTTTTTTGAGTACTATCACTAAACCCTTTCTTTACTTTCTCTTCATGTGATCCCACTACTAATTTCTTCTGTTGTCAAAATTAAAATAATTTTCTTTTAATCTTTGTTTATGTCCATTTTCAGTTATCGACGAATCAAAACCATCAGACTCATACTTACAAATAATATAAAAAGATATAGAAATTTTAAAGAGTTTTGTTTTATTTAAAGGGGTTTGCAGATGTCCTTTTTAAGATCCCTGAGTCAGGCTTGCAAGACAATGAGTCCTTTATGAACCCTTGGTCGAAGGACATGAACCCAAAGTCTTTCGTCGTCCTCGTAAGAACTTAACGACCCTTGGGTAGATTGGGATAGACATGGTGGGTTTCTTTCAGAAGTTCCGGAGAAGTGGAAGAAGTTGGAATTTTTATATCCAGTCACTTTGTGTCTCCACTAGTTCTCATAGGTCTATTAATCTCTTGTTATTTTAGTGTTGATATGGATTTTAAGATTGTGAGGACTTTCCATTAAATGTCCGAACAACGACCGAACCGTCCATAGAATTTATCGTACAGTCAGACTTTTCAAAGTTTTCATTTCAGACTGGAGTAGAATGAAATGTGAAGTAGTTTTAAAGTGATTTTTAGGAAAATAGGAAGTGTAAAATGGACAAAGTCGAAGACTAAGACTCAGTAGAAGGAGAAGAAGAAGTGATCTCGTTGATCTAAGTAGAAAGAAAGGAAGAAGAAGTAGTAGTTGGAAAAGAACAAGGTCTCTAAGTTATGCCCTACGTAAAAAGAGTCCGAGTTATTAGTTACAGAGAAATGATATTTTCCTTTTTTTCGGAATTTTATGAATATTTTTGTTTTCCAGTTTTATGTTATATTTACATAATTAAAAAGAGTCTTGGTGTTTTAGATTATCGGTATAGACACCGATATTACGGTTGAGTAAATTTTTTTATTGGTTAGATGAAATTATAAAATGAATGAAAAATTTCCAGAAGACACTGACTAATAATAGGTATAATCGACAACTAAGTTAATCACCTCTAAAGAAAAGGGCAAAAAGTGATACCTCGAAATATTTTCAATACGTTTCTTTTTATTCTTATGATAATTTTATTATAGTTAGTCGTTTTATGTCTTAAATTTTATCATTGTTTCATCGAAGGGTTTGTGATTTACTTTTGTTTTGTCTATCTTGTTTCTAAATTTAAAATGGATTTTCTTTTCCCGAACCTATTTCTTATTTTTTCTTGATCTGTCAATTGTTAGAGGTGTTTCCTCTGAAGAGACCAACAGGATGCCAATTCTAAGGTGGGAAGATATGTCTTCCGTGTCCAAGTTAAGGACCAGCTCCTTGATTCTATACGATGCGTCGGTTTTTTTCCCCCTCCCTCCACGAGGTTTTCCTAATTCAACCTAAAAAAAAAATTTCTAGGGAGGTTAAAATCAAATGACTTTTTCGGTCTCAGGTAATCAGTAAATCCTACAGACTATTATGGATTTGTTGACGAAGGATCAATACATTGACAAACGAAAAGATCCCATTCGATAAAAACTTTAGACTCTAAAATATCAGAGGTGGAAGATTCGTTTGAAGGAATACTTTAGTGTTTTTGTAATGACTCTTGTATGTGTAATATTTCCCGAAGGGACCACCGAGTCATCCATTTCTTAGCTGGATGTTACGTCCTCATCCCCCAAGTTAGGGATCCAACCTTTTAAGGGGACCTCCTCCCGTACCGTTGGGTGAGGTCATAAGAACGGACCTCTTAGGGTACCTGTTTCCTCGGACCACCCGAGTTCAGGTGCCCCAGCGTCTTGACCTGTGTCTAATCGTTGACTCGAGTGTACGTGTATGTAATAGATTCATAAGGAAACCCTTCTCCTCCGATCTCTTTACCCCTTTCCCGGTGTGTTTTCCGATTTTTTTATGGTGGTGATGAGGAAAGAAGAATAAATGACAGTAAATTAAACAAATGACCCTTATGGAATTTTGGTTTGTCATGTTTTATATCATTCTTGTGAAAAAGTTGACAGACTTTAAGTTACAATATTCCCTTAAGTGATTATCTCTGTTAAAAATCTATCGGTAGTTTGCATGGTCTAAAACAAAGAAAACATTGAGAAGATTTATAGGATTTTACAGAAGTAGACGATGTAGTTTCCGACAGACCGGGATGTGTCTTTTGTTTCCCAACCACTACTATTTTTCAATAGTTATTTAATGCGGGAGTCACTAAGAGATATTTAGATGTCTTTCTTAATCCATTAAAAAAAATATTATCCATGTTTTGTACCATGTTTACTAAACTTCATCTATTTTTTAGGTACACTCCTTCTTCGTTGACTATATGTAGGGGAATGAAAAAAACCATTGTCGAAATGACTAGATATCAAGTGTATGTTCAGTTGATAAATTTCATACGTTAGGTTACCAAAAATCATGTAGGTGCTCATAGTGATGTTGGTCAAAATCTTGTAAAAGTAGCAGGAGTTTTATTTACTGTGTGGGTGACGTTAGAAGAGTGGTAAGGAGGAACGAGCGGGTCAGATTCCGTTGGTGATTGCATGAGGGACAATGATATCTAAGAACAATGATATGGATAAAACGTGTAAAGTATACTTTCCTTAGTATGTCATATATATGACATATATATGTCATATATTCGGTCATTTCCTGACCGAAGGAAATGAAATGGATGACAAAAGTTCCAAAAAGGTACAACATCATTTATAGATAAAGTAAGAAAAAAATTAACGACTTATAATAAAGTAACATAACATGTGGTATCAAACTATTAAATAAGTGACCGACTACCTGTAGACGTAGACGAAAACGAAAAGACCATATATTACTTATTGTGACGATACCTGTAAACATATATTCAAAAATACACCTGTAGACAAAGTTAAAAAACCCATATTATCGATGTTCGTCTTAATGACCCAGTACATCATTGAGGTTCAAACGGAAAAAACTTTAGAATAAAGATAAAATGGTGGTATTTTTAATTAATGTAAGAATGATCTCATTATCTTATTTATATACGTAAAGTTTATATGAATTTTCAAGTCGATCGGTGTCCATACTGAATCAAAGTTTTTAGTCAGGTCTGTTTGTAGACAGTCAGACAAAAATAAGTGTCACCTTTTCTGTTAAAATTTCTCGACCACCGTTTTTTATCATTCCTAAAAAGGACAACGGTCAAATCAGGAATATTATTGGGATAACCATGTTCAAAGGTCTTGTGGTCTTTCAAGTGACGAATCTTATATAAGATAGAATATGTAAACGTTTTAAAAGAATTAAATACTCAAAAATTTATATTATAGTTACCTTCTCGGATTTAGTGGAGTATTCATCGACCTTTTCTGAATTATTATTTTTACTTATTTGTTAACTGTTAATACTTTTTGAATTGTATTAATATATTAAATATCAGAGTATTATAAAATTTCTGATTTTGACATATAAAAATTTTCAATTTTATAAATTCCATGTAAATTTTCCGGATGGTGAAACAACTGGTAGAGGTATAGTGTATCTAACAGGTGATTTTAGGCTGTACGAAGAAGAAATGGGGTTACTCGACGTCGTACTTCTCCACAGGTCGGTAGTATTAGAAATTATAATTGTAGTATCGGACGGACATAATTTTCAGATTTGTTTAATGTCACTTAATCTATTAGTAATTTTAGATCTTTACTCACTTGTCTTAGTTGTCGAGATATGGTACGTGAATTTGTTTTTAAACGTTATATAAAGAAAAGTATAAAACTTTAAAGAGGAGGGGAGTTGTTTAATTGATCCCGTTTTCTTTCATTAAGAGTCTTTTGTGACCTTATCTCTTAGAACTCAATAACGGTATTATTACTTAAGTCAAAATTAGTTAAGGAATATTAATAAGGAGAATTACTGCCGCAGAATACCAAACCATACTGTGACTAAGGATGATTCTACAAAGATTGACTTTGAAACTGTCCCTTCGAATATTCAAAAGTTTTGATGATCTAGTTAAACACACAATTTGACTAAATAACATCCTTTACCGAAGGTATACTATATAGTAGAGTCCGACTTGTACCAGAGTTTTATATGACCCTAGTTTGTCTGTAAACATCACAATAGCAACGAAACGTCAATTCCTTGACCAAACACTTTCGAAAGTACTTGGAAATACTAGATGGTCACCTTTAAAAGTGTCCTTTTACTGTTAGACAATCTTTGTTTTGTTTCGTTTTGTTTATGAAACTCCCCAACTCAGATAAAAGACATCGTCATCTTTCGTCTATAAGATTAGTAGTTGTTTCGATATTTTGTCCTTATGTAAAATTATGTTACGTTTTTCAACGTATTTACAATCATACGGGAAGATTGATATATAACTGCAGTTGAAAATAAATCTTTAATTCGAGTATCTCTAGTTTCTTACCCAGATATTTGACGTGTGTCGTGTCGGGGTGTGTGTTTCCGCTTGTGATTTATGGAGTATTGAGTTTAGACCAATTGGAAATGGAATGAAAGGTTCTACAACTGGAACTCTTCCCGAAGAAAAATGGATGTCCTCCACCATCACTATCGATTGTATATTAGTAAATAAATACAAGTTCTTGACTCAAGGGACAAAGGATTGTCATAGATTTCTTACACAAATATAAGAGGTGGGGTCAAGGTGACTTAATTAGTCATAAAACCCTCTACCCGGGACAGTTAGACATAAAAATTATTCAGGAGGTATACTGGAGTGTAGTGACGGACAATAGACTAACGTCTAGTTGTAAATTTTCGGTAACTGGATTTTTTGTCCGATCATCTATATTCAGACTTCGAAATTCAATTTTTTTATACCGGTGATCGTGTATGTAGTAGTCTATCCCTTTTTATTTTTATATAAGTGTTAATCCTTTATACTTGATATTATTACAATTTATGGGGCTCACCATAAGATTCATGACCCCTCAGATACACCTCTCTTTCCATTTTTGTAAGGGGGGAGGGACGAGGGTTTATATTCCGAGAGATATATGGTCCGGTACGTTTCTATGAGGTTTTTATATTCTACCATAAATAATATGAGTTCCTTGAAGATTACCTCCTGTTTTCAGTTCATTTTGTTGTTAGTTGGGAGTGTCTGTCCAAGATGCCACTTCGACGGAATCTTCATGTCCCGACTTTTCGGATTCTCAGTCGACTTTCCCCGACACACAAACGTCCCTCCCGTATTTCCCCCTCTACCACTGTAGTTTTTACCTAGAGAAGATAAATAAAAACTAAAGTATAAAAGAAAGGATTCATTATGTGAGGGTTCAAAGTTTTGATTTTTTCTTATTTACTGATATATCCTTTCAGTGAAAGGGTAACGACTGGAAATCGGTTGGTCGAAGGGGAAGGGTGTCTATTGGTATGATGTTAAAAACTAATCTAGGAATGTCTCTCTAAAATCCGTATATATTTGTCTATGTCGAATTTAAATTTTTATTTATTTATTTGTGTTTACTCCGTATCAAGATAAGAACCCAACTGTGAATTGTGTAGGATAACAAGAAAAGTATATAATTCATCACAAAATTAGTAATGTCTCATAAGATCA
Source organism: Capra ibex (assembly GCA_006410555.1). Taxonomy (NCBI): domain Eukaryota; kingdom Metazoa; phylum Chordata; class Mammalia; order Artiodactyla; family Bovidae; genus Capra; species Capra ibex. Next base: position 1,422,821 of record SJYO01051103.1, read on the forward strand.
CTTTCCTACATAGTATTAGATCCGTTAGTAATAGGATGAGGTTAGTATTTGTTGTGACGATCGTGTATGGAATAAAGGATCCCCTCTCATTCTTATAGACATTTTTTTTAAGGGTCTCCATTACGACGATTTGCTTTCCTATTGACAATGAAACTATTTTAAACGAGTTATCAGTAAAAATCAAGATGGTTATTGTATTCTCTCACGGAAAAGGGTTGAAACGGCTGTGACACGGTTCGTAAAACTAGAAACGGCCATACTATCTACCTTTTACTAAGTAACGTCGAAATAGACGTTAATAATACTTACTCCGACTCGAAAAAAAGGGTATCTGACTTCTCGGAACTTGACTCAGTTTCCTAGTTTTCCTTAAATGAAGGTTCAACTTCTCGACCACTTACTTCCATGGATCTGTCTTCATTCTCATACGAAATTCTGTAGTACTGTCTTGAATTTCTACTATATACATCAACCTGAGTACTTACGGACTCCTAGTCACCATCGTCGAATCGAACTGTCTCTTTGGTTACCGGTCTACTGACTACCAGAATACACGATCCAACTTCTCAAATTTTAAGTAGTGTTAAAGGTTCTTAGAATTGCTTCCTACAATTCTCGGACATTTTGACTTAATGTTTGTGGTGAACCTTCGTCAGATCTTTAGGTAAATTGTCCCCGTTAGACCATGGGTATATATGTAAGTGTCTTTGTTCTTCAAATTCTTTGTTTTAATAGAAATGGTATACATTATGAGACACTATAAAAGTTAAGAAAAGAAAATTTACGACAAACGATAAGTGATTCACGTAAAGTACTGGGTGTGACTGCCCGGAACTTTCAAACCTTTTCAAAACATGATCTCTCTTTGTCTACTCTGTTCCTTTGATTAATTCTCAATTTACATGGTAAGATCCTCTTCCGAATTCAAGGAGTTCACTCATCTCTGACTTTATCCTCCTTTAGACCTTATTGACTGGGTGAATTTGAAGAAGTGACAAAAATGACTTCTCTACCTTATTCCTCCTGCCTAAAGATAATCTCCGGGTCCACCTTGTTTGTGTTGTATTTCCCACGTTATCTAAAACGACTCCCGGTCAGAATAATCGAAAGTGTATGTATATTGTTTTCAATACGTTACTTAAGAAAAAAAAAGTGTATCAACGGTTATGGAAACGTAACGTATTCTTTTTCGTTTTGTGTTTAAATAACACTGTACTTTCTCGAAAAGGATTCCTATAAACAACCAGTTATTCATTCAGGGGATATATGTTTGGAAATTCAAAGCTTGAAAGTTTCTACACTTGTACATAAGTGTACAGGTCAGTGTCTTCGGCCAAGTACACAGACCCCATGTGACGGTACACACGCGTAGGTGACGTTCGCCGACACGAGGACTCATGAAGACGGTAAGTTATGACATATGCCATGTCATCATGTCATGGCATAAAGCTCGGATCCTAAGGTCTTCGTTCGCACTTTCGTCGTAACTCCATGGACCATGACGGGTCTTCATGGTTCGTCATTGTTACCTTGTTTTCGCTGTCGTTAATTCTCTCGCCTCACTCCACTTTTCTACCTTAGCCTCCGGGTCTCTTTCCTACTTCTCTCTGTTCTCCTTCTTCAATTGACTTCTTGTCTTCGCTAAGTGCTGTGTCCTTTGTCGTTCCCCTCAAAGAAGTAGACTCCTCCGTGTCCATCGAAAACTCAGTGTCCTGGGCTTACATCTTGTCCTGTCCTTCCAACGTCGTCGGAAAGTTTTACGGTAGGTCCGACGGCACTGTAGATGTTCTTCTCTTTTTCTCGATGATGGGTCTGGCGTGACCCAGTAAAAAAGTTCTCCCGTCTATCTTAACTTGGGTCGCTTCTTGGTCTTGGACACGGTAGTTGTAGTTTGTGCTCACCGTGACGTCGAACAGGAGACGGAGGACAACGACTGTGGTGACCGTTGATGGTAGAGGGTGGTAGAGGGGGAGGAGGTCAGTCGTTGAGAAAGACAGACGGGTAAGTTACGGGTGGGACATACGGTCGATGACACGACATCATGATATGAAAAGTTCCATAACATGATATTTTAATTTGTACAAAATAAAGAACGAGTGGAAATACATAATAAACACACTTTTCATAGTACTTAGATAATTCGTGTTATGATATATTGGTCAACACAATCAACCCATGGATCCGATTGAGACAACCTGAATGTTTAACCACAATGCTTACGTGAGGACCTTGTCTTGAACAAGTATATATCCCCTGAACGACGTATCAGATTCAACGGATACCAAATTATAAAACGATTATCGAGAGACTTAAGGTCACGAGTGTATTACTTTTAGAATTTTTTTTTTTTTTAGTCTGTTTAATGTACCTTCATTTATTATTCATGCTTAGTGCCAGAGTCTTAAACTGTCATACACAATATATGTTGTAACAAGAATCAAAGACATAGGTCTCGAGTGGATAGACCCTTGGAGTTTCACTGAGATTATTAAATGGTCTGGTCTTCCATTGTGTATTACCAACAGACTATGTTTAAAATGAATGGTCTTTTGACGTTACCTTTTTTTGTTGTCTTATTATTTTTAAACTCTTACTTTCTTGAAGTCTTTGTTTTGTTATTGTAAGTTGTAAATTCAGTAAAAGTTTTTGACAAAGTTTTATTGCAATCGTGCATAGAATTTTTTCCTTTTTACTTTGTTTCTTTTATTTCGTCTTTTTGTTGACACTCTTCGTTATGAATGAAATTTTGAAGACATATCGGGAACCGCCGACGCTGCACTTCGCGACACGGAGGTCTGAAACGCACGGCCTGCAGTGAATATACCGGTGATAAATTGGTGACAGCCCGTAGAGCTTCGTAATAAGCAAGGAGAAGAAAAGCTCGACGAAGATATAGTTGGGGACTATATTATTTTTATTGAAAAATAAAAAGGAGATATCTTTTACGAAAACATACCTTTATTTTAATGGAGTTAGTAAAATTCACTTTTAATTTTCACTATAATATAAAAACTTTTGACCCGACGAATCTTGTACGACCAATTTCTTTACGTCCTTATGACATCTATAAAAAAAACGTAAAAATTAACTGATAAATTAAAAACAGGAATGTTAAAAAAAACCGAAAAAAAAAAGAATTGGAAAAGACGAATAAGGAAAACAAAAACTTATAAACTTGTAAGGGGTTCCACATAGAAGGAAACCAAACTTTTTGTCTAAAAGAATTGTGTTAGAATATATAAATTCAGAGTTAAAAGATAGGTGGACGAAACTGATCAAGAGACTTGAGATCGGATCATCCGTATTTACAAAAAATTTTGTGAAGTTGAACCTCCAGGACAGAAGTACATTTTAAATTGTCCGGAATTCTGTCCAATAAAAGTTTGGTTGTACCATGTGACAAGTATGACAATCATAGTCAAAATATTAAAATTATTATTCAATATGTCTACAAATAAGTAAATTTTCGAACTTCGTAACACGATCCAACTCCACTATTCTCCTCCCCTTAAGTCTTCCCTTGGAAGTTTCTCGAGTTTAAGATTCTTTTTTTAAATTTCTCGTTTCAATTAGGACTTTAAAAAGCCATTAGAGTACAATAGAATACAAAAGTTTACGACCGATAAATTTTTTGTCGTGTGTGGTGTAGTAAATATGCAATCTTCTAGTATTCAAAATTCTCAAAAATTTTTCCACTTCTATGACGAAAAAATAGAAGATAGGGGTAGTAGACCTACCCATGGACTAGATTTCATTTTTCCTAGTCATTTACAAATGATTTACTTATGACAAATCAACCATTCAGCACAGGGTGAGAAAACGCTGGAGTTCCTGACGTCAGAGGGTTCGAGGAGACGGGCACCCTAGAAGGTCCGTTCTTATGACCTCACCCAACGGTCAAGGAAGAGGGCCCGTAGAAGGACTAGGTCCAAAACTTGGCCTCAGAGGACGTGACCGTCCTCCCAAGAAATGCGACTCGGTGGTCTTTTCGGAATCCAAGGTTGTGAACGGGTCTTTGGACCTCCAGTAGGAATTAGGGAGGGAAATGGAATAGAGGTCGGGAGTAGGTTATCAGCCGTCTAAAACTCAACGGTAGAGGATCTTACAGAAACATTACCGAGGAATACGATAAAATTAAGTACAGAATACAGAGTGTGAAACTACTGATGTGGACCGGGAATTAAGTGAGTGGAGTCAGGGAAGACTCAATAAGGGGTGTACTAGTCTTCTGACCAAAAAGATATAATTTTATACTAGTAGAGTGAAAAGATATTTTTGGACAGTTACTAACGATTCGAGGATATTCTGTTTCGAGTTCGAGAATTCACATCGTATGTTTCGGTAAATACTAAACCAGAGTTCCGTAAAAATTAGAGATCATAAAGAGGAGATAGTAGTGGGTCACAAGGTTGGTAGACCCTAGAAGTGTATCCAGTTCATGTAGTGAACGGACACGATGACACGTTCGACAATAGGAGATGGACCTTACATAGGAATAGAACGAACGAAATAAATAAGTTCTGTGTTGACTTAACAAGTTGACTTCGAGTTAGAATTTTTTCATCCGTTTTTACCATTTCATAAAAATTTTAGGGTTCTAATGTTTTCATGGTCGATTTCAGTAGAACTTTGATCTCTATAATGGTGTATACTTTCTTTGGATGTTATTCTGAAAGGTTTGACTGAAATATTTTGTTAATATATATATTATATCTTGTTTATTTTGGATAATAGAAATAAATGTTTCGTAGTGTTAAAGATATTTTTTCGTTAAAATGTAATATTCAAAGGATAGTTTTCTATTAGTCGGGTAGAATAACTTCTACAGAAGATTACAATAAGTATTTTCTTTAATAGTCCGACGTTGACATTATGTAATTCTTATTAGAAAGATGATTTTCTGAAAAGAGTCTGACTAAATAAAAGAATACGAAAAAAAATTGATACAGAAAATTTTGTACTTGGATAAATAATAGAAATAGGGGAAAGAGAAATGGTAGAACTTGTCGGACTGACAATGATAGAAAATAATAAGATTTAAAGGAGACCTGAACTTTATTTATTTTATAGATGAAGAATGAAGACCTAAATAGATTAAAGTACGAAAGAAATGGAATAATGTTTCGTTAATGGGAAACAACGGTGGTTTAACACGGAAATATATTTAATATATATTTGTTTGTTGAGTTCGGATTTTAAATTCATATATACTTCCCTTTAAAGAATACAAATTCATTTAAGTCAATGGTTTTTTGGATTGTTGTGAAAAGAAGGAAAATTTTAGAAAATTTTTTATGGTTACTAATGTCGTTACCTGTTAATGTAAAAAAAATTTGGGATAGTCTGTTATATTTATATATATATATCTTATATATCTCTCTCTTTATTTTATATATATTGTTATATATATCTCTCTTGTTATGAACAAAAGATTAAGGTCATAAAATTGATCCGATCATTGGAAGTCTGTCGGTATTGAAGAGAGTTATAATCATATTACTCAATTCTTGTGTCTAGACTTAGATGTGACGAACCAAAGTTAGGGACTAGACGGAGAATGATCGAGATAGTAGAACTCGTTCTGTGTTAGGTGTGATCGTAAGTCAAAGAAATGAACATTCAATCCTTATTAGTACAACAAGACTCCTAATTTAATTAATTATATACACTTCATAAATCTTCTCCTTATTCGTGACTCCACATTAATAGTACTAGTCAAGATTTTCAGATACTAAGACGAAGAGAAAATAACGGAATACCTGATTATCCCTTTTCTCGGATATTTCGTAAAATGACCAGAAATTAAGTGGATGACCAGAAATCAAATGGATATTAACGTTTTGAAAATTTGTTACTTTTGTTACATATGACTTGATTTACCCCATACTATTATTTCACTGATCTGATAAATGGTAGACAGTGATGATAATTCTTTATCATTTACAATCGAATATTCTTTTACAATCAGTTAAGAGAATCCATTCTTTTGTATTTTGACTTAACCTTAAACCAATCTATTCTCCATGTTTTTAAATGAACATAAGGTTCGATTTATTTCTTTTAATGAAATTTTGTATTTAGTCTTTATGAAGGTAGATGATAAGTTAATGATGATGAAAGTTTCCTTTAAATGAATTCGTACTGATCAACAATTAGTACATGTAATCTTGTTCTCGGTTTTCTTACTAATTTCTTAAATTTTTATAATTTATTATTGAAAGTATAGTCCTATTTATTAAACTCTTTAGAACAGTAATGATCACTATATAAATCCTCCGAGGAAAATATTTAACAAGTTGAGATGACTATCTCTCTCTCTCTACGGAGATAGAAAAAAAGAAACCTTATTTCAATACAATATATTTAGTACATAAGGGTAAATAATAAGGGTACTTGCCTACTTGTAATCCTTTATAAAGATCCTCTGTAAGGATTATCTTACATCATACCATGACACTACTTCTCACACCCCGAGTTCCATAGACAATGTGACAAACCATTACTTGATGTATGTCGTAGTGAAAGATGGACAAACTGGAACCCGTTTAGAGACTTGGAGGAAAAGAGTAGATATTTTACTTCTCTGTCGTGATAATTGGAACATCTTGACGATATTCCTACTTTACTTTATTAAATACATTTCAGAAGACGAGTTATTGATCATAAATCTATAAATTTTCTCAATCGAAAATAAAAATCATAGTCACGAAGTTAAAGTCAAAGTCCCAGTATAATATATAATAAAAGGTCTCAAAGAGTGGATAATAAAAAGGTCTAAATGTAAAAGGTAGGACTGGAACGGATCTAAGGTTGTACCGTGACTGGTCACGGTAAGTCTACACGAAATCGTTGGTGTTTAAGTTATGTAGAGTTTTGTTTGAGTACGTGCAAGATTTAAACGAGGACGAAACAAGGTGGAAAAACGCACTTAAGTGGGTTATTAGTGAAGAATTTGACCTTTAGAGTCCTCCGTTTAATCGACCGGAGTTAAGAAGGAAGTTGAGGTATAAGTTAATGAGTGGTTCGACAAAATTAAAATGGAATTATGAAAGACTTTTGTTGGGACCGAGAAACGAGAGAAGGTGGAATTTATATTAATGTTACCGGGATGACCAGAAAGTGGACCTAATTTACTTCCCAGAAGGAGACCCTTCCGTACGGTGGTACATAAGGGGTAAACTCAAGTAGGAGGTCTAATGGTGGTCGAAATAATGATTTGTGATTTAGGTTAGTCCAATTAAAGGACGACCCCTAGAAACAACGTAGACAGATTACGGATGTTTTATCTACAGGTGGTAGACCGTCGATCAGATTAGAAAAGTTCAGAGTTAGAGTATGATTATGGTAGAACTAAAGAAGGAGGGAAGGTTAGGATCACTTAAGAGACGTAAACGATACAAAGACTAGGAAAAAGAAACGTGAACAACTATGGGGGAAGACTGTACGGAAAAAACAGGTGGTACGGAGAAGAGACGGTTCGTTTGAGGGAGAGTTTACAGGAGAAAGAGTCTGGGAAGGACTGACTCTCGTCAGTCAGTCAGAAAGGACAAGAGGCCGTAACAATCCCAGGGCGGACACAATCGCGTGTCGTGACATTTCGACAAATACCTCGACAGTGAAAGTGGTGAGACACTCTAGGAGTTCTCGTTTCAAACAAGGTAAAAAACAAATTTATGGGTCGTGAGTCTTGTTTATACGACCGTGTAATTAGTTTTAGCTTACTTAGTAATGTTGATGTTAGTCGGAACGATTGTCAAAGGAAATATATCTTTCTTTGATTTCTGTTCTTCAAAAGTCATGTAGAGGCAGGGAAAGGGTCAACGATAGAGTCAATTCAAGTCAGCGAGTCAGCACAGGTTGAGAAACGTTGGGGTACTTAGCGTCGTGCGGTCCGGAGGGACAGGTAGTGGTTGAGGGTCTCAAGTGTGTTTGAGTGCAGGTAGCTCAGTCACTACGGTAGGTCGATAGAGTAGGAGCCAGCAGGGGAAGAGGAGGACGGGGGTTAGGGAGGGTCGTAGTCTCAGAAAAGGTTACTCAGTTGAGAAGGGTACTCCATCGGTTTCATGACCTCAAAGTCGAAGTCGTAGTAAGGAAGGTTTAAGGTCCCGACTAGAGGAAGTCTTACCTGACCAACCGAGAGGAACGTCAGGTTCCCTGAGAGTTCTCAGAAGAAGTTGTGGTGTCAAGTTTTCGTAGTTAAAAACCACGAGTCGAAAGAAGTGTCAGGTTGAGAGTGTAGGTATATACTGGTGACCTTTTTGGTATCGGAACTGATCTACCTGGAAACAACCGTTTCATTACAGAGACGAAAAGTTATGCGATAGATCCAACCAGTATTGAAAAGAAGGTTCCTCATTCGCAGAAAATTAAAGTACCGACGTCAGTGGTAGACGTCACTAAACCCTCGGGGGGTTTTATTTCAGACTGTGACAAAGGTGACAAAGGGGTAGATAAAGGGTACTTCACTACCCTGGTCTACGGTACTAGAAGCAAAAGACTTACAACTCGAAATTATGTTGAAAAAGTGAGAGGAGAAAGTGAAAGTGGTTCTCCGAAAAATCAAGGAGAAGTAAAAGACGGTATTCCCACCACAGTAGACGTATAGACTTCAATAACTATAAAGAGGACCAATAGAACTAAGGTCGAACACGAAGAAGGTCGGGTCGTAAAGAGTACTACTCTTTGAGTAGACGTATATTCAATTTATTCGTCCCACTGTTATATGTCGGAACTGCATGAGGAAAAGGATAGACCTTGGTCAGACAACAAGGTGTAGGTCAAGATTAACAACGAAGGACTGGACGTATATCCAAAGAGTTCTCTGTCCAGTCCACGAGACCATAAGGGTAGAGAAAGTCTTAATGACTTTCTCCTTGAGGGGTCCAGTCATCCACGGGTTATACGATGACCTCTAGTCACCTCTTTATTGAGGTGTTTCTTACTTCCCTACCTCGGTTTCGTTTTTGTTATGCGTCAACACCTACACTGACCACTCTCTTCGTTCCAGGCTACGACATTTCTCGATATAACGTATCCTTGGACCTTACAGTCCAGGTACTTAGTTTCGTTTAACCTTCACCAGTTTGTCCTCTGCCGTTCTCACTTGTAGCTGTAAGATCTTTAGTCGTTTGACTTTACCTGACCTTACCCACTTAAATTGAGTCTACTAGTAATATAGATGATGACACCCGTCCTTAGGGAGTCTTCTGTACTTCATCGGTAGTACCAGTTGTTTTCTCAGGTTTTACGTCATAAACCTACGTTAGAGTTTTTACTGTCTTACTAGAGACAAGTAAAGGTTCCATTTGGTAAGTTATAGTGTCATTAGGTTCAGATGCGGGGTTGGTCATTACGAATTCTTCGACTTCAACTTGCCAAGATACTTCTGGATGTTCCGGAAAATCTTGATTGTGGGTTTTTTCTACAGGAAAAGTAATATCCCCTGACCTTACGTTTTCATCCTTCAGTTCTTTGTGGACCTCATTGTCCGTTTAAACCGGAACCTTATGCCTTACTTCGTCCCGTTTCTGATTATCTCAAAACGGTTCTTTTACGTGACCAGTATCAACGATAGATAGACCCGTGATTAGTCCTGTTCTACCTGTCTATCCCATGAGAAAGAAAGATCCAACACCACGAAATATAGGTAAGAAGGTCAAAGAAGTTCCGAACTGATAGAGTAATGAGGTTTTAACGCGCGAATCCTATCTTCACAATCTTCGAGAAGACGCCTAAAGAGGTTCGAGATCAAATACTGATGACAACATTGTACCTTGAACGAAGAAGACCTGAGGTCCATGGAAGTCGATGAACAATGTTCGAAGTCGAGATAAATTCGTAAATTTATAAAGGAGTCAAAAATCACGGGTTCTAAACAAAAAATTTCTCGGTCTTCACACACACACAACTCAGTACAAGTTGAGAAACACTGGGGTACCTACCATCGGGTGATCCGAGGAGACAGGTACCTTAAAGGGTCCGTTCTTATGATAAAGGATGAGGTCCCCTAAGAGATGGTGTCCTGACGTGGGCTCAGAGAGTACAGGGGACGTAACCGTCCACCTAAGAAATGGTGACGCAGTGGACCCTTCGGGGTTTCGTTGGTCCATCAGGAATACTTAAAAGGGTTAGGGTTCTTTATTTTTAAAGAAAAGTGAATCGAAGATAAAGAAATGAAAATAAATTACTTGGTGTGAAGGTGTTCTGAGTCGGGAGAGATTTGTTTATGAGGTATAGAATATGTTGTATCAAGAGAAGACTATTATGAGTAAGTTAGTGACGGATCTGTATTATGATGTCACCTTTAGTGTTATTAAATATATATGTAAAAATTTTTGCCTTCATTTTATGTGCATTATTTTAAATGATAGAATTATTAGTAAAATTCATCTGTCAAGTTGTTACAATTCATATAAATGTAACAACGAGTTAGAAGTCTTGTGAAAAGTAGAACGTTTTGACTTTGTGATACGGTTAATTTGTCGTTTAGGGGTAAGGGTGGAGGAGGGTTGAGGACTGTTGGTAGTAAGGTGAAAGAGATACTAAAAGTCATGAACTCCATGGAGTACATTCACCTTAGTCTGTCATTGACAGAAAAACACTGACTGAATAAAGCGTATCGTATTACGAGAGTTCCAAGTTGGTCCGATGTCGTATACAGTCTTAAAGGAAGTATTACGACTTGTCATAAAGTGACATTCATATATAATATATAACAAATAAGTAGGTGGGTAACTACTTGTAAACCAAAAGAAGGTAGAAAATCAATAACACTTATTTGTACCCATATACTTTCAGAGAAACTTTGAAAGGAAAATTAAGAAACCAATACACAGGTCTTCTCCTTGACAAAATATAAATAACTCTATATTAAGTGTGTTAAATTTCATTTGTTAAATCACCAAAAATCATTTAGACGTCTCAACACATTGATAATGGTGTTAGTCACAACCTTGTGAGTAGTGAGGATTCTCTTTAAGATAGGTATTCGTTAGTAGATAGTAGTATTTAACTGTAGAGGGTTTAAGGATAGAGATCGAATATGGAGAGAGATGATTGTATAAGTTGACGGACCTATAGATCGTCCGTTTTGTTTGAATTGTCCAGATTTTTTACTTGGGGACTTGGAAAAGGATATTTTGAATGAAGAAGGTGTTATAAGTGTAGAGAGCATTTTTGTCGTGGGTAGATCAACGATTTTGGTTTTTCGAATCTTAGGAGGGACGGAGGAAGAATGTGTGGGATGAAAATTAGTACGTCACCAGAAGAACCAGTTTAGAAGTATTACATAGATTTGGGTGAGAAAAGAGGAGTGAAACAGACGGCGGTGGGTGAAGAGGGGAGCGGTAAGAGGATGACAACGGGAAGGGAACGTGTCGTCGGGGTGTCTTGGAAAGATGTTATTCAGTCTAGTACAGTGAGGAGATTAGAGGCAGAGAGGTGACTGGGGGTTAGAGTGAGTCTAATCTTCGATTTTAGGAAGGTTACCGGGTGTGTCCGAACACACTACACCAGGTGACGAGGAAGACCCTGGAGTACAGGAGGGTCGGAGAAGGTGCAAGACAGACGAAGCCGGTGTGATCCGAGCAAGTGACGAGGAGACCTTGTAGTCCGTGGGAGGGCAGGCGTCTGAGTGACGAGAGTGACGTACGTCGCGAGAAAGGGGTCCGGACGTACTAAGTGAGGTAGCGGACCTCTTCTGGCATCGAATTTATGTAGGAATAGTCACTCCTGAAGAACTGGCAAGATAAATTTAAACAGAACAAGTGGGGCATGTGAAAGACAGAAGAAACAAAATGAATAGAGGTTTCGAAAATAACTATCCATTGAAATACGGACTAGAATAGTGAATGTTATATGAAGAAAGTTGAATTTTTTATAATTTTTCCACATCTCAATTAGTATGTAAACAAGTTCATCTTGGAATGAGGTGTATAATGATTCATTTGACTAAAAAAAGTGAGTTTAATATTGACAGGAAGTTACAGTTGTTAATAAATAACTTTTTCAGTTCATAGTATGAAATGTGTTCTGTCAAAATTTGTACGAAAGGTAAATCCAACCAAAGGTAATGGAACGGCTAATTGAAGTAAGACTTCATCGAGAAGGTAACGGAGGAGGAGTCGTTATAGATTTCCACACAGAGGAAGTGACAACTGTCGAGGATGTACACGAGGGACTGGTTAGTTTTTGGACGTCTTAATTTCCCTTCTCTCAATTCGTTACTACCATAACAACTTTATTCTGATTTACTTATCGATTACTCCATTTGAAGATACGTTCTCGTCATTATTTTTGTGTTCTTTCGTATCCGTAATAGATTCGAAATTCTTTGATGGTATTTCGTACGAAAGAAAAGCAAAATGTTAAAGCATAAAGGATTAAAAAGACATGCCTTATGTGATTATGTTATGATTATGTTTTTTGAGTCAGTACAGGTTGAGAAACGCTGGGGTACCTAACGTCGGATTCTCCGAGGAGACAGGTACCCTAAAAGGTCCGCTCTTATGCCCTCACCCAACAGTAAAGGAAGAGGTCCTCTAGAAGGGCTGGGCCCCTAGTCTGGGGCCAGAGGGTGTAACATCCGTCTACGAAATGGTAGACTTGGTGGTCCCTTCAGTGTTATGATATAATTATGACATGTTTATGATTATGTTTTTACAGTAAATTTTTATAATGTTCATAAAATTTTGTTAATACTTTAGAAAGTATCCTAATAAAGTCTGACAGAGGTAATTTTAAAAAGTAATAGAGGTATAACTGACCAAGGGATTGACTAGAAGTGTGAGGATCAGAGTATGGTATTCGTTTTCGAGGATTGGGCTCTGAGTACCTGTATTACGCGTTTCAGTAAGTCGACCATGTCTATAGAATTTTATGACAAGTACGAGTAGTCAGAAAAATTACACAATGACTTCTTCTTATGTGTATGAAACGTGATAAAATAAAATACGTAGACTTTATGTTATGATTCTTGTCTAAGTGTCCGCAGTAATGTGGACGGTTTCCCTAGTTCCCTAGGTCTATGTTTTACCAATATTTAGAGAAAGTGATATGGTTGACGTGTAGAAGGTCTTAGTAGATAAACTATACTGACCTCAGTTAAGAGTTAAATTCTAAGAGACTTACCAACAGGTACGATCCTCTTTTGTGTGTACTGGGAATAACTAGACCAAAATAGAAGAAAAGTCGGAGTATGAGAAGAAAGGTGTAAAATCTAAGGTTGTTATACCTTGATATCAAGGTCTGATTTGGTACAAGAAAACCGTAGTCACTAAAATGAAAATACATTTCTTACCAAGAAAAAAAGAGTATAGGGATTTAGTTAGATGAGAATAAGTGAATAAAAATATCCAATGTACTGTTATATACGTAATATTTTTGTCACTTATTCTTTTTTTTCGGGTGTCTCAAAAATTTTTTCTTTTTTTGAGATATGGAGAAAATAACAGTACAAGGGAGAGTCTCTATTTGTGATAGTTATCGTACCGTTCTTAGAAAGGTCATAGAAACGATATTTAAATATATAAACATATATTTGTTTATATGTATCAATGAAAACTCCAAGAAAAACATTTTGTTTTAATTACCCTAATGAAATTTACGTGATCTTACGTTGGAAACGGAAGATTATCGACTTTTTATAAAGTACTATACTGACCTAGTTAAAAAAATTATGATAGAACGATTACCTACACAAGAATTTACCTGTAAACTGTAATAGTTAGAAATTTTAAAAAGAGTTACACTACTCTTATTTCGTGGAATAGTAGTAAAATAAAGGACTGATGTGTCCTCCAACTTTTATAGACCTATGCAAATGATCGTAAACAATAAAAGAGGAAAACACTTGAAAGGTAAAGGTAAATGTAGAAAGTGAAAATAAAAATTACAGACGTGAATACCTTACAATATCTAACTTACTGAAACACAAGGAGGTTTTAAGTACAACTTTGGGGTTTGATGGTTGCAGTACCATAATCCTCCGTCCTAAACCCCTTCCATTAAATCCATATCTAGTCTAGTACTCCAACCTCTTAGGTACTACCCTAATTACAAAAATTTCTTCTTTTATTATCTCGAGTGACAGAGATGTAACTCATGTGTCGTTCTACCGTCGGTGGAGGTTTGGTCCTTTCCTCGGGAGGGTTCTGTGTCTTAACACACAGAACTTGAGAGACCAGAGGTCTTGACACTCTTTGTTTACGGACGACAAGTTCGGAGGATCAAATATCGTAAAAAGAATGTCGTCAGTTTCGATTCTGTTCACGGATGATACATAGCTCGTCAGACAATGTACACTCCTTATATCATCGTTTGTTTTTGTCTACGTCTCGAAGGGGAGTTATTAAAATATTAGATCTTTCTCTCGATCTAATAAATAGATTTAATTACATTTTGAAACTACGGAATACTGTCTCTGAAAATGGAGATATTCGCTTAACTGTCTTAAAACTAAATCATTCCAGTCCTTTCCTAAGGGACTTCTTATTTATGCATGATCGTCGTTTGCATTGCCTTCCTTACATACACGGTCTTGGTTTTGGGACACTGTCCTTTGCACATACTGATCTGTTCACGAACACAGGTACGATTCACCGAAGTCATCACAAACTGAGATACTGGGATACCTGATACCGATCTGTTCCCGGACCAAGTAAAAGGACCCTCATTGACTTTTTCTTAATTAGTCAGAGATGTGTCAAAGACAGTACATGTGGGGCTTCAATCACAAATAAAGCATTCTAGGAATTTACTAGTAAATACACAAAGTTCTTCTAGTGAAACATGTCATACCTTTTGTTTATCTTACCTGTTTCTTGCGTCCGTGTGGTCGATTACTCGATGACGTCGTCATCTCTTTTTAATACAACGTTCAACTTAAACTACCTCCTTTACCTATTTAAGGTCTCTATAGATCCTCTGGGATTTCTAGTCGACCTATGTTCTTCGTTCCCGCTCCTTCCATAGATGCTATTTGACTTCAAAAGTTGAACATACCTACCGATATGATTAAATGCTAAGTGTTTTTTGTTTCAATAAGGGATGAAGATTATCTGTACAACATTCATGTGACAATGATGTAATGTAAATGTAATGTAATGTGATGTAAATGATATAACAGTGATGTAATTTTTTATAAAGACTGTCATAAGACAATACTCACTTCAAATTTCCAATATACTTCAGTCCAGACAGCTGGAAAACGAAATTCCCAAAAGGGTTGATCGATACTTATAGATACACCTCTATATTGAAAATATTCTGTGTGACTGTCTTTCTCTTTCTGTCTTCTTCCTTTATTATATGTGGTTTTCGATTGTCTCCATTGTAATCCTCCCAAAACGAAACAAAAAAGTAGGTACGGAGTGCCGTGGACCCCAAGAGTCCAGGGGTTGATCCCTAACTTGGACGTGGGAGACGTGACCTTCGCACCTCAGAATTGGTCACCTGGTGGTTCCTTCAGGACGTAATCCTCTCTAAACATAATCACCCTAAAAAGGCCCCCACCCCCTCCTCCCTCACCGTAAACAATCGGATCAAAAGAAGTCGTTCAAGTAAAACACATACATATAGTCTGGTGTTTTCACCGATGGTACGGTAAAACGTCGGACCATCAAAATCTGAATTATTATACAATATTCGTAAAGAGGAATATACTTCGTTACAAAGTAAAAATACTACAAGCATCCTGCAGATGTTTGTCTTCAGTATCCACTTAACTTCGTTGACAAAGACAAGTGTCAGAAATTTCAGTATTATATTTTCACTACTTATCGTATATGTATGATAGTACACAGTTGTCCATTGCTCGTCCTTCGACGACACCTTGTGTCCCTCGCGTCGGACCACGAACGCTACTAGATCTCCCCACCCCACCCCCCTCTCCCTCCCTCCGAATTTTCCCTCCCCTATATTTATATGCACTTTCACTTCAGCGAGTCAGCACAGGTCGAGAAACACTGGGGTACCTGACATCGGGTGCCTTAAAAGGTCCGTTCACATGACCTCACCCAACGGTAAAGGAAGAGGTCCCCTAGAAGGACTGGGTCCCTAGCTTGGGCCCATAGGGCGTTATGTCCGTCTAAGAGACTCGGTGGTCCCTTCGGGTGTATAATTGTATATATTTATATTATACTGACTAAGCACAACTACATACCGTCTCTAGTGTTGTTACATTTCGTTAATAGGAGGTTATTTTTTTCTTTACTTCTTATAAATATATGATACATACTTATTTAGACCTCCTTTTTTTTTCTATAATCACGTTGTCATTGATAATAAGAGGTCCTCTCATACATTCGTAAGACGATCCGTTTTAGAGTTAGTTTGTTAGTCTATAAATTTATTTTGGTGAATAGAAAACGAACATACGCACAATTCAGCGAAGTCGACACAGGTTGATAAACACTGGGATACCTGATATCGGGGGGTCCGAGGAGACAGGTACCCTAAGAGGTCCGTTCTTATGACCTCACCCAACGGTAAAAAATGAGGTCCCCTAGAAGACCTGGGTCTCTAGTTTGGACACAGAGGACACTGAGGACGTAACGTCCACCTAAGAAATGTCAACGCGGTAGATATAAATCGGATCCATAATTTGTAGTAAGTGTTCTACATTTCTGTCTTATTTTCCTTCTGGAGTCACACCGACGTCACGAACGCCGTCTCCCTTCGTCCCAGAGTTCCTCTATGGTCCAGTTTCGGTTTCTTCTCAGTTAGATTTTAAATATATTCGTCCTTCCTACAATTCTCTTTGATTGTCCTCACTTCGAGACTTTTGACGACCGGCCTTCATCCGGGACCTCGTTAGGGACTCGGTCTTCAAATGCATATTTATACATGCGTATGTTAAGTGTTTAGAGAGATCGTGAGAGTTTGATGATAAACGTTTACATTCAAAATTTTCTCTATACAGTTAGTTAGTTATGTGGAGTACCGTAAGAATAAATAATGGTACTTATTAGACTTTTTTAGTAAGTTTCTAACCAAACCACTCTTTTTTTTCGTATTTGTAAATTTAAGACGTCTGAAACCCATACCAAAGGTGAAGTCAAAGAACTGTCGACACACTATAAGTAATAGAATCTTGTAAACTTAGGATCAAATATCTATTGAATGTCCCCACGTAATACAAATTTACTCAACTACAGATTTTTATTTCAATTTTAAGATAGAAATTAGTGTAGTACTCTTTAGTAGTATAAGTCTTTCGTTACAAATTCTATTACACTTTGTTTTATTGCCACTAGACCTTATGGTCTTTAAGTGAAACACCCTGGGAACCTCTATGACTCTTGTCTGTCGATCTAAAGGAAGTCTTGTTTTTTTCCGACCCATAATATTCGTCGAGTACCCTGAGGACTAATCCTTTTGTGTGATATAAATAAAATTCTAAAGAACTCCCCCCTTTTTTTTGTTTTTGTATTTCTAAAGTGTGTCTTCATGGTTTCACCTTCAGTCTTATAATCCGACAAAGAGTCTGTCCACTGAAAAATCTTATGAAGTCCCAAATATTTTCTCTCTCCCCCGTCCGAACGAGTGAGTACAAACTGAGACGCTGGGGTACCTGACATCGGACGGTCCGAGGAGACAGGTACCCCTGAGAGGTCCGTTCTTATGACCTCACCCAACGGTAAAGGAGGAGGTCCCCTAGAAGGGTTGGGTCCCTAGCTTGGGTATAGAGGGTGTAATGACCGCCTACGAACTGACGGACTCGGTGTCCCTTCGGGTCCTCTACGGTGGATGACTTACTAATTTTAGTGATATATAATAACCTCTCTTTTTGTCACCTAAGTGACGATCCAAATGACTCTAAAAACTAGTAGATTGTCAAAATTCAGTTAATTTATTAAAACCTATTAATTATTTGGAGTTTTAGTTCTGTACTAGGTTTCATAAATATGTTTTAATGACGAATACACAATTAGATTTTTAGATTATTCTCCACATTTTGACAATTCAATTACATACGTTGAACCTACACCATATAATCTACCCATCCTAAGCTAGAACCAATCTTACTAAGTCACAGTTGACTTAAACTTGCTGTTTAGACTACCTAAGATAATTAATAGAACCTAAGACTCAAAACAGTTTTCGGTTTGATGTCTTCTCTGACGAACTCTTTCTTCGATTACTTTTGTGTCACTAATCTCTGTCTCTAAAGTAGTCGTTCTTAACTTATTACATGTAACAATAAATGACCTCTTTTTGATCATAGTTCTCCGACAAAATTGGTTATGCACCTAAAAGGTACATGAGTTAGGTACTTAAAAATTTTTTAACTTTACAGTCACATCGGAATTCTTTTTTCAAGACAATGTTTCTACTTGAGTTCTAGTAATGTCATTCGTTTTATCAGTGTTTTTCGGTTTGCGACATACTAAGGTGAGTATACTTTACAGATTTCAACAGTTTTAGTATTTTTATCGTCTCTCCTTCCGTCAATAGTTCTTTGATTCCCTCACTCCTCCCCTTTAATCACAAATGGTCCATCTTAAAATCATGACGTTCTACTTTTTTAGATAACGTTAAACATGTTTTTTTTTTTTTTTTTTCTTCTTATATGAATTGTAATAATTTTAACTTATAATGCAAAGATAGTGTTAAAATTTTTTTTGTGTTTTCAGTCTTTTGCTGAATTAACAAAGAACTTTTAAATTTACTTAATGAGTTTTGGTAGGTTACTCTGTCTTTAATGGTTTTAATTCGATGGACTTGAAAAGTTTCTACCATTCATCTTGTAATTGAAGTTTTTATTTACCATAAATGAAAACTTCAGAGACTCGTTGTAGTATTTTATTCATATTTATTGGAATACGTAGAAGTCACCCTTACATGAGACGATAGAGTATAAATTTCAAGAAATAGTATTATTTTTTATCGACTTTTATTAACATTGTTATTAGGTTTGTTTTCAATACTGGACCCTGAAGACTCTCAAAAAAATTTAATTGTCAAGAAGGGAGTCGTGAACTGTTTACGACGCGGTGTAGAAAGAGCAGAGGTGCAAAGACTTCTGTGCAGACAAAATCAAGTCAGGGGGGGCGGGGTTAGAATGTCATTAAAGAAAGAGTAACGAAGCTTAAAAATCAGAAATCGAAAGTCTTGACTTTCCAAATAGGACAAAGTTTAAACGATTTAAAGGACTTAGACATCCAAATATGAAAACGGTTCAAATTCATTCAAAAATCGATAATAAAAAATAAAGAAATTTGTGAAGAGGTCGGTACGGGAGAGAGAAGAAGACCCTGAGGTTTCCGTATTTACGCTCGAGAGACCATATCAGGGTGACCGGGAACTCCGAGACAAGTAAATTAAAATCAGATCAAAGAGAGACAACGGGTAAAACCAGTAAAGATAACAAGACAAAAAACCAAGTGGTTAAGAAAGAAGATAGGGGAGGTAAGACGACAATTCGGATAGACAATAAATAAAGCCAATAATCTAAAAAAAGTTAAGGTTTTAAAGGTAAACTAAAAAGTAGAATATAAAGAAACGTCTGAAAAAAACCGACGTTGAAAAAAAGTAAACAAAGTTCGTATGAAAATTAACGAACAACTTCGTAAAAACACTATCTACGAGAATGTTAGAAACAGTTTATTAAAATTCTGATTATAGAACCATTAGAGTTACGACCAGAGGTGACAGAGAAAGTAAGTTATACTCTAAAAGGAAGAATACTGTTGACTAAAAGTAAATTTTAGACCTGTGAAACTCGTGATACTCTCAGGTCTGGTACGAATTTAGAATATACAAACGACTACTACAAAAACCGGGACGAGATCGTCTTTTCTACCCTTCCCCGATAGAGTAATAATGTTCCATCCCCATCTTCAAGTCCAAGGGGTGAGTCGGAGGTAACTGTGATCTCTACCTCGTTGAGGGACAATGGAGACCAAGGGGTGGTTCGGAAGTGACTATGGAAGGACCGACTCTTCCATAGGATACACCGAGGGTGACTGTGTTCCCCTCTCAATCCGGAGAAATGACTACCCGTTACCACCTTCATATTGGAGAGATGGTGCGGAGAAGACTGAAGTGGATTCACCCCTCCACCTCCACGAGGAAAAATGATGGTCCACGCCCACATTTAGGTCTGAAGGGTGTACCAGAGGTCACGTTTACTCCCCTCCCGATCAATTGGTAGACTACTCCTACCTTCAGAGTCGCCCGAGACATAGAGTGGATTAGGTTGCAGTACTGTTGTCCCCGACGATCCCGTGGAGCACTGTCGGACCATTACAACCTTCAGAAACAAGGGATGAACCGGACACGATCACTCTCACACCCACCCTTTACCCAAAGGAAGACGCCACGAACCACCTCATTTCTGATCCAAAAACAAAAATTTCCAAAATCCCACAGAGAGAGGATCATGAACCGATTTTCCCAATACGAAACAACCCCGAGAGAAACTCCCGTCACACGTCGGTGGTAACAAAGACCCAATAACCAAAGGAGTCAAGCTTCACACCGTGTGGCTCCGTTTCTCTTTTCGGTCTTTGAGTGAGGACACAGTGAGGAACTTAGGACTCTAGGGTTCGACAAGACTGAAGAAAGGTGAAAAGTCTCAGAAACAATAGAATATATATTATACGTCCCAAAAATCAACATGAATCGTCCTTTTTATCCCTTTTCGTATATATAAGATAAAAGGGTATTTGTCTTTAATAAAGTTAGAATTTTTTTTAGTTAAACAGTTTTAGGGAGTCCACCTTCATAAAAATATACATTTAGTACAATAATCAGGTCATTGTACCTAATTACACCAGGACTATGGAACGGTATGTGGACCGACTTAAAGACTGTAGTACCAAAGTGTCAATACGAGATCTGTGTTATCGCTTCTGGTCCGATTATACACACTCTCTTTACTTAAATAACACTTTCACCCGAGAAAAGGTTGACAGATCCGTGGACCTAACAGTTTTGTTTTGTTTTTGTTTAAGTTTTACACACGTTCATAAATGTAAGGAGAGAAGAGAAACGTCTCATGGAAATTTATATCCTTTAAGATTTCCAAGACAGAAGTGATAACTAAATTAATAAGGGGTCTCGTCACTGTTATGAAGAAACTAACACACGATTGCGGATGATTTCTACGTATGAACAAATAATTTTGGTTAATGTACGTGACGACAGGATGTAATAATGACGTAGAGGGTTACAGGTCTCTGTTTTTAGGATGAATAACACATTATTAAGATTCTACATTTAAGGGGGTCTAAAATTATAACGATTTTAGATGTTAGTTAACTTGAATGTGAGTATGTATGTTACCTATTCCTTGAGTTGCACCGACAGAAACAGCCAGAAACACATCGGGTCAGTATCGATAAGGACGACAAAGGTGAAGTTGACTAAATACACGTGACTATGGAAATTATGGAATAATTAACTCGAATTAATAATTGAAATTTTTATGGAAGGACCTACCACAAAATGTAAAAAACAACTATGGCACATTATTCCAGTTCTTTCGTGGTGGTTGTTTTGGACGTCCTATGATAAATACAGTCACCGAATCTTCTTTTAGGGTTTCCGTTGTTCTTTTGTAAGAAATCGTTGCGACGTAGGTACTGTGCCGTTGACGTATTTCTTACTGTGACAACCCCCGCCCCCCTTGTAGAGTTCCACGAATTTTTGTTCTTTGGTGTGTGTGACACAATGTCAAACAAACAAACAAAAAATTGGAAAATTCAACCATGTATTTTATTACTATGAGACAATTTTGCTGCCTTAGTCTAAACTACTTTAAGTCATATGCGTAATATTTGTATGGGGGTTTTCAGGACCAAAGAATAACGTAGAAAAGTTAACCGTAGAGTTTGATCCGGATAAAGTTAGATGTAATATGATATACGAAAGGAGACGAAGGGAGTTAGTTAAGAATCAAATCAAATTACCGCAGGAAAATGGTTAATGTTTCCGACCTTCCCGTCCGTCTTGTCACATCACGTCTGAACTGTTCTGTCAGATCCAAATTTAGGATCGAGACGGTTAATGACATACACTAAAGAGAGAGACAAAGGAGTGGGTATTTTATTCTTAATGTTATACCCGGTCAGTGAGTAGATTCGTGCTTAAAGTTTTGAACAGTATAAAACCTTTCGATGACTCAAAAGGTTTGAGTGAGGATGACTCAGACTCAGGCAGGAGGTATTGGTTTGTATAACTATGAAAACGTTTTTATTTAATTGCGAATTCACCCACTCTTTGTTTCTGATATTTGTCGGAGCGGAGTCCAGATCAGTACCAAACGACGGTTCACTCGGACGTGGTTAGAACGTCGACCAGTAAAAAGTCTCAAAACCCCAAAATCTTAACACGTAGACCCGGCATCCCATCACCATCGTTATATAAAAGTGCATTAACAGTCTTACTGGTTTTAATATATGTCAATTTTTCTGAGACTCGTCACTGAGTTTCACGAGTCGGTTACAATCGATAATGGTCGTGATAGTGAAGACAACTAAAAAGAAGGGTGGAATGATGGATCTAGGTCAGTTAGTGTGGTTTGTAAAAATTAAAATAAAAGGTTTAAAGAAAGTCTAGACGGGGTGGAGGTTCGTTTCGTGTGTTTAAGGAGACACGATGTCGGGGTCAAAGGAGAAGGACAAAATAATCGATGAGAGCGGTATATTGTGATTACAAGGAGAGGACTCTTATGATATGTCGAGGTTTCTTCGGACAATAGGTTCAGTTAGTACTGTTGGTGACTAAACCAATTGGTCTTTTCTAATAATTTTGTCCATTATCATTTTATATAGTGTATACACTTTTATTTATTTACGTTCTGTAAATAAAGTTGTGTCTGCTATGACCTCTTACAGAGGTTACTGAATTTAGGTACAAGGGAAAGGACGTATTTAATATGAGGATTACATGATTCTGTAGTTTTACAGAATTTCACTTTGATTGTAAACGTCAGTTGTGTTTACGTTAGGCTCATATATTAGGAAGATCTTTAAAAAAAGAAAGTTAAAAAGTCAACAACGTGGGTGTAGGTTAATTTCTCGTTAATATAAAAGTCCTGAAAGGGAAATAACTCCGAAAAGGTTTATCAATTCAATTAGTAATCGTTATTAAAAGAAAAAACATGTGTGACGTAGTCAAAACTCACGAGAGTAATTTAATATAATAGTGCTTGTTCCCTTTATCTGTAACTATCCGGTCTTTTGTGTGTTGATTGAAAACCATCCGAACATTAAGTTGATCACCTTTGTCTTCACTCGAATCATCTTCAGCAGATGCACAATGTTACCAGTTATAATTATTGAAATATCGTCAGTAAGTTATACAATATTGTTTCTTTACCGGTTACAATCATTATCTCACCTACAATCAATTTTCTCGGAATTGGTACACAATAAAGGGTAAAGACTTATACTGAAAAGAGTCTATCTAGAGTTAAGGGTCTCCGTTTTTAAGACGATGAGATCTATCCCCCTTCGACGGCACATCGTGTTCCTCGAGTCGAGTCACGGGACACTACTGGATCTCCCCACTTCGTCCCACCACACCATCCTCTTTCCGAGTGTTCTCTCTCCCATATATACATTAGACTAAGATATATGTATATCGACTAAATACAACAACATGTCGTCTTTGATTAAGTTGTGACATTTCGTTAATATGAGGTTAATTTTTTTTTTTTGGGACAGGTAACAAATTAGATTATTACAGTGGAGGGACCTTAGAAAGAGACTTACCAGATTTCTCTTAACTAGTGAAGAAGGAGTTACAAGGAACTTGTAGAGAACCAGGTAGAGAAGACGGATCATAACCATGACTGAAGTATACATAGACATTCGAACTTCTAATCCACGTTAACGGTAGTAAAAATGAAAAATTTTAGGGATTGCGATGAGACGACGACGATTCAGCGAAGTCAGCACAGGCTGAGACACTCTGGGGTATCTGCCGTCGGGTGGTCCGAGGGGACTGGGACCCTAAGAGGTCCGTTCTTGTGACCTCACCCAACGGTATATCCTCTGTCATTATTACATTGTCTTTCTTGTAGTCTTAAACTCAGAACTCTTACTCCCAGGTCAAGACTAACGCTTTACCTTTATTGACTTGTACAAGTATCTCATCAATTTTTTTTGTCGTTATTCTTATATATAGTCTTATGACAACAACGACAAATCAGTGATTCAGTATAGACTGAGAAAACACTGGGGATCTGACATCGGACGGTCCGAGAGACAGATACTCTAAAGGGTCCGTTCTTATAACCTTACCTAACGGTAAAGGAAGAGGTCCCCTAGAAGGGTTAGGTTCCTGACTTGGGACACAGAGTTCGTAATAAGAAATGACGATTCGGTGGTCCCTTCGTATGTACTTTTATAATCAAACCCCGTTTATATGGAGTATTTATTTTAAATATCACAAAAGTTTCCGAGAATCTAAGTTAAAGTGGAAGACTCTGAAAATTAGTTTTGTGTACCAGACAAATGTGATCGTTACATAGTAAGAATTCTTTATACATTTGACTTTACGTACCTAAACGGTTGAGAAGAACCTCGAGTTTATTGGTATATAGTTTCATTTATACTGTTTACTGATGAAGGGAGAGGGGACAAGGAGAGGAACTCGATCCAGACGGGATTCCCGTTTATTAGTCTAGTATCAAAATAAATTATTAGGTCCTTTTGGTTCTCAAATCGATAAAAAGTGATTTTCATCACTGGTTTTTATCATTATGTTCATTATTGATTAAGTCAATTGACATGACTATAATTTATGAAATAACATAAATTTATAATTTATGTCGATTTGGCATGACTATAATTTAAGTCGATTCACATGACGATAAGTAACACGGTTCACAAAATATTTATACTAGAGTAGATTAGAAGTGTTATTAGAATATTTCACCCCATTCATGATTGATTGTAAAGGTGAAATGTCTACTCCTTTGTCCAAGTCTCTTCAACCATCAGACAGATTTCGATTATCGTTAATGAATCGTCAATTTTATTTCTCAACAGAGTAAGGACTGGAACTTGAGTCCTTATAATATTACGAAGAGTATCTACACCACTACGTCAAGTATATCAAGAATTTACCATTCTTAAAGACTAAGAAAGTGGTGTTTATTGTAATGACTTAAGGTCTGTCCCCTTGGTCGTCCACGTCTGATGCTTCGTTCTACGGATCAAACAAATTTCCGAGTCGTTCTTCTGGTCAAACCGATTTTCTCTGGGACCCCTTCTTACCTCTTTTACTGTAGTGTCTACATTGTCCCTCGGTGTGGTATCGGAGTATCGTTGGTCTTGGGGTAAAAAACTTACGTAATATTTGGGTGACTTCCTACTTCTCGAAACTTATTTTACACTACGATAAGGTGGATGTTACAGAATGTTCCTAGTAAGATCGACGACACGTCTTTTATCTACCCCCCTCTTCTTCTACCAATACCGATCTTACTAAGGTTGACGTTAATTAAGGCCACTTCTTGTTGTCACAGGTCCTAGTCCCTCTTTCCTTTCTCCACTACTTTATCAATCTATGACTTATATAGAACTTTCTATTCGGTTCTCTTCAGAACTTCTAAGGCAACCTATAAATACTTTATTTCCAATATTACTTCTTCTTTTCTGTACTATATTTATTCGGTGGTGTCATAAAATTTTTCAAGATAGGAATTTATCAACTAAGAAATTACTAGTTTACTGTTTCGATCACTTTGAAAAAGGTCCGACATATATTCTGGTACTTTTACAGTGACTTACGGTAGTGGATAAAATACTACTATACTTTAGAAGTTGTCGTTACAGAAGTTTCGATGAGGTTTGTACTTCCTTTTATATAATTTACGTGATTAATTGGTTGTAAAGTAAGATATACGATACTTTGGTGTATTACGATCGGATTGTGTCCCGATTAAAAGAGATAATAACCTTTTAAAATTACGTTTGGGATCTCGATGAACTCTATTTTCGTAAGGAATTTATAGACACCACCTTCGGATTTTTTTATATCGTTACTTTAAATTTTCTAATATTAGTATAGTTATTGGTTCTACAATTATTTTGTTTAGTAAATTCAAAATAACAAGTTGATACTTAATAAAAAGTGTATTTGTTTTTAAGAATGTTAAACGTTCTTATTTTTTTTTATTTCTGTTACGGTTCCTTTTCCAGTATCAGTAAGTTTTTTCATTGTAAGCAACCAGTTAGTTCTTCCTGTTCGACTTAATTGGTGTTACTGTGACATGTTACCTCATGCTTTATGATTTAAATTTCTCTTGTTACTCTTTATAGAGATATAGGGTGATGTGTCATCACAGGTCCTCTCTGACAATTCACTTTTCTCTTCTCATCTCTTTATCATATACTATTAAAAAGTGAATAGATGTTTCCCCCTTATTACGAGTGTAATTTTGTGTTTCACCCTATTTTGTTTTAAATTTTTACAATCGATATCCTTTATCCCACCATTGACGGTAATCTGGACCATAAAATACATTTGACAGTTTGTTTTAATTTGTTTTTTGTTTGAGATTTTGTCTTCATTTGTTAATTGTATTACCATATATATCAATCACAGTATCGGTGTGTCTTTTAATGATAAGGTTCACTGAAGTTGTGTGTGTTATTAAGCTACCATATGAGGTTGACCCTATGGTATTCCTGTTTTTCTTTACAGTGGGAGGAGTGAGGACAGTTTTTTGTTTTGGTTTTGGTTTAGGGTTTGAAGTTCGACGAAAGTCATGAATACTAATGACAAAAAAAAAATTTACTAATGACAATATTCGTCAGATTACATGCACATTATATATTACGTCGTTTAGTCATTGATACATAATAAAATTAAGATATCAAGAACCGTTACTTCTTCCCTCTTTCTTTTATGTCTCTTTTTTGTCTTCTCCAATTTCTTTCTATGGGACACCCACGACTTAAAGTTTCTTACTGGTTAGGTCATATTTTCCCTGTCCAAAGAAATCTCTTTACCGTTAAGGTCTTTGTATTTTCTACACAGACCTTATAAAAGTATGATGGTTTGTCCTTACTTCGAAAATTTCTAGTGAAATGACCCAGTATAGGGTTCCAGAATCTTCGGTTGTACTTCTCTGAGAACAACTAGTTTCTACCTTGTTAAACGATTAGTCATTCCTATTATCGACGTTATGTGACTTTATGTAGTTCATACGAATTTACGTGCGTGACGAGTTCAATGGATTTAGCGTGTATGTGTGTATTTTGGTTAATCAGGAAAGACTTCCAATTCATTTGGTTGAGTGATAAAACTTTTGGTCATAATATTTCCCTTTCTTATTTCTTATATAGGACTAATGCTTATTTTGAACATGATCACCATTGGTTTATCATCTGTACTTCAAAGGAAATGTTTTTACAAAGTCGATATTTTTTCTTGACTCAAAAGAAGATTAATAAGAAAGTAGATAAGAAAGAAAATGAGTAATAATAAATAACCAATGAAGTTACGAAAAATGTATTATTGTTTATATATTAAGTCAATATCAATTACCAATCAATATTAATTGACTAGTAGAATCTGACCTTATGATTTAACTTGTGTAAAAGAACCTGAGGCATTAGCAAGTTCATAAATGTTTTCAGTAATATAAATTAAAACGAGAATGAGATGTCACTCTTAAAATATGACGAACATAATCTGACGATCGTAATGGTATTGTTTTATGGGTGTCTGTTTGACCTAGTTTGTTGTCTTCGAGTAAAAGAGTATCGAGACCTCCGATCTTCCAGTTCTAGTTCACGACCGTCCTAACCAGAGGAGACTCCTCAGAGAGTCGAATGTCTGCCGGTGGACGATCGTCACAGGAATACGACAGAAAAGAGACACGTTCGGGAACTACGGTAAAAAACACACGTTTAAAGGAGAGTTTTTCTATGTCATTCTAACCTAATCCCGGGTGGGATTCCCGGAGTAGTAGAGAATTTTCCGAGAGATATATATCAGTGTAAGGGTACAAGACACCAATCCGGAAGTTGTATACTTAGAATACCCCTGTACCAAGTCTCGTATTGTGACGCTTAAGTCAAGTCAAGTCAAGTCAAGTCAGCGAGTCAGCACAGGCTGAGAAACGCTGGGGTACTTGACGTCGTACGGTCCGGAGGGACAGGTAGTGGTTGAGGGTCTCAAACGAGTTTGAGTCCAGGTAATTCAACCACTACGGTAGGTTGATGGAGTAGCAGACAGTAAGGGAAGAGGAGGGAGGAAGTTAGAAAGGGTCGTAGTCCCAGAAAAGGTCACTCAGTCAAGAACCTTAGTCCACGGGTTTCATAACCTCAAAGTCGAAGTCATAGTCAGGAAGGTTACTTATAAGTCCTGACTAAAAAGAATCCTATCTCACCAATCTAGAGGAACGTCAGGTTCCCTGAGAGTTCTCAGAAGAGGTTGCGGTGTCAAGTTTCCGTAGTTACAGTCGGAAGAAATATCAGTTTGAGAGTGTAGGTATGTACTGATGACCTTTTTGATATCGAAACTGATCTGTCTGGAAACAACCTTTTGATTACAGAGACGAAAAATTATACGACAGTTCCAACCAATGTCGAAAAGAAGGTTCCTCATTCGTGGAAAATTAAACTACCGACGTCAGTGGTAGAAGTCACTAAACCCTCGGGGGGTTTTTTTCAGACAGTGACAAAGGTGACAAAGAGGTAGATAAACGGTACTTCACTACCCTGACCTATGGTACTAGAATCAAAAGACTTACAACTCAAAATACGGTTGCAGAAGTGAAAGGAGAAAGTGAAAGTAGTTCTCCGAGAAATCAAGAAAAGCGAAAGACGGTATTCCCACCACAGTAGACGTATAGACTCCAATAGCTATAAAGAGGGTCGTCAAAACGAAGGTCGAACACGAAGTAGGTCGGGCCGTAAAGAGTACTACATGAATGAGACGTATATTCGATTTATTCGTCCCACTATTATATGTCGGAACTGTATGAGGAAAGGGCTAAACCTTGGTCAGACAACAAGGTACAGACTAAAATTGACAACGGAGAACTGGCCGTAAGTTTAAAGAGTTCTCCGTCCAGTCCACCAGACCATAAGGGTAGAGATATCCTTAAAAGGTGTCAAATGACACTAGACGTGTCAGTTTCCGAAACCATATCAGATATTGCGTCTTTATCTATAAAAAAGACCTTGAGAACAAAAAAACTACGAGCTAGCCTACAACCGTTAAACTAGAGACCAAGGAGACGGAAAAGATTTTGGTCGAACTTGTTGACCATCAAGTGCCAAGTGCGTGACAACTTCGGACCGAATCTCTTAAAACTCGCAGTGAAATGATCGTACACTTTACTCACGTTAACACGCCATCAAACTCGTAAGAAACCGTAACGGAAAGGAACCCTGACCTTACTTTTGACTGGAAAAGGTCAGGACACCGGTGACGACGGCTCAAAAGGTTTAAAGGACCGTATGACTCACGTCGTAAAAGTGTCGTAGTAGAAAATCCTAAACTTTATCGAGTTGACCTTAAGATAATGGAGGTGATCGAAACAAACATCACTACGAAGGATTCCGGGTGAACTGAAGTGTAAGGTCCTTATCTATTCTTTCGGAAGGAGTCACTAGTCACGTTTCTTTGTCTCCGTTTGTTGTCTTACCCTTTCTGATCTCTAGAGAAGTTCTTTTGATCTCTATAGTTCCCTTGTAAAGTATGTTTCTACCCAAGTTATTTCCTGTCTTTACCATACCTGGATTGTCTTCGTCTTCTATAATTCTTCTCCACCGTTCTTATGTGTCGGTTAAGTCATGGAGGGTGCTTTCTTACCACGATTACGCATCTAAAGTTATGTACTGGGTACTCATATATCATTTTGTTCGATATTAGACCGGTAATTGTAATATGAGGGGTTTAAGTGAAGTAAATAAGAAGGAGATTAGGTGAGACCTCTTCTCCGTAATAATTTGTTAGACAAAAAGTAAAGGGGATTCTAAAGGTGGAGTGAGTTTCGTCCCTCTTCGACTTTCATTAATGAAACCCCTTTTTCACTCTACTGAATGCTCATTCTTATATTTCTCGGTGGAGAGTAGATGAGTGATCCAAGGACGGTCCGATCTCTGGTCTACACTTTAAGAATTGACAGACCTTTGACTTGGCACTGGAAGGTAAGAAACGAGATGATAGAGATTACATAATAGTACGTGTTGATCACGGGAAAGAAAAATCCAGTCAAATTCAAACTACGCTAAATAATAACAAGTCAGCGAGTCAGCACACGCTACTAATGGACCTAGATTTTAGTAGGGTTGACTGTGTCACCTATAATCGGTTCGGATGTTGTCCTTTAACAAGTCTTTTTAATAATAGAAAAGTTTGAGTCTTAATTTTTTACTTTATGTTCCTAATTTGTATACTTCTTTCTTTAACTCAAAAGTAAAAGGGTCTTTTCTATTTATTCTATTACCAGTTTTCAATTATGTATACCTCATAAGGTCCTTGAGACGAACCACCCAATGTAGTCAATTGGGAGTGTTGTTTGGATCTGTTATAATTAGGGAAAGATATCTCCTCTTTTAACTTCTAATAATTGTGATTCGTTGAACGGGTTCCAGTATGGGAATCTCTAACCGACTCCTTCGGAAGTATTAAGTGTAATCAACTGAGGTCTCGGATGTACGGTTTATAAATTCCTGTCGACTTCTATTTATGTGTAATCGATAAAAAGAAGTACTTCTACTTTAGGTTCGGAAAAGAACTCGTACTTTTCTTATCTTTCCTTATTTTTTGAACTTTTAGTACTAATTTTAATACTTATTGGTCATGACAAAATGTTATCGTCCCTCTGAGGAAGCAAAATATGTATTTCTTTAGTTTCGGGTCTTTCTCCTTTGTTTGACAGTTTTCTACAACACGTCAGTCATAATCTCAGTCATTATTTTAAGTTTATCGAGTCGAGAAGATTGAGGATTTCGTGAAAAGTAAAGTGGTTTGTGATGGAAAGGGAAGTTGACGATATTACATAAAGGTTATGTGTACCGACTCCCCTACCTCCCACCCTCCTACCCGACCCCATATGTGCACGTACTTTACTTGTTTCTTTCTTTTTATACTTCTTAATGATTTTCTCTGAGGGTCTCAGTCAGTCAGTCAAGTGAAGTCAGCGAGTCAGTGCAGGGTGAGAAACGCTGGGGTTTCTGACGTCGTGCGATCCGAAGGGACAGGTAGTAGTGGAGGGCCTCAAATGGGTTTGAGTACAGGTAACTCAGTGACTACGGTAGGTTGGTAGAGGAGGAGACAGCAGGGGAAGAGGAGAGTGGAAGTTAGAAAGGGTCATAGTCCCAGAAACGTTTACTCAGTCAAGAAGAGTAGTCCACCGGTTTCATGACCTCAAAGTCGAAGTTGTAGTCAGGAAGGTCACTTGTGGGTCCTGACTAGAGGAAATCCTACCTGACCAACCTAGAGGAACGTCAGGTTCCCTGAGAGTTCTCAGAAGAGGTTGTGGTGTCAAGTTTTCGTAGTTAAGAAGCCGCGAGTCGAAAGAAATGTCAGGTTGAGAGTGTAGGTATGTACTGATGACCTTTTTCGTCTCTATAATGAAACGGTTGTTTCCAGGCAGATCAGTTCCTTTACCAAAAAGGTCATCAGTACATACCTACACTCTCGACCTGAGAGTCTCATCATGATAGTATAAGTTATGAATAATCAACGATTCGAAACTACACTCGTCTATCTCAGGGAACCTGACGTTCCTCTAGTTTGATCAATTATGAAATCGGTGGATCGGTGGACTACACTTCTTTACTGAGTGACCTTTTCTGGGACTAAGACCCTTTCTGACTTCCGTCCTTTTTCCCTGTAGTCTTCTACTCTGCCAACCTACCGTAGTGGTTGAACTTCCTGTACTCAAACTCGTTCGAGGTCCTCAACCACTATCTGTCCCTTCGGACCACACGACGTCAGGTACCCCAACGTCTCTAATTCTGTGCTAAATCGCTGACTTGTTGTTGTTGTTGTTGTGACCCTAATAAGACGGTATACCATCAAAATAAGGATCAAAAAATTCCTGAGAGGTATGACTAGAGGTATCGCCGATGTAGTTAATGTAAGGGTCGTTGTGACGTTCTCATGAGGGAAAAGAGGTATGGAGAGGTCATAAATGACAAAGATGTAAAAAACTACTACCGGTAAAACTGCCATACTCCACCGTAGAGTAACATCAAAACTAAACGTAAAGAGATTATTACTCGTTACAACTCGTTGAAAAGTACACAAATAATCGGTAGACGTACAGAAGAAACCTCTTTACAGACAAATTTAGAAGACGGGTGAAAAACTAAACTGACAAACAAAAAGACCATAAATTAACATACTCGACGAACATATAAGACCTTTCATTAGAAAACGGTCAACAAAGTAAACGATAATAAAAAAGGGTAAGACTCCCAACAGAAAAGTGGAACAAACATCAAAGGAGACGACACGTTTTCGAAAATTCAAATTAATCCAGGGTGAACAAATAAAAACAAAAATAAAGGTAATGAGATCTTCAACCAGTATCTTCTAGAACGACACTAAATACAGTGTCTGACAAGATTCAAAAGGAGAATTCTCAAAATATCAAAGACCAGAATGTAAATCCAGAAATAAGGTAGAAATAGAAACACATACCACAAGAAAATGTGCATCGACAGGTCAAAAGGGTCGTGGTGAATTACTTCTCAAATAGAAACGGGGTGACATATAAGAACGGAGAAAACGGTATCGACACACCCAAATAGAGACCCGAAAGATGCAACAAGGTAACCAGATATAAAGACAAAAGCACGGTCCTAGTCACACAGAACTACCGACATCGAAACATCATATCAGATGTTAGTCTTTCCAACTAAGGTGGTCGAGGTAAGAAGAAAGAGTTCTAACGAAACCGATAAACTCCCATAAGACACAAAGGTATACTTAACACTCTAAAAAAACAAGATCAAGACACTTTTTACGGTAACCATTAAACTATCCCTATTGTTACTTAAACGTCTGTCTTAAACTATGATATCAGTAAAAGTGTTATAACTAAGAAGGTTGTGTTCTCGTACCTTATAGAGAGATAGACAAATACAGCAGAGACTAAAGAAAGTAGTCACAGAATGTCAAAAGACATGTGTCGAGAAAACAGAGGAATCCGTCCAAAAAAGGATTCATAAAATAAGAAAAAACGACGTTACCATCCCCTAATGTTACTAAAAAAAGTAAACGCAAACCGAGTACTCCGTGGACGAATGACTCGAAAAAACGGAAAGGTGAAACGAAATTCGACTTCGAGATTATGAGACCGGTGGACTACACTTCTTGACTGAGTAAGCTTTTCTGGGACTACGACCCTTTCTGACTTCCGTCCTCCTCTTCTCCTACTGCCCCCTACTCTACCGACCTACCGTCCGTAGTGACTGAGTTACCCGTACTCAAACTCGTTCGAGGTCCTCAACCACTACCTGTCTCTTCGGACCGCACGATGTCAGGTGTCCCAGCGTTTCTCAGTCTGTGTTGACTTACTGACTTGACTTGACTTAAACGAAGTTTACGGTTTAATGACATCTTAGTAACTGCGACTTAAGAAACCGTTGAAAAACACATCAACATTCTCCTAGTCGAAACCACTGACGAGAGTTTGACCAACAACAGTCGAAGGTTACTGGTCGGTGACGCAAGAAATAGAAGTTCCGATAATAAAGGAAACGTTTTGAAGAACTTGGTGGTGACGTAACATGTAACCAATCGTCAAGGTCCCGGTTTACGCAACGACTACGACACTCAACAGAGGTGACAAAATGCTACGTAAACCTTGAATCTTTCAAGGTTTCTCTTTAGCGAGTTTAAACGAAAAACAGATTGTATTAAAGGGATCTGATTTTATTTATATTTTATTTATCGTTCATTATTCAGTGATCGTTTTTATGTATATCGTTCTTTACACGTAATTTTACTTCATATTGGTGTAAATAAATTCTTACATAAGGTTATAATTTCTCGTTTTAAGTTGTTACGTTTGGACGTTAATGAAAGCGTGGTTGGATTATAATTGGAACTCAGTAGACTGTTATGAGATGTACATGAGTTCTCTTAATGAGAATAGTCAAGTTTCATAGTTTCAGTTTCTGTCCTCCCTCTGTTCTTCTACTGGAGTGTGGTTCTCTGTTATAGACCTAAGGGTGTTGGGTGAATAAGAGGAAGGACCCTTCTTATTAAAAGTAGTTAATTCCAGTATATTGTCAAAAGAGTAAATAGACATTGTTAAAGGTATTTTAGAGTTCAGAGATTTTGTCACAAACCTACTTTTACTCGTGTCGTGACCGAATGAGACGTTACAGCTCCATAGGTGTTCTTCGTCGACGCACGTCTCCATAGGTCGGAAGTAATAGTCCAACCAATTATAAGCGAGGTAAAAGATGGTCTTTGAAGTGGTATAGTTGTAACAGTAGTTACGTTCGGATTTTTGTCTTGTCTTTCGTCCTAGTCTTTTTGAGACTTAGTTATGAGGGTTATTGTGTAATTGTCTTATTTTAATGATAGGACCTCGAAAGTATTGTTTATGAAAGATTTTCCGTCAGACGACGATAGAACTAACATAAAGATAGTTCGTCCATTTACCATGATATTTAAAATTATTATGAACGAATCTATGTGTCTTGTTATGATATATTCTGATCTGAAGAATACGGTTGGGGTACTGTTTTTGTTCATGTACGGTTGTACTTTTGTTAGTTTTGTAATATTAATTCATGATTATTATGTGAGATATCGTCACCAAGGGTTTTACACTAGGCAAATCCCTTCTCCCTCGGAAAGTCTCTCTACTGTTCTAGTTTTGATAAAAATATTATTATGATTCTACCGTAAAGGAGAAATGTGATACAACTGTACACATGAACTACTACGTTTTCACAGTCAATACTTGTACGAACACAGATTCGTGTTAGGTTCCGTCGCCCTCTTTTTTCTTTTGTGACGTGAGATGACAGTGACATAAGTGTCGATATGTGAGTGTCCAAATAAAAAAGGGTGTTCGGTAAGAATGAATACTTACAGGAACTGTTACGTCATTTTTGATATTTAGTATAATTTAAAACTGAGTTGATATGTAGAAAATTTATAAAACACTTTGTTCTATCCTTCGTACGTAGTTCTAAAGAAAGTTCATATTACTGACGGGACTTCTTTTTATGAACATATTAAACGTTCGACTAGATCGGTGAAAAGGGTATCTTATGGTAAAAGATTTTATTAAAACAACCCCATACAAATGTTGCAACACAAGTAAAGTCCCCATGTCGTTTCACGTGGACAATATGTATGTTGGTGAGAAAAAGTCTAAAAAAGGGGTATGTCCGATGTTGCCTTATACTAAAAATGAATTTACTGTTTAATATCAATCAGATCGAACCCGACACCGTCTTTGAAAGAACTTTTACTCGTTTCATCCAGACAGTTTTGTTGATTTTCATAAATAATGATTACTATTTAAGTTCGAAAGTCCTCTTTTGCTTAATCAATGAAATTTTTACTGAAAATGAATTGTCTCCATTTCGGGACGAAATTGAGCAAATTTTACTTAATTATTTATGTATTTCAGGAGGTAAAATTGGAAGGGACCACCGAGTCACCATTTCTTAGACGGACAGTTACGTCCTCCGCACCCAAGTTAGGGACCCAGCCCTTCTCGGGGATCTCTTTCTTTCCGTTGGATGAGGTCATAAGAACGGACCTCTTAAGGTACCTGACTCCCCGGACCATCCGATGTCAGGTACCCCAGTGTTTTCTCAGTCTGTGCAGAATCGCTGATTTGTTGTTTAACATTTATCATTATATATGTTTGGTGTCTTTGTTCAAAGAAACTTCAGGAAGTATTACGACATAGGGGTCGTGAAATATAACAAGAGACGTACACCATTCCCGAGGTATTTACTTATTTACTTGTTCTTTCGATTCTAAGTCTCTGATTAATGCATCCAACTTATTCGGTGTCTCTATCCTTTACTATCTCGACTTTAAGATAGTGTCTACAAGTCTAAGGGGTTTTATTCGAGGAAGGTGTGAATTGTGGTACAACTGTCTACAAGGACAAAGTAGTTGATAAAGAGTAGATAAACGTCAAAGACTTTGTCCTATAGTATGTAAGATCCGTGATTTATCCCGAAAGGACCATCGAATCGATCATTTCTTAGGTGTACGTTAGGTCCTCTGGATCCAAGCTGAGGACCCAACCCTTCTAGGGGTCCTCCTCCCGTACCATTAGGTGAGGTCATAAGAACAGAACCTCTTAGGGGTACCTGTCTCCTCGGACCACCCGATGTCAAGTACCCGAATGTGTCTCAGCCTGTGCTGACTCGTTGATTCGTGTCGTGTGGTGTCCGTGAATTATTCACAAACGACATATTCATTTTGTTAAAAGGAAATGGATAGTGTCTTTGTTTCTTTTTATGAAAACCATCGAAGAAGGAACCCCCTTTTTCTGTTTCAATCACAGTTCTTTTCGTGCTTCCTGTTTCATGAAGTGTGGACTTCGTCCTTTTAAGACTGTTCACAACCTACATCCGAGGTCAAGACCGAGACGGTATTTGTGACATCGACGCTGGTTCATTAAATTACAAAGTCCCGAAACAGAAAGTCCACCTCCTTTCTTAAACTACCCAATGTATAGAGATTTTAAGGGACTGTATAAATGTAAGAATATATAAATACTAAGAAGGTAAACCTTGTTCTACCGTTCTAGGGTTTCACGGATTTATCATGTATGTCGTTTACCATTTACTCATATATTCCTTGTAAGTGTACTTCAAACTCTTATGTGACGAACCCTTTTCTTAACACAAAAAGTTCCTCGTCACTAATTTCCCATCCTCTTCACACTCCTGGCGTCGACAGACTATTGTTCTCTTCTTTGTAGGTTTAAAATGACGTAATCCTTTATCAAATATTTTACAGTAAACTCTTTCGATTACTGAGTGTCAATGAATTTATTATATCTGGATAAATATTCAAACTAGTAATTAAAAGGAACCCTTTTCTATGATTTAAGATAAGAGAGAAAGTTAGAGAGTTAAGGATAGCCGTGGTCTTGTCAGGAGACTACAAATAGTGACGATATTTTTATATTTTGGGATGGACTATTTACACAAATTATGTTTATACTGACAAAAAAATTTTTACCTCTTTTAAAGTTTATTCTGTAATTTCTCTATACCCTTTACGAGTGTTGTATATTCAAATAATTCTACATTTTATCAAACGCACTAATATTAAAATGAATTTTTCCTGTGTTTCCTAATCTTCTTATATGTTATTTTAATTATCAGGAATAGTGACCAACACTCTGATACTTATTAAAAATAAGAAATTTAAAAATAAATAAAAGTTTTACACATAGTATCCGTTACGAATGTATTTTTCTTTTAGATTCGGAACCAAGAATTTTTATAATTTAGATAACACAACATTATACCTCTTTATGGTTTGACGACCATTTTCACATTTCAAGTATATTGGGGAAATCTTTTGGTAAACTGTTATAGATGAGTTCAATATCATGACAATTTATTTACCCCACCCTACATACACGTATACCCCTCTAAGATGAGTACATTGTCTTAGGATATGTAGTTATTTTTTTCTTGTTTGATTACGATGGAAGTTGTTGTATACATTAGGAGAGTCTGTATATGCACTCACTTTTTTCCGTCTGTGTTTCCTATGTTTGACACTTAAAGGTCCGTTTTGATTAGAGGTCAATATTTCGAGTCTTAGTATCAATGGAGACACCCCTTTATTACCTTCCTCGTACTCCCTCGAAAACCCTTCTGACTTTTACAAGGGGTCGAAAGACTAAAAATATATCTGTACATGTTTACATTTTTAAGTGACTTAATATACGACATATGAAATAATATACATCTAATATGAAGTTAAAATTTTCGATTTTTTTATTTTTTCTTGATCGTACATAATTTTTGGATGACACGTAATAGAAGTCATATTTTGTAAA
Organism: Capra ibex; assembly: GCA_006410555.1. Classification (NCBI taxonomy): domain Eukaryota; kingdom Metazoa; phylum Chordata; class Mammalia; order Artiodactyla; family Bovidae; genus Capra; species Capra ibex. Next base: position 1,460,808 of record SJYO01051103.1, read on the forward strand.
GTAAATAGAAAAGGATTTAACGTGTACGATAGTTCAACTACATACTGTCTTTTGTTGTTTTAAGACATTTCGCTAATAGGAAGTTAATTTTTTAATTGTTTAAATTTTTTATTTATCATATTTTTTTATTTAACATGTGTAATTTTGTACAGAAGGAAATAGATAGAGGACGGAGGACACCAAGGTTCATAGTTTACCTTAAAGAAAAAATTGACTATTGGGAAATTTATAATACTCAAGAGGGACGGTGGGTTTAAGAGTGTATAAGAAAAATTTATAGACCGATGAGAAGTTTAATATATACGATTTTTCATGTATACGGTTACGGTTTTCTCATCTTTTCTAGTGTCATATCTTACGATCGAATACTTGTTGTTAATGTTTTCTCGTATTATCGTCACCCATCCTTCATGATTTTATAGGAACCCTTGTTTTTCTCTAGAACAATAATTCTACCAGGTATATCCAGAGTATTCTTATATGTAAATTCGTTCTAAAACTTCTAACGTATCCTCAACAGGTTAAGTTGATCTTGTAGTGACTCATTTCCGTGATACTAAAATTTTTTACGTACCTTATTGTCTTGTCGTTCAGTACGTTTTCCATATGTCATAGACATTTAATATTTTGTCTTATTCCGATCCACGATTTTCCAGACTTATATAATGTACATTTTCTAGATTTGTAATTCCGTGTCTACTGTCCTAAACTGTAATCTCCATCGAAAACTAGACGAAAAATAAGATGAGTAGTTCTTTTAGACCTTATAAATATAGTCATTATCACCGAGTTAAGTCCGTCATCCCCGTTCATCTGCTCTTGTGACAGTTCAAAGTCCTTCTACTACAAACTTTTTCGATAAGTCTCAAATGTTCGTCTCCCAATTGTACTAGTCTAATCATAAAGTCCTTCTAATGACCCTTGTCATACTTCTCCCTTCTCGGACTGGACTCGTTGTCAATAAGTCTTACTTATATATAATTTTCTCTTTAAATCCTGTTTTGCATGTTCCGAATTAATTTCTAACCTATGCTTCCTACTCCTTGTCCTCCTCCAGTAAGTACTTGTATTTGTGGTGTCCAAACTTTTTGTTCAACTTCTTTCTACTAAAATCGAAACCTATACGAATTAAAGATTAGTACGTAAAGGTCCCCGGTTGACCTATACGTTTAGATCTCGAATTTTTGTTTACACCCTACTTTTATATTAAACCCTTAATGGACGTAATTCCATTATTAATTTTATTACCTTGAACCTTAGTAAGTCCCTCTCTTACATCTCTTCACTAAAGATACTTTTGTCAATTTTCTTTCCAATTCTAATTCAATATTAGTAATATAAGAAGGACCTTCTGTTTCAATAAACACAATAAAATTAGTCAGTCAATTTCTTGTAAGAGTTCTTCGAATGGTACATCGTACCGTAAGTTTATATGTTCATTTATTATTATATTTTTCCTTATATTATTTATATACCGACATATAAATAATACTTTCGATTCTTTTCCTTCTTACCAACAGTAGTACCTTATACAGGGCCTCCTCCGAGATGTGTGCTCAAATTGTCTACTAGGTCATTGTCTCAGTGTATACCCCGTATACACATTGTATTTCCGCCCTAGGTCTTGTCCCAGAATAAACGGTAGAATACTCATTGAGACTGTGACTTCTATTTTCTCAGATCTTGTTTACTGATTAAAAATTTCAAAGAGATAAAATTCTTCCACTGATGGGATCGAGAAACTTTTTTGTATTCAATAAAGAGTTATTTACTTTACAACGACTAAAACTAAAATTTACAAATTCCAGTCATATTACATTCTTTGTAGTTGTTTTTACGGATTTCGACCATTATAATTTAGACGAAAACGGAAAGAAATGTGCAAAAACTTTACAAATTTATATTTAATTTACGATTTTGTGACAGTATTCTGTATATAATATTTACTTAGAGTTCAAACACCACCTTTAACAAGTCACTTAAGAGGACTTGTAAATGTTTCGTATGTGTTCTTTGACCGTCCGTACGGGTATTTTTATAACAACGATTCTTTTAGTTTTCGATGGTGTACGTCGTGTAATTCTCTATGTCCTGAACGACTGAAATTTGTCAACTGATTTATACCAGTCATATAATTCAGTATGTACCTTTCTTTCTCTCACTGAGTTGACATGAAGATTTTAGAATAGACTGTACTAAATAGACTTCAAAAAGATGTATAGGGTTCGATAATGGTCATTGTCTACTAACACACTTCTGTGAAAACAGTAAATTAAGGTCCATGTCCGTCGAAACAGTTGAACTCGATGTTAGCTAAAGTTTTTTGATCAAGTTCATGTATTTTGTAGACAAAAATAACTTTTCTCCCGGATGAATAAAAAGAGTCGTTCAATCGTGTTCCTGTTGAAACAAAGGGTGAGTAAAAATCCTTTTTCAACTTTGTGGATTATTTTTTCCTGACTTAATATTTATCGACGTGTTTTAACCGAGATTTTTCTGTCTTAGGTACGGAATTTCTGTCTAATACATACCCAATCCGTACCCTCAACTTTTAGTGACGTAAAGTAAAGATCTTCTCTATTTTTGTTTACATAAATCGTTGAGACATTACGTTAGTTCATTTTAGTGTTAATGTTTTAATCTCCGTAAACTTTATTTAAGTTTGTACAATATAAGGAAAAGTACTTCCACCAAAACGAGTTACATGTCTGAGATCTCGGTGTGACAGACCCTAATTAGGTCAAGACGGTCATCCGATCAACAACAACTCAGTTAATATATATATTGTAGGACATACGGTGTTTAAGGAGACCTTTTACTCCTGTTATTGTCATGGATGAAGTTTTCAAATGATACTCTCCATATACTTAATTATGTATTTAACGAATCGCGTCTTGAAAAGTTTATCATCCACGACAAGACAAATATAGTTGTGTATTAGACTTTCGATTTAGTAGTGGTAAATTTTAAAAGAGAAGAATATAAGATTAGGTTTTGAATGATAAAGTAGGGAATATTTAATGTTTTGTTTCAATTTACTATCTCTGAACAGTTTATAAGAAACATCATGGTGAAACCCATATTCAGGATAGGTGGTTATAAAGATACTTCTACTAAGTTAAAATTTTCTAAGTGATTCTTTTAAAATCCCTAAAGTTTGGAGGAAGGTTGTTTAATGTATGTCACGTCCTCCCATTTTGTTTCCTTTACTAAACCAACATATTTACATTAATGTTGTTGAACCCATTTTTATATATTAATATTATTAATTTACTTCACTTATGTAAAACGTAGATTAGTAGTCACTGTATTAATGACTATCCGTTTTCTGTTTAATTGGACTTATGTCTTCAGGAGATTTTGTCAAAGGTGAAGGAACTTTATTGAGAAATACCGAGAATCATTCCTTTTGACTCAAGACGAGTTGATCGCCCTTGTCTTTAAACATCTATATGGTCCTTTGTCAGGTTCCGGATTCGTAAGTCCCACTATATCTTTAGTCACTTACAAGTATTTCTCCTTCATTTGACCTCTGTGGGTTTGTTTGAAAGATAAAATTTCCTTTGACTTAAACCTGTATAGTTTCCTCCTTAATGTCTACATCAAATATGTTCTTTTTGTTACTTCTCGAGGTTCGTCATGAGGGAATTGTTATTTTTTATTTATGGAACCAGAACGTAACTCTGACTGTTGACTCGTATGTGTTAGAATCCTCTAGTGGACGATATATAAAAATTGATTATTCTAATTAAGAAATGAAAAAAATTAACCATCTTTTAACGAAATGTTACAACACAACCAAAGACGGTATGTTGTGGTCAGTATCAATATATATAGGGGAGGAGAACTCGGAGGGAGGGGAGTGGTAGGGTGAGAGGTTCCAGTAGTGTCTCACGATCCGACCCGAGGCATGTAATATGTCGTTGAAGGGTGATAAATTTGTACTGTCACATATATATATACAGTTGCGATAAAAGAGTTGAGCAGGGTGGGGGTGGAAGGGGTCAGGTAAGAGATGATCCAAGTAGTCATGGTAAAAAGATCTGAAGTACACATACGTAATTGTTTGTTATGAACGAAAAGAGAAAGAGTGAAGTGAGACACATTGTCCGAGATCCAAGTAGATGGAGTGATGTTGACTGAGTTTAAGTAAGGAGAAGTACCGACTCATTAAAAGGTAAACATATATACATGGGGTAGGAGAAATGGGTAGGCAGTTACCTGTAGATTCAACGAAGGTACAGGACCGATGGCATTGATGACGACGTTACTCGTGACCCCATCGAGTTAATAATATAAATTAATACTTTCATTCAAGTCGTGACGTAAAATCAATTTACTGAAATAAAAAACCGGAAAGAATAATGTATTCGTCTATCCTATATCCACATTTTCATTTCCGGATCAGAATAGTATTTATTGTAAGTTTAATATTTTACTTTCTTATTTAAGTTTTGTCTAATCTGTGTTACCGATTTGCTACCATTTAAAAAGTAAACTTTTTTCTTTTTAAGTCTGACTACATATATGTTATAGGTATCCTCTGTGTTACGGACTGTTCCTCTTCTAGGTTAAATATAAACACCTCAGTTACTTGACCTGTTCCGTTTCCCTGATATTGTTTTTACGTGTTAAAAAAAACTCTGGAGAGGAGGGTGTTCTGTTTTTTCAAAGATCCCGTTTTCAAACCAGTGGGTAACCATACACACCCTCTGACCAAGGTCTTGGGGGACGTCCATGGTTTTAGACGTCTACGAGTTCAGGAATGATATTTTAGTCCCATCATAAACTAATATTGGACACGTGTAGGAGGTCATATGAAATTTAGTAGAGATCCGATGAATTTTATGGATTATGTTACATTTACCAACATTTATGTTACATTTACGATGTATTTATCAACTTTCGAACACCGTTAAAGTTAAAAAACCTTGAAACACCTTAAAAAGACACTTGATAAAAGTTGGGACTAACCAACTTAGAAACCTACGTCTCCTCGCAACTGATATTAGGTTCGTGACGAATTTGTAAGTAAGTATGTGGGTTGTTCATAATGTGATTCATGGACTTACTCTTACGGTTTTGAACCTTGGTATGAACAAAGAATTTTTGTGTGGAACATACATAAGAATAAGGTATCCACAATAAAGGAAATAACTCTAGATATTTCGTCATTCAATTTGAATCTAGAAATCTACGGTTTCTGAAAGTAATCTCCTGAATTATTCCCTTTTTATAGTGAAGATCTCAAATCTTAGGAACAGATACGACACGATTTAGTGAAGTCAGTACAGGTCTGAGAAACACCTGGGATACCTGACATTGGGTGGTACGAGAAGACAAGTACCCTAAGAAGTCCGTTCTTATGACCTCACCCAACGGTACGGGAAGAGGTCCCCTAAAAGGGTTGGGTCCCTCACTTGGGCGTAGAGAATACAGAGGACGTATCCGTCCACTCAAGAAATGGTGATCACGGTGTCCCCTTCTTTCTTATATTTTACAATTTGAAACCCTAATAAGAAACTGTGTATTGAAAGTAACTGACGGATGATGTGTATTTCGTAACTCGGTAAGTAAAACTACCTATGTTTCTGGTCGTGATCTCTCATATAAGAAAAGCTAAGGAAATGCGTGTGACGGACAGTACATCGTTCATGTGTTATGTACATTTTACTTAAATTTTTTACGATTAGAGAGGAATTACTCATCCACAGATACTGGATGACAAACATGTGCATGTATTTTGACATGATTCATGATATACTCTGTACGACAGAAATAATGAAAGGTACATAAGAGTGTTAACCTAATAATAGGAAATTTTTGTCTTTAACAGAATATATGGGGTGTTATGAATTGTCACGATGAATTATTTAAAAAGAATCACCTGATTTTGTTTGTTAGTACCTCATGACAAGAGTCCTACGGATATTATATGAATCCTTTCATTCTATTCGTCTATTCCCTTTTGTCATTCGTTAAATTTTCGTCGTGTCGTAATTATGTCCTTTTCAGTCGTACACTCGTCTCTACTCAATTTCTTTTAAAAAATATCTTTTAGAAAACGATCCAAAGTAATGACAGACTTACAACCCCTATTTTGTGTCGATGTTCATGGATAAAAGAAACAACTTATGGAAATAGTCTGTATTAGTGTGTGACTGGATTTCCACAAATTAGTTACCTATATATGGTCATTCTTTTATCAAAGTCCCCTTCATTATTTTCGAGAATGTATGATAAAATAAGTTAATTTAATTTTTTTTGTTATCCAATGTTTCCTCATACATATTATACTAAGTTGACAACGTTGACTATAAGTTCTGAGACCTTCTTATGTCTGTATAGAACAAAATAACACAAAGTTTCTGTGATTTATAAAAATGTGACGTCTATGACGTACAAAAGAAAAATTGTTTGACTTTCGGGCACCGTTAGGACACAGTTCGTTCAGACAATGACGACAAAAAGAGTGAGACACAGAGACACAGTGCGAGGTCATCAAGAGGGTTATAAATATTAAAAGGGTAATAATAAACAAGACTATCAGATATTAGTCAATAGAAACTACGATTATGACGTTTTTATGATACTGAGTGACTTCCGAGTGTTGTCGTAAAAACTCGTTATTTAAATAAAAAATTAATTTCATATATGTTAAAAAATTTCTGTGTTACGATAAGGTGTCAATTGTCTGATGTGATATCACATTTGTGTTGGTACTACACGTAATGTTTTGGGTTCTTAAGTACACTGAACGATATACACATATAAGTAAAATGACGTCGCCGGACCTTGGCTTAGACGTTAGAGGGACGTTATATGGAGATCTACAGTTTACAATTAGTAGTCTTCAGTTTCAATAACTCGCTTAAAGGTTTTTGAGATGTCATTCCGACATTTTAAGAAGACCGAAAGGTTTGTTTTGTTTCTTAAGTGTGTCAATCGATAAAGTGACAAGTGACTACCGAAAGAAGTCATGAGTCGTTTTATATACCGATTATTTATCGGACCTGAGAAGTAATTAAGTTATTTATAAATAATTCACGGGTGGTATCGGTCTGTGGTAAGGTCGTCAATCCTTATGTGACCCCTTCCTATATTTGGTCTAAAAAGGTAAGTGACTCGAATATTTCAGGTCGTCCGTTCTTTCCGTTGATTTGTTTGTTATTGTTATCCATCCCATTTGCGATACCTGAATTGATCTCATGACTTGGATCTAAACCTTCTTTCTCTCCTCTTTAGTCTTAGAGACTCTTACGACGAGTCCTTAAAGGTGAAATTTAACCAAGGGGTAGATTGACATTTTTGTGTGATATAATTCTTGGTGTCTATAGGTACCATTGACTTCGATCTCTTTATTTGTTCCGTGGTTTATCGTATACATTTTACATTAGTCTTTTCTGACATAGTTTGGACGTCTCGATACTCATAAATTCTTTCCCCTCTGGTTTATTTTCCCTTCTTTTTTATTTTTAAATTTTATTTCCTTTACGGGGTATAAAACTACGATAAATGGTTGTGTGACCTTTTTTTTTTTTTCTAGTTTTTCATTCTACTATTTGGGATAAATTGTTATTGGGTTGGTTAATTTTATTTAAGTCTATAGTTCTTTTTTACCAGTTTTGAGAATTTTCACTTAGTTTTTATTACGTTGATAATATTTAAGATTGGTCCATCTTTATAATTATGTTAATTGTTTTATTGTGACCCCTTTCTTCTCGTTTGTACCTACTCATGACTTAAGGCCTGGAAAGGATTACGATTCATGTTAGAAAGATTTTGACCTTGTACCAAGTTTTTTGAGGATGACGTTACATAATAGGTATCAGTTTATGAAGCATTAATGTTTCTTTTAAATCCAATTTTAAATAGATTTTAAATTGGGATTGAAGTCATGTGTCCAAAAAATAAAACTGTTTTTACTTTCGTTTTGAGTTAAAATAGGAAAACTTAATTTTGTCATATACGTTATACGGGAAAATTAAATTTCATACAGTGTCCTAAGTGTCTCTCTAAGATGTTATTTCGAGGGATTTACTTACTATTAATGAATTACCTATTAGTTGTAGGTAATAATCAAAAAACCCCCCTCCCTCCATATATCGTGTAAAGGTTCAGATTTCAATTTTTCGTCGGTTGGAGAAGGCCATTATTTAAGTCAGATTAGTCTTTGTATATATATTCCATTTTTACTTTTTTGTTATTGGAGAGATTAGATTTTAAGATGAGTAAGATGATTTGTACCTAATAGAGTCATAGTCAAGTCAAGTCAAGTCAGCGAGTCAACACAGGCTGAGAAACGCTGGGGTACTTAGCGTCGTGCGGTCCGGAGGGACAGGTAGTGGTAGAGGGCCTCAAGTGAGTCTGAGTGCAGGTAGCTCAGGCACTACGGTAGGTCGGTAGAGTAGGAGACAGCAGGGAAAGAGGAGGACGGGGGTTAGGGAGAGTCGTAGTCTCAGAAAAGGTTACTCAGTTGAGAAGCGTACTCCACCGGTTTCATGATCTCGAAGTCGAAGTCGTAGTAAGGAAGGTTTCTTTAGGGTCCCGACTAGAGGAAGTCTTACCTGACCAACCTAGAGGAACGTCAGGTTCCCTAAGAGTTCTCAGAAGAGGTTGTGGTGTCCAAGTTTGTGTAGTTAAGAACCCGCGAGTCGGAAGAAGTGTCAGGTTGAGAGTGTAGGTATGTACTCGTATCCTTTTTGGTATCGGAACTGATCTGCCTGGAATCAGCCGTTTCATTACAGAGACGAAAACTTATACGACAGATCCAACCAGTATTGAAAAGAAGGTTCCTCATTCGCAGAAAATTAAAGTACCGACGTCAGTGGTAGACGTCACTAAAACCTCGTGGTTTTTTATTTCAGACTGTGACAAAGATGACAAAGGTGTAGATAAAGGGTACTTCACTACCCTGGTCTACGGTAAAAAGACGAAATAACTGATACGGTTTCGGAAACTGACACACCTAGTGTTATTTGACACCTTTTAAGACTCTCTCTACTCTATGGTCTGGTGGACTGGACGGAGAACTCTTTAGACATACATCCAGTCCTTCGTTGTCAATCTTGACCTGTACCTTGTTGTCTGACCAAGGTTTGTCCTTTTCCTCATTCAGTTCCGACATATGACAGTAGGACGAATAAATTGAAGATACGTCTCATGTAGTACTTGACCTGACCTTCTTTGTGTTAGACCTTAGTTCTAACGACCCTCTTTATAGTTATGAGTCTATAGAGTTATATCGAAAAGATTTTGGAGTTCTTAATTACAATTTAATTTTTTTATAAAAACTATGTAATCTTTTTAGTTTGATTCCTTTTCCCCTCTTCTAACCTTTCTCTTTCCGTTTAATCAACAATATGGTCCTGTATATACCCACCTTTTTTCGTCGCCTTTCTGTCAGTTCGGAACCCTAGTATGAAAGTGTAGGAAAAGTCTTTGCTTTCTAGAGGTTCTACCATTACTAAGGACGAGTACCATTTAGTGTAGACACACATTTGAGGAGGGGAACTCACACCTGATCTGACACACTGAACGAAGATTGTTTACCTTACACCATCTTCATTACCCTACAGTGAAAATTCGATCCAATAATTTTCTGACATCGAAGGTAGTACCGTATTTGAGAGAGAGCGGGAGACGGTTTGACGAATTTTGAACCCTTTTAAATTAACGTCACAGTTCTTCGTTAGAATAATTCTCCGGGTACACCGTTTCTTCGTTTTAGAGGGTTATTACTCAAGACTTCATCCAGGAAGAGGGTGAGGTGGGGTTTAATTCGGAAGTCTACTGTACTAGGGTCGGTTATGACACTTCAGTTTCATGTAAGTTTAAGAAATTGGTATCTTTTAAACGATTATGTACAAACCTTAAAGTTCGAATCCCCATTAGACACTACGTCACTATTTGTTGTCAATGTGACGACCTGAAAAACTGACATCTTCCGTAAAAATAGGTAAAAGTAACGAAGTCTAACACACATAGGTTTGACGTACAAGGAAACAGATGAATTAGAGATTAGACAGAAAAGAAGATATAAAGTTGAGGAGAATTTACACTAGTCGAACGAGACATTTGATAATAAATTTAAATCCGGATAGTGAAATAAAGGTGTTTAAGTTTCTAGATTAGTGTGACCTGGTGGCAGATAAAGAACTTATACGTTTTGTTAGACTCTAATGTTGAAGTCTTTTTATTGTTAGTGGACTATTACATGATCATGAGTGCGGACTATGCGGAAGTTATAAATAAAAACTACTCCCTTCCGTATACTTATCGTTCTTCCCTTTTTTTTTAGTCGAAAATGTGTAAGGAAAAGTAACTCCCTTTTATTATACACATTAAAAGGTGACTTGTCAACTTCCACTTCAACTTACCGAGATACTTCTGGATATTCTGGAAATCTTTGATTGTGGGGTCTTTCTACGGTAAAAGTATCATCCACCGACCTTACATTTTGATCCTTCAATTCTTGGACTCATTGTCCGTTTAAACTGGAACCCTCATGTTTTACTTCTTCCTGTTTCTGATTGTCTCAAATCTGTTCGTTGACCAGTGTCGTTTGTGGGATAAGGTTGTTGTGTTCTCTTCTGAGATGTGTACCTGTGGTGGTCTACGAGTTGTGGCTTTAGTCTGAATGTAAGAAACGTCGGTTTCCATTTCTTTGAGATATGTCAGTCGTTTTTGTTCGGGTCCTCGACTGACGTCGAGTCTAGTACTGAGGAATAACGGTTTAAGTCTGAATTTAACCTCTTTCATCTCTTTTGGTGATCTGATAAGTCAAGTCAACGAGTCAGCACAGGCTGAGAAACACTGGGGTACTTAGCGTCGTTCGGTCCGGAAGGACAGGTAGTGGTTGAAGGTCTCAAGGGGTTTAAGTACACGTAGTTCGACCACTACGGTAGCTCGGTAGAGTAGGAGACAGTAGGGGAAGAGGAGGACGGGGGTTAGGGAGGGTAGTCCCAGAAAAGGTCACTCAGTTGAGAAGCTTAGTCCACCGTTTTCATGACCTCAAAGTCGAAGTTGTAGTCAGGAAGGTCACTTGTGGGTCCTGACTAGAGGAAATCCTACCTGACCAACCTAGAGGAACGTCAGGTTCCCTGAGAGTTCTCAGAAAAGGTTGTGGTGTCAAGTTTTCGTAGTTAAGAAGTCGGATCTCGAAAGAAGTGTCAGGTTGAGAGTGTAGGTATGTACTGGTGACCTTTTTGGTATCGGAACTTATCTACCTGGAAACAACCGTTTCATTGCAGAGACGAAAACTTATACGATAGATCCAACCAGTATTGAAAGGAAGGTTCCTCATTCGCAGAAAATTAAAGTACCACGTTAGTGATAGACGGCACTAAAACGTCGGGTTTTTTTATTTCAGACTGTGATAAAGGTGACAAAGGGGTAGATAAAGGGTACTTCACTACCCTGGTCTACGGTATTAGAATCAAAAGACTTACGACTCGAAATTCGGTTGAAAAAGTGAGAGGAGAAAGTGAAAGTAGTTCTCCGAAAAATCAAGGAGAAGTGAAAGACGGTATTCCCACCACAGCAGACGTATAGACTAACTATAAAGAGGGCCGTTAGAACTAAGGTCTAACACAAAGAAGGTCGGGTCGCAAAGAGTACTATATAAGACGTATCTATTTTATTCGTCTCACCGTTATATGTCGGAACTGTATGAGGAAAAGGATAAACCTTGGTCAGACAACAAGGTACGGGTCAAGATTGACGACGAAGGACTCCAAAGAGTTCTCCGTCCAGTCCACCAGACCATAAGGGTAGAGAACTTCTTAAAAGGTGTCAAATAACACTAGGTGTGTCAGTTTCCGAAACCGTATCAGTTACTTCCTCTTTATCTACAAAAAGACTTGAGAGAACGAAAAAGCTACGAGGTGGCCTACAACCGTTAAACTAGCGACCAAGGAGGCGGAAAAGATTTTGGTCGAATTTGTAGACCTTCAAGTGCCAAGTGCATAACGACTTCGGACCGAATTTCTTAAAACTCGTAATGAAGTGATCGTACACTCTACTCACGTTGACACACCATCAAACTCGTAAGAAACCGTGACGGACAGAAACCTTAACCTTACTTTTGACTGGAAAAGGTCAGGACACCGGTGACGACTCAAAAGGTTTAAACGACCGTATAACTCACGTCGAGAAAGTTTCGTAGTAGAAACTCCTAAACTTTGTCGAGATGACCTTAAGGTAGTGGAGTGATCGAAACAAGCATCACTACGAAAGATTCCGGGTGAACTGAAGTGTAAGGTCCTACGGACCGAGATCCATTCACTAGTGTGGTAACAGTAATAGACCCAGTACTTCTAGAAGAACATGTCAAAAGACACATAAGAACGGTGGAGAATTATAGAAGACGAAGACAATCCAGTTATAGTAAAGACAGGAAATAGCTCGGGTAGAAACGTACTTTACAAGGGAACTATAGAGAGTAAAAGGACTTCTCTAGAGATCAGAAAGGGTAAGACAACAAACGGAGGTAAAGGAACGTAACTAGTGACTCCTTCCGAAAGAATAGAGAGGAACGATAAGAAACCTTGAGACGTAAGTCTACGAATAGAAAGGAAAAGAGGAAACGAAAAACGAAGAGAAGAAAAGTGTCGATAAAGATTCCGGAGGAGTCTCGGTAAAACGAAAAAAACGTAAAGAAAAGGTATCCCTACCAGAACTAGGGACAGAGGACATGTTACAGTGTTTGGAGAGAAGTGTCAAGTAGTCCATGGATCTGGTAAGTCCATACTGTATTTAGTTTAGGGAATGCTAATATGTCACCTTCACTGTTTACCTAAGTTCCCTAATCTAGACTATGTCATGAACTTCTTGATACCTACCTCCAAGCTTTGTGACATGTCCTCCGTCACTAGTTCTAGTAAGAGTTCTTTTTCTTTACGTTTTTGCCTTTTACCAACAGACTTCTCCGGAATGTTTATCGACTCTTTTCTTCTCTTCGTTTTCCGTTTCCTCTTCTTCTTTTTATATGGGTAAACTTACGTCTCAAGGTTTCTTGTCGTTCCTCTCTATTCTTTCGGAAGGAGTCACTAGTTACGTTTCTTTATCTCCTTTGGTTATCTTACCCTTTCTGATCTCTCGAGAAGTTCTTTTAATCTCTATGGTTCCCTTGTAAAGTATGTTTCTACCCGAACTATTTCCTGTCTTTACCATGCCTGGATTGTCTTCATCTTCTATGATTCTTCTCCCCCGTTCTGATGTGTCTTCTTGATATGTTTTTTCTAGAAGTACTAGGTCTATTGGTACTACCATACTAGTGAGTGGATCTCGGTCTGTAAGACCTTACTCTTCAGTTCACACGAAATGCTTAATAGTGATGATTGTTTCGATCACCTCCACTACCTTAAGGTTGACTTGATAAAGTTGAGGATTTTCTACAACGAAATTGTTACGACGTGAGTTATACGGTCGTATAAACCTTTTGAGACGTCACCGGTGTCCTGACCTTTTCCAGTCAAAAGTAAGGTTAGGGTGTCTTTCCGTTACGGTTTCTTACGAGTTTGATGACGTGTTTACGTGAGTAGAGTGTACGATCTTTTTACGAGTTTTAGGAGGTTCGGTCCGAAGTTGTCATACACTTGGTACTTGAAGGTCTACAAGTTCGATCTAAAACTTTTCCGTCTCCTTGGTCTCTAGTTTGACGGTTGTAGACCACCTAGTGACTCTTACGTTCTCTCAAGGTCTTTGGTAGATGAAGACGAAATAACTGATACGGTTTTTGAAACTGACACACCTAGTGTTACTTGACACCTTTTAAGACTTTCTCTACTGTTATGGTCTAGAGGACTGGACGGAGAACTCTCTAGACATACTGTCAGTTCTTCGGTATCAATCTTAGCCCTGACAAAGTTGCTGTTGTCTGACCAAAATTTAGTCCTTTCCTCATGCTGTTCCGACATATAACGGTGGCACGAATAAATTGAATATACGTCTCATGTAGTACTCTTTGCGACTCGACCTACTTCGTGTTCGATCTTCATTTTGACGGCCCTCTTTATAGTTATTGGAGTCTATACGTCTACTGTGGTGGGAATACCGTCTTTCACTTCTCCTCGATTTTTCGGAGAACTACTTTCACTTTCTCTTTTTTTTTTTTTCTTTCACTTTCTCCTCTCACTTTTTCAACCTTGAGTTGTAAGTCTTTTGATTCTAGTACCGGAAACCAGGGTAGTGAAGTATCGTTTATCTACCCCTTTGTCACCTTTGTCACTGTCTGAAATAAAACCCCGAGGTTTTAGTGACGTCTATCGCTGACGTCGGTACTTTTCCGTGAATGAGGAACCTTCTTATCGACATTGGTTGGAACTGTCGTATAATTTTTCGTCTCTGTAATGAAACGGTTGTTTCCAGACAGATCAGTTTCGATATCAAAAAGGTCAACAGTACATGCCTACACTCTCAACCTGACATTTCTTCCGACTCACGGTTTCTTAACTACGAAAACTAGACACCACAACCTCTTCTGAGAACTCTCAAGGAACCTGATGTTCTAGTTTAGTCAGTCAAGATTTCTTCTAATCAACACTTATAAGTATCCTGTCTACGGCTTCGAGATTATGACACCGGTGGACTACACTTCTTGGCTGATTAAACTTTTCTGAGACTACGACCCTTTGTAACTTCCGTCCTCCTCTTCCCCTGCTGACTCCTACTCTACCAACCTACAGTAGTGGCGGAGCTATCTGTACTAAAACTCATTCGAGACCCTCAACCACTACCTGTCCCTCCGGACCACACGACGTCAGGTACCCCAGTGTTTCTCAGTCTGTGTTGACTCACTTTCACTTTCAGTCAGTCAACACAGGCTGAGAAACGTTAGGGTACCTGAGATGTCAGGTACTTTGAGAGGTCCGGTCTTATGACCTGACTCATCGGAAAGGGAAGAGGTCCCCTAGAGGGGTTTGGTCCCTAGCTTGGGTCCAGAGGGCGTTACATTCGTCTAAGAAATGGTAGAATCGGTGTTCTCTTCGGGTTCTCATGACCCCACCCATCGAGTAGGGACGAGGTCGTCTAGAAGGACTGGTTCCTTAGTTTGGTCCCAGAGTACTTAACGTCCCTCTAAGAAATGGTTGACTCGATAGTCTTGATATGTCGTCTTGAGTTAAAAGGTAACGTATTAATTAAGTAAACTAGTGAAAGGGTTTTGACGACGTTTTTATACAATCATAAAATATAAATGTCTAATATCTCAAAACTGGAAGGTACATGATCAGTTTTCTCTTTCATTTTTCCGTCTTTATTTTCGTGGATTTAAAAGTTAAACGGAAGACTTTGTTGTCAGTGATTGTGTCGGGAAGACTTTCGTTAAGTAATGTTTTCAAATGACATGATAAAAGGTTTGATAAAGGTAATTTGATGATTGTACTTCACCAAATTTACCAGAAATCATTTTCACAAGAATTTTTATCAATTTAAATCCTTTGTTACCTAATTTGCCTAAAGAAATGTCGTCTTGAACGGTCGTTTAGAGAAAAAAGGGTGACTGTAGATAAAAATAGTGGTTTTAGATAAAAATACAAGTTCAATTCCGTCTGTTAGATCAGACCCTTGCTGACATGGTATATATGTTACATAGACATTGTATTATTTATTCACATGGTAACATGACACTTAGGATTCAGAGAGTGTCTATAAGGTATTACTTATTTAGGTGTTAAAATTTGATGAAAAGTGGAAATTCCCTTTTTAAAATATACGTGGTTATCGACGTACCTTAGTTCTTTAAAGACCTTCCAAAAACCGACAAAAATAGATTTGATCTGTTAGTTATTAATTGAACCGATTGTTGTGTAACGTTTACTCTAAAAGTGGAAAACTTTGAAAAGGTCGATGGATTTTCTGAAACTGTGTGTATCCGTAGAGGCAGTCTTTCTGTCTTCGATGTTTTAAGACGATTTCGTTTTGTGTCACGATTTTTGGGATTGTTTCGTGTGAGAGAACGAGGTAGTGTTTTTCCGTCCAAGTGTCCTTTTTCCCCAACTCGGGTCAATGGTTCTTTTCATTTGACTATTTTTAAGTCAAGAAAGTCTAGAATTCTTAATTGATACCGTCGAACCCTGAAGAGCACTCCTTCTGTTTTCCTTGGGTGCTCATTACCGACTCCGTGACGATCCGGAATATCACACGACACGACACGAATCGACGAGTGAGCACAGGCTGAGACTCTGGGCCACCTGACATCGGGTAGTCCGAGAAGACAGGTACGCCTAAGAGATCCGTTCTTATCACCTCACCCAACGGTAAGGGAGGAAACCCCGTAGAAAGGTTAGGTCCCTAACTTGGGTCCAGAGGACGTAACGTTTGTCTAAGATATGACAGACTCGGTCGTCCTTTCGGGTACTTATGACCTCACCCATCGGATAGGGGAGACGTCCCCTAGAAGGGTTGGGTCCTTAGCTTGGTCTTCAGAGGACGTGACGTCTGCCTCAGAAATGGTCGCCTTAATGGTCCCTTTGGGAATATCTAAAGAGGAGTTAAATCGGTGAAATTAGGAAATAAAGACTGAAAAGGTCGGATACAAGTACATCTATCTCAATTTAATAAGGGAAGAAGGTAAAAGACATCGTGACACTTGTGTTTACAGGATTATACGAATTTTGTAACACGATATTAATAGATGGGTAAGAGGAGACGTAAGTAAAAGGAGAGAATGACGAAAGTGCTGAT
This sequence comes from Capra ibex, assembly GCA_006410555.1. Lineage (NCBI taxonomy): Eukaryota > Metazoa > Chordata > Mammalia > Artiodactyla > Bovidae > Capra > Capra ibex. Next base: position 1,477,494 of record SJYO01051103.1, read on the forward strand.
ACTCGAGATTTTCGTTCCTGGGATAAAACATAAGTGTCCTATCATAGATCTGATGAATCCGTAAGTCAAAGTCAAGTTAAGTCAAGTCAGCGAGTCAGTACAGGCTGAGAAACGCTGGGGTGTCTGATATCGGACGGTCCGAGGAGACAGGTACCCCAAAGGGTCCGTTCTTATAACGTCGCCCATTGGTAAGGGAAGAGGTCACCTAGAAGGACTAAGTCCCTAGCTTGGGTCCAGAGGACGTAACGTCCGTCTAAGAAATGGTGACTCTGTCGTCCCTTCGGGTGTCTACTGACATGATTTTTTTTTTTTTTTTTTTTTTTTTTGTTTGTCTACTGATATAGTCTTTGGTCAAAAAGGTACAGTATAGACTGAATGGTGTCATCTATTCAATGTTTTGTAAAACGTTAGAAGAATACAATCCCCCTTATTATGAAAGAACAAAATGATGTCCTGTTTACATTGATTCTTAAAATCATAGATAATTAGGTTTCATAATTTGATAAAACGTCGATTTACATGTTTACTCACTATGTCTAGTGAGTCTTTTCATTGTAAGAAGTTTGGTTTTTCTACTGACCTCGACTCATTCTAGTATGGTCCCAATTCTCTATTCAAAAACAAAATCGTCGGGAGACGACAATAGTGACGACGAGAACTTACCGATGTGGAAAGAGTGGAATAGTCAATCGTCCTTAAGGTTCCGTCCTTTCCGAGGTTCATTAATTAGTGAAGTGAATCGATTGTGGGCGGAAATCACTCTGGACTTGAAGGATTGACAAGGTATACGTCTATACTAGAGGAAGGGAGGAGATATCAATCTCTTTTATTTGGTTTTGATGAAAAGTGAAAGGAAAATCTTTTTAGTTTAATATATTGGTTATAGTACATTACAAAACAATTTTTATTGTAATCGTAAGATCGGATTTTGATGACGGTGTTTTCCTTAAGGAAAAAACACATTCTGTCTCAGGGTTACGTGTATTCCAAGAATCATTAAATCGATGACACCATTATTGCCGTCGGTTCTTCTCTCGTGACTTCTGTTTCACTTCCGGTCGATCCAAAAAAAAAAAAAAAGAAAAAACCTCACCACGGAACGTAAAGTGACTTTCAGATTTTCGATTCAGAACTGGTATATTCCGAAACCCTAAGGGTACCTGTCTTTACGGATTCGTTGTCAGTTTAGGTCAGTTTTGGAAATTTATGTACTTTGTGTCCGTGATTTGATAGCAACTGATAAAAAGAAGATGGCAATAAAAAAGAAGATCAAAGTAAATTTATATAAGAATGTCTATTAGGGTTTTCACAAGGACATTTGGTAACACTAGTTTAGATGTTTCAATTTTATATATTTTTCATATATATTTAGTGTCTTTTAAGGAATTTTTTGTTGAAAACTACCTTTAGGAGGATTTCAGACAATGTACAAGGAAAGAGTAAATTTTTTGTATGTTTTCTTACTTAAAGTAAAAAGAGACAATTGAGTAATACCACAGGTGATAATTTGAGAACTACAATATATTGTAACAGGAAAATCGGGTCAGTTATCATATATGTCGATGTTACTATGGATTACACGAAAGACCCTTAGTAAACAAAAATTATCCGAAAGACGAAAGATAAAACGAAGGTAGACAGTGGAGGACTTTGATGGACTATCATAGGACAGAAGTAGAATTAAACATCGAGAATTAAACGGTTTGTAATTTTTCTTTTTTTTTTGACTCGGATTTTATTCTCATACATCTTTAATACACTCCTGAAGATTCATTTATTTTCATGAACACGAATTCGTACATCCAAGACATTGTAGACAAGGTGAAAGTACTTAGTACGAATAAAAGGTCGATAATAAATTCAGTATTTCAAAGGTTATTCTCTTTTTACTAATCTCATGGGTATCTTCCGATAAGTTCATTATATTTTTGACTGTAGACTACTTTTTTCTCTTCGATTATATACAATGACCGGTTTAAAAGAAACGTGACGACAAACGACAAACCAACGGTTCAGCACAGGTTGAGAAAAAGGCTGGAGTACCCGACATCAGGTAGTCCGAGGAGACAGACCCTAAAGGGTGAGTTCTTATGACCTCACCCAACGGCAGGGAAGGCGTCCTCGAGAAGGGATGGGTCTCTGACTTGGACGCAGAGGACGTGACATGCATCTAAGAAATGGTGACTCGGTGGTCCCTTCGGGAAACGTATACCCCACTAAATTTTCTTGTTTGTACCCTATGTCGATCAAGACTAGTACGGTCTCGAGGACCTTTTCTGTCACCACTGGGATTCTTTGACTCGTTTCTAGGAGTCTACTGTCAATGAAAATGTAAAAGATATAAGATGAATGTAGACGTACGAGTACAGAAATTTATTATTCTGTGGGACTATTGAATGAAACACTAAATTAAAAGTTCTTAAGTCCTTTTTTCCCTTTCATGTTCAAGTCATTTACTTTGTCATACATTTCGAGTCACCTTATCAGTACAGACTTGTTTACTTTAGAAAAGACTATCGACAAAGTACAATTATTCTCTTGTCTAATGTGTTTATTATATATTGTCTCATATATTTATTCCATGTGGGGGGTTCAAGACAGAATAGTATTATTGTGTGAAGGAAAAGGTCCTTTATAGAAATTTCTGGTTTTTGTCGAAGATCCGAAATTATGGGAAATGGTCGTGGTGATGGGGGCCACCGAGTCTGTCATTTCGCAGACGGACATTACGCCCTCTGGGTCCAAACTAGGGATCCAGCCCTTCTAGGGGACCTCCTCCTTTACCGTTGGGTGAGGTCATGAGAACGGACCTCTTAAGGCACCTAACTCCTCGGACCCTCCGATATCAGGCGCCCCAGCGTTTCTCAGCCTGTACTGACTCGCTGAAGTGAAGTGAAGTGGTGATGTGTCAAGTCTAGAAAAAGTTATTGATCACTCGTATATAGTAAATAGGTCATGTCATACGACCCGTATATTTCTATTTAGTATTAACTATGTCTAGGTTTACTTTATATATCAAAATTAACCTTCGGTTTCTTTTCCGTTCATGGAATGACACATCCTCAAGGTTTCTATCCTTATCGGATCCCTCCTCAGTCTCGAGGTACTCATGTACAGAAATTTCTTTCTCACTGTCGATTTTGATAAAAGAATTTTCAGTCCCTCGTCTTATAGTCTATTTCTCGTAAACCATGACGATTTCCTAATATTTCTTGTTCTTCCTTACTATCGCTAATCCCTCTTAATTCATCTCTATTCTCTCCTCTGACATCGACTGGAACATTTGGTCCGATTCCTCTGAATTAAATAAGACATGATATCATAAATAGTTTATACTTATTATATTTCCCTAGGGAGATTTTCCCTTTTTTTTTTAGGGTGTTAGAAAGGATTTTAATGAAAATGTAGTAAATTTATCGACGATCGTATTTGGATCCAGAATTATGTACGGAATCATATATTTATTTTGATTTGTTTAAATATTTAAAAGAGTGATGGAAAAAGAAGTCAAACATTTTCCCCAAACACTACTGACCCTTTAATGTTAAGGGGTAGGTTAGCGTTTGTACTGTAAAAGTGATTCAGGTAGAACCAGAAAGGAGTAAACAACGAGTGTCAATTGAGAACAATATAAACCGTGGTTGTGGTTGTGTTTACGTTTACAGAAGTTGACTTTGATTCTTCGTCACTTCCACTTCCACTTCAGCGAGTCGACACAGGCTGAGAAACGCTGGGGTACCTGACATCGGGTGGTCCGAGGAGGTAGGCACCCTAAAAGGTCCGATCTCATGACCTCACCCCTTTTCGTCATAAGTGAACATCTTGTCAGTAAGATAGATGGACACAAGGATCGATGGGTGCCAGTATATCAAATCTAATAGAAGTGTTAAATCTGTAAGAATAACTGTGTCATTCTCTTTTTCATAGAATTTTTACAGAGGATCTAAAGACCGAATACCCTAATCTACCTTCTACTACGGTGGTATAAGTTTTACCCAGTGAAGATTCTGGAATCTTAAGACTTTGAGAGTCTCCTTTTATGTCATGGGGTGACATGTCGGAAGAGAGAGAAGACTGACTTAGAGAAGAAAAAGCCAGGAGTGACACTAATAACTGAGGAAGGTCAAGAAGGGTCAAGTGGTAAGTATCCGAAATGAACGGACGAGATAAAGTTAATAAGTAAGTGGTGTGGTCCTAAAGGACGGTTAGAGGTCCCGACTCATTATCGTATGTAAAGGTAGAATGTTTCTACGACAGTTCGTTACGATCTTTTTAATACTTTGGCATAATTAAACCAAATGATATTGTATGAAGAGAAAAAGGATTTAAGGATAGTAACATAAATGGTAAAGTTTAGAGGAGGTCAGAGGAATTCTAGAGACTATAATTTAAGATGACGAGGCGTTACGGTAGGTTCTCGATATCAAAATGTGATACTTCTTTTTCCTTTACCAAGTACCGTTAAAAGATGTTAGAGTGAGAAAAGGTGTAATTTTCAAGAAAGTAGGGGTGTAAAGGGGAAGAAGGAAGAGAGACCAAACCTTCGTCTTTGCAGGGTAGTAAAGATTTGATTAAGAATTACTGAATGATGTGTTTACGAAAGATGAAAAGGTATAAACATAAAGTTTTTAAAATGGGATACGCAGTCGGATTGACTTGATGAGTGATCAAGTTAAGAGTAGGACCGTAAAGAAGATTACGACGAGGGAGGAAGATATTTGACAACAATAAGTCAGCGATTCAGCACAGGCTGAGAAGCGTTGGGGACCTGACGTCTTGCGGTTCGAAGGGACAGGAAGTGATGGAGGGGCTCAAACGAGTTTGAGTACAGGTAACTCACCATTACGAGAGACGTATAGACGGATCTGACGCGGGTGAGGGGTCGTTTTGAAGAAAGGTAAGAAGATGTAGGATTTTTGGTGTAGTTTGTTTTTTTACAGAAATATGATGGAAGGTGTATATATCATCAGGTGAGAAAGGGAAATGTAAAATAATATTTTTACAAGTTTGTATATCGTTTCAAAGTTCTGTGAATGACACTAATAGATACATATGTAGTCTGTTTCATATAATAATTGTACAATGATGATCGAACCGTATATCGATTGATGGGAAATAGGTAGGTAATTGGATCGATGAAATTTTTCGTGGTTTTTTCATTTTGACATCGTTAATCATATCTATTAGTCATTTAATGGAGGGATTTTATAGAGTCAATACAAGTCTACACTCTCAACCTGGTATTTCTGACTTGCGGTTTCTTAACTACGAAAGCTTAGCACCACGACCTCTTCTGAGGACGTTCAAGGAACCTGTCGTTCCTATAATTCGGTCAGTTAAGAGTTCCTTGAGTTAGGACTTATAAGTAACCTTCCTGACAACCATTTCGAGGTTATGAACCGGTGGACTACCCTTTTGAGCTGAGTGACCTTTTCTGGGACTATAACCCTTTTTAACTCCCGTCCTCTTCTTCCCGTTGTCTCCTATTCTACCAACCTACCGTAGTGGCTGGGTTACCTATACTCAAAAGTCGTTTCAGGTTCTCTATTACTTCCTGTCCCTTCGGACCGTACGACGTCAAGTACCCCAGTGTTTCTCAGCCTACACTGAATCGCTAATTTGTTGTTGTTTTATGAAATCGTAAACAAATTATAAACAAATCAAAAGAAAACTACGTTTTAAATGTATGACACCTTACGTTCCTTAATTTTACATGTAAATGGCAAAATTGATTGTGTGTTTAGACACGTTTGGTTTGGAGATAGTCATAAATCTTGGATGGTACTGATGTCAAGGAAGTACAGGGAAAGATCAATTGAGGGTGAGGGGGAGGTGTTTTTGTTGGTGGACAAAAAAAAAGGCGGTGGTTTTCATTCTACATCGATAAAATTTAAAAGTGCATTCACCTTAGGATCTCATATAGGAAGAATACACTTTCGGAAGAAATTCATTTTACAAAAATACTACGTAAGTACATTGATCCATGACCATCAAACAGGAAAAATGACGACTCACCGATGAAGGAACAAAACAATATATTATTAAATAGGTAAGGAGATGACGACTTATGGATCCGACAAAGGTCAAAAGTTGATAATTCTTATTTGGACGATACTTGTAAGACCATGTTCAGAAGAGTCTTGTACAAAAGTAAAGAGAACCCGTTTGTGATCCTTGTTTTAAAGACCCGTCCACATACAAAAGATTCTTTGACTACTTGTAAAAGGGTTGCGATGACATGGTGAAATATAGAGATGGGTAATTCCTCTCAAAGGTAACGAGACGTAAGAGTGGTTGTAAACTACTAGACTTAAAATGAAAAAGTAATCGGTGACTAATCACATTGTCAGGGGAAAAAACTTTTGTCGGCAAACGCGGAAAGAAGAAATAGGGCACGTAGTCGGTAATATACGTGGACTGAACGGGCATGACCTGACGTGTGCAAAGTTCTTCAATATTTAACAAAAGCGAAGGAAGGGGAATGTTACAAATGTCGCCTCACTAAACGTATGTGACCCTGTCATTTATAGTCAAATTAAATCAACTAATAATTTTAAATAAACAGGAAGGGTAAGACCTATTCATTACAATTTTTTTTTTTTTAGGTCTTCTGTGTATACACTTTAACTCCGGTGTCTGTTAGTTTGTAACCATTGAAAGAAGGTTAAAATAGTTTTAGGACATGATTTTATAATTGTTGAGATTGTGGTAACTAATACGACAAAAAAGATGTTATCAAAGTATAGATCTGTGTATGTACATTTTTGAATGTCTTTATCTTGTATTCGAGGTACATTTGAAGTGTTCGTTTCTTTAGAATAAGACGAAACAAGTGACTACATAGGATCACAGATCTTAACACTGATGGACTATTATTCGTGTATTTATAAACGACTTGTTTATGTATATGTAGAAAGATGTTTAAACGGAAATTTAATTACCGTCCCTTGAATTTTGTTGTTTCGAAGAATGTCAGTGTCGAAATTGTTGAAATTTGGGATTGTGGATACTTATATAGGAAAATATTTATCGAAGACGGATCCTAAAAATTTATAAAAAGTTTCACATAGAAGTGTGCTAGACCTTGCCATCAAGAGAAATTCATATGTTCAATCCCTTCGTGTGTGAGACTTGAAGTCTCTTTCTTCCACCGAGGACTTATCGGAGGAGTCTACATGGTTTAGTTCGACTGTTAGTTACTATGTCATATCCTGATTTTTAGAATTAATGAATTGGACATACAGGTACGTGGTTTATTTAGTCTCTCGTTAAAGTTTTACAGGTGAAGATAAGTTTCAGGATTCTACTTCAGAAACTTTACTCAGTAACACTTCTCTTAAGAAGTATGGTAATTTGTGACGGACTTAGAGATCATTAGTCATACATTATACGATCCACGAGTCCGATGTTTCTGTTTTAAGTCCTTGAATATAAAGTGACCTTCTCCATGAGTTCATTTATTTGTTAATGTCTTGACAATGTCTTTATACGTTCTCAAGTTCCTACTGTGGGTTCTCCCGAGATCTAGTCCTCGTTCAATCCTATTCGAAGAACCGTCCACTGACGGACTCTAAAGATTAGTGCATTTGGTCTTTTGATCTCCAGTAGAGTCTTCCTTTTTGAGTGATCAATAGTAAGAACATTCACAGTAGAAAGAAATCTCGTTGACTAGGAGAAGTCCTTTTCAGAATGTCAATAACTTCTTGTTGATTTTGTGTAAACCTAAGACTATACTGTCAATTTCCCGTAAACTAAACAAGGGTCAAGAATTACTAATATTTATTTCAGTGATATTTTAGACGTATACTCAAAAGTACACTGGTATACAAAAGTAAAAAGAACGTCTCCGTTTTCTCTTTCGAACGAAATTGAGCGACGAGTGAAAAACCTCCACGACGGGGTTTTTTCCTGTTGTATCCTGTTAAACATGTCGTGAGAGTTTCCATTTATAATTGTCTATCATTATTATTGTAAATAAATGATATACTTAAACAGTTTTTTTTTTTTTCGTTCTTTCTCTTTTTCTTCGTTTCATTTTTGACCTAAGTTTAGGTTTACCTTCGATGACTTAAAATTTAAATCTAGTAAGTTATTAATAAATGATCCTTAAGTGATCCGTGATTCTATTTACGAAGCCGAAGTGACCACCTATTTGTTTGTTTGTTTATTTACTTATTAATGTGGGATTCATTACAAGTACAGTACAGGTTGAGAAACACTGGGGTATCTGACGTCGTGTGGTCCGGAGGGACTGGTAGTGGTTGAGGGTCTCAAATGGGTTTGAGTACAGGTAACTTATCCACTACTGTAGGTTGGTAGAGTAGGAGGCGACAGGGGAAGAGGGGGACGGAAGTTATAAAGGGTCGTAGTCCCAGAAAAGTTTACTCAGTCGAGAAAGGTAGTCGACCGGTTTCATGACCTCAAAGTCGAAGTTGTAGTCAGGAAGGTTACTTGTGGGTCCTGACTAGAGGAAGTCTTACCTGACCAACCTCGAGGAACGTCAGGTTCCCTGAGAGTTCTCAGAAGAGGTTATGGTGTCAAGTTTTCGTAGTTAAGAAGCCGTGAGTTGAAAGAAATAACAGGTTGAGAGTGTAGGTATGTACTGATGACCTTTTTGGTATCGGAACTGATTTGCCTGGAAACAACCATTTCATTACAGAGACGAAAATTTATACGATAGATCTAACCAGTATTGAAAGGAAAATTCCTGATTCGTAGAAAATTAAAGTACCGACGTTAGTGGTAGACGTCACTAAACCCTCGGGGGTTTTTATTTCGGTGACAAAGGGGTAGATAAACGGTACTTCACTACCCTGACCTACGGTACTAGAATCAAAAGACTTACAACTCGAAATTCGGTTGAAAAAGTGAGAGGAGAAAGTGAAAGTGAAAGTAGTTCTCCGAGAAATCAGGAAGAAGTGAAAGACGGTATTCCCACCACAGTAGATGTATAGACTCCAATAACTATGAAGAGGACCGTTAGAACTAAAGTTGAACACGAAGTAGATCGGGTCGCAAAGAGTACTACATGAGACTTATATTCAATTTATTGGTCTCACTATTATTTGTCGGAACTGTATGAGGAAAGGACTAAACCTTGGTCAGACAATAAGGTGTAGGTCAACATTGACAACGAAGGACTGGACGTATGTTTAAAGAGTTCTTCGTCCAGTCCACCAGACCATAAGGGTAGAGAAATTCTTAAAAGGTTAAATGACACTAGGTGTGTTAGTTTCCGAGACCGTATCAGTTATTTCATCTTTATCAGTTATTTCGTCTTTACCTATAAAAGGGGAGATAGACGGTACTTCACTTACCTGGTCTACGGTACTAGAATCAAAGGACTTACAACTTAAAAAGTGACAGAAGAAAGTGAAAGTAGTTCTACGAGAAGTCAAGGAGAAGTGAAAGACGGTATTCCCACCACAGTAGACGTATACACTCCAATAACTATAAAGAGGGTCGTTAGAACTAAGGTCGAACACCAAGTAGGTCGGACCGTCAAACGTACTACATGAGACGTGTCTTTAATTTATTCCTTCCACTGTTATATGTCAGAACTATGTGAGGAAAGGGTTAAACCTTGGTTAGACAACAAGGTACAGACCAAGATTGACAACGAAGAACTGGATGTATGTCTAAAGAGTTCTCCGTCCAGTCCACCAGACCATAAGGGTAGAGAAAGTCTTAAAAGGTCAAACAACACTAGATGTGTCTTTTCCGAAACCGTATTAGTTATTTCGTCTTCTTCTACAAAAAGACCTTGAAAGAGAATGAAAAAGCTACTAGGTCACCTACGACCGTTAACTAGAGACAAAGGAGACGGAAAACATTTATGTCGAACTTGTAGACCTTTAAGAGTCAAGTACATGACAACTTCGGATCGAACCTCTTAAAACTCGTAATGAAACGATCGTACACTCTACTCACGTTGACATACTATGAATCTTGTGAGAAACCGTAACAAGAAGAAACCCTAACCTTACTTTTGACTGGAAAAGGTCAGGACACCGGTGACGTCTCAAAAGGTTTAAACGACCGTATAACTGACGTCGTGAAATTATGGTTGTAGAAAATCCTAAACTTTATCGAGTTTACTTTCAGGTAGTGGAGGTGATCGAAACGAGTATCACTAAGAAGAATTCCGGGGGAACTGAAGTGTGCGGTCCTACAGACCGAGATCCACTCACTAGTGTGGTAGTTCCAATAAACCCAGTACTTCTAGAAAAAAACATATCAAGAAGAAACATAAGAACGGTGGAGAAGAATTAATAGAAGCCGAAGACAATGCAGGTATGGTATAGACAGGAAATAACACGGGTAGAAACGTACAAAACAAGGGAACCATAGAGATTAAAAGAACTTCTCTAGAGAGTAGAAAGGGTAAGATAACCAAAGGAGATAAAGAAACTAGTGACTTCTTCCGAAAGAACAGAGAGGAACGCTAAGAAGGCTTGAAACGTAAGTTTACCCAGATAGCAAGTAAAAGAGGAAACGAAAAGGGAAGAGAAGAAAAGTGTCGATAAAGATTATGGAGGAGTCTGTCGGTAAAACGGAAAGAAAAAGAATCTCTACCAAAACTAGTGACTGACGGAGGACATGTTACAGTGTTTGGAGGTAGGTATCAAGAAGTCCGTGAGATAGTCTACATCAAAGAACTTAGATAACCAGTGAAGGTGACATATTAGTATTCCCTAAACCGAATCCAGTATGGACTTACCAGATCACCAAAAGGGGTGAAAGAAGTTAAGTTCAGACTTAAACCGTTATTCCTCAAGTACTAGACTCGGTGTCAGTCGAGGTCCAGATAAGACCGACTGACATGTCTCTAAGAGGTACAAACCGACGTTTCTTTTATTAGACTAAAGTTATAACTGGTAGACCACTAGAGGCACACATCTAAGAAGAACACAACAACCTTCTCCCACAAAGATACTGGTCACACAAGAGAACTGTTTTGAGACAATCGGAAACGAGACGAAGTAAAACATGAGGTTCCGGTTTAAACGGACAATGAGTCTACAAAGAACTGAAGGATGAAAACGTAAGGTCAGGGGATACTACTTTTACTGTAGAAAAACCCCACAATCAAGATCTTCTAGAACATTCAGAAGTATCATGGTAAGTTGAAGTCGAAGAAGTCGTAATGACTAGAGTTCTTCGTCTGAAGTGACCGAAGTATAGATAGAAAAACTTTTCGTTTATCGGAATCCATGAATGTTCCCTGTTTATTTTCACACATCATCTCTACATTTGGTCTTTCGTTCCACTCTTTTCTTGATAATAAATTAAGAAGTTCTGTGTACCCTCGTAGAAATGAAGTGATCTTCACTGATGGTTCTGGTGTGTTCGAAATTATGTTTATGTTTTTATAAAGATTTTGAATTTTATCTTTTTAAGTATAGACTTTTAGGTGAAATTGTGGAATACGACATTAAGTTAAGTGTCTACCGAACCAATTAGAAAGAAGGTCGACGGTACGATAGTTTTATTGGAAAGAAGTGATTAAAATAAGTACAAAATGCTATCGATAATATAAGGACGAACGATATGAATTTTCGGTAGTTTGTTAAAAATGTCCAGTAAAAGGTTTAAAGAAACATTTATAGACACATTTTTCATTTTGACTTTTCGGGCGATTAGATTTATGGCATGGTGTTCTCGAATCATAATAGGTGATTGCCATTGTTGTCAACTCACGACTCCCATGTATTTCTTTTTGACGAGTTTATAGGATTAGATCTTACAAAAAGAAGAAAAGTAGAAGGAAAATGGACTTCCCCTCCGTAGTATCATAGACACATAAGGTTTAGAAGAAGGAACAGAAAGACCTTTTAGTAAAAGGTTCGAATGTAATAGGTGTAAATGTTTTCTCCTTTGTTCGAGTCTCTCTGATACATTCTTGTCGATTCTTTACCGTGTCCTTTCTGAATTGGGATTCTGTCATGGTCACATGTCGATAGTTATGGAAGGGACATGAACGTCACTCTCTAGACTGATCGCTAAACAATGAACCATAATATTGATACAAAGGTTAATTTGTATAAAACAAACATGTAGACAAATTCAAAAACGAAGTAAGGATTGAGGACACACACATAAAAATTACTACTCAAAACTTAGTCCGTAAAAGATGACTTTTTAGTGATTTTATGAATACTTTTCCTAAAGTAATTTAAAAAAAATTATATATATTAAATAGACATTATATAAATCTACGATTTTTGATAGACATGGTGATGTGAGTTGACTTACCCCGACCATTACACATGTCATGTTCACTCCGACCTCATTTGATTATCTGAAGGTAAAGTTCACCCGATAGTCTGACCACGTTGGGAAACCCTCGTTAAACCAATCCGAATGTCATTTATCAAATTTTTATATAGGGAAGTAAAACTAGGTCTTCTAAGTCAGGGCTCTTAGATACGGATTCTTTAGTAAGGTGAAAGTAACTTTTTCAAGAAAATGGAATTCACGAATAGTTTTGTACTCACGGTTTCGTTCGTGTGTTATTTATGAACGACCGACGTACTTGCGTACTTACTTACTCACTCGACACCTATTACTTTTGAATGCTAATATTTGTAGGATTTAGATAAAAAAAAAAATGTTGACCTTCTGACGATATAAGATACCATATCACTAGATATTCCCAAGTACCGTAAAATAAATATAAAATTTTGAAAATAGAAACATAACCGCATATCGGTTAATTGTTTGATATAACATTCAAAGTCTATTTGTCGTTTTGCTGAGTCGGTATATGTATGTACATAAGTAAGACGGGGTTTGAGGGGAGGGTGACTCCAACGGTGTCTTGTAACTCGTCTTAAGGTACACGATATGTCATCCAGGAACGGTCAAGTGGTAAATGTTATATCGTGATCCCACTACCACCTAAGGTCTTTTTATTTGCTGGGTTAGTTTTTTACCCGGTTTCTTGATTTATCTGTAAAGAGGTTTCTTCTGTATGTCTACGGATTGTTTGTGAACTTTTCTACGAGTTGTAGTGAGTAATAGTCTCTTTACGTTTAGTTTTAGTGTCACTCCATGGTAAAGTGCGGTCAGTCTTACCGACGATAGGTCTTCAGATGTTCATTATTTACGACCTCTCCCACACCTCTTTTCCCTTGGGAGAATGTGACAACCACCCTTACGTTTGATCATGTCGGGTGATACCTCTTGTCACACCTCTAAGGAATTTTTTGACTTTTATCTTGACGGAATACTGGGTCGTTAGGGTGACGACCCGTATGTGTGGTTCCTTTGGCCTCAACTTTCTCTGTACACATGGGGTCACAAGTAGCGTCGTGACAAATATTATCGGTCCTGTGCCTTCGTTGGATCTACAGGTAGTCGTCTACTTACCTAATTCTTTCGACACCATGTATATATATTACCTCATAATGAGTCGGTAATTTTTCTTATCTAAACTTAGTCAAGATTACTCCACCTATTTTGACCTCGGATAATATGTCTCACTTCATTCGGTCTTTCTTTTTGTGGTTATGTCATATGATTGCGTATATATACCTTAAATCTTTCTACCATTGCTATTGGGACATACGTTCTGTCGTTTTCTCTGTGTCTACATATCTTGTCAGAAAACCTGAGACACCCTCTCCCTCTCCCACCCTACTAAACCCTCTTACCGTAACTTTGTACATATTATAGTATATACTTTGCTTGACGGTCAGGTCCAAACTACGTACTATGACCTACGAACCCCGACCACGTGGGTCCCCCTACCATGTCCCTCCCTCCTCCCTCCCCCCAAGCCCTACCCCTTGTGCACATATGGGCACCACCTAAGTACACCTACATACCGTTTTAGTTACGTTATAACATTAATCGGAGGTTAATTTTATTTACTTAAATATAATTTTTTTTTATCGTGACACATGTACAGGTAGGGTTCGAGAGGTTGATAGGGAAGTAGTGGGGGTGTGGAACGGGGAGTGTTGGCATTCGAACAAGAGTTCCAGACACTCAGACACAAGACATTCAAGTAAACATAGTGAAGACAAATCTAAGGTGTTGTGTCATACGAAGATATTAATTTTTAAAAAAATTCAGACCAAGGAATTACCGTGCTAATGATACTCTAAGCAAGTACTAACGTCGGTGTTTTAATTCTTATCGATACTGTTTGGACCTGTCACATAATTTTTCCTCTCTGTAGTGAAACGGTTGTTTCCAGGTATTTCAGTTTCGTCACCAAAAAGGTCGTCAGTACCTACACTCTCAACCTGATATTTCTTCCGACTCTCGACTTCTTAACTACGAAAGGTTGACACCACGACCTTTTCTGAGAACTCTTAAGGGACCTGTCGTTTCACTAGTTTGGTTAGTATTACCTTTAGTTGGGACTTATAAGTGACCTTCCTGACTACGACTTCGAGGTTATGAAACCGGTGGAATACTCTTCTCGGTTGAGTGAACTTTTCTGGGACTACGGTCCTTTCTAACTCTCGTTTTCTTCCCCCGTTGTCCCTTACTCTACGAACCTACCGTAGTGACTGAGTTACGTGTACTCAAAGTCGCTTGAGACCCTCTATCGCTTCCTGTCCCTTCGGACGGCACGACGTCAAGTACCCCAGTGTTTCTCAGTCTGTACTGACTTGTTGACTTGTTGTTGTGCAATATATGTATATATTTATCAAGTAAGGAAAAATGACTATTCATATAAGATAACATATTTATGTGGTGTTAACAACGTAGGTAAATGGACAACTACCTGTAGACCTACTCCGAAGTGACCACCGTTACGTCCTCTGTGTTCTATAACACCCAAGTTAGGGACCCATCCCTTGTAGGGGACCTCCTCCTTTACCGTTGGGTGTGGTCATAAGAACGACCCTTTTAGGGTACCTGTCTCTTCGGACCACCCGATGTCAGGTATCCCAGTGTTTCTCAGTCTGTGTTACCTCATGCGTGCGTACCTGTAGACCTAATAAGGGTCAAAACCGATAGTGTTCATTTTGACGATGCTTGTGAGAACTTGTTCAGAAACATCCCTATATCGAGAAAAGGGAACTTATTTATAGATCCCCCTCTTGTCGACCTAGTTTTCCATCTACATTCCTTCGAGGAAGTAAAAAATTCTTCCATAGTTTGACAAAAGGTTTCGTTACAATGGTAAAGCGCAAGGTTAGTCGTTACAGACTCTCCCGATCAAGGAGATATAGGAGTGGTTATGAACCAGAACCACTTAAACTTAAATTCGGTAATTTCACACGTCACGACATAGTGACACCAAAATTAAACATAAAAGAATTACTTATTGCTATAACTCGTAGAAAATATGAAGAATCCATAAGTATATATATACATGTATATGTGTGTGTGTGTGTATATATACGATAATTTCTCAGACAAATTTAGAAAACGGGTGAATTTTTTTAGTCCAAAGTGTAAAAACTTCAAACTCTCAATTTTTTTTATAAGGCCTTTGTTCCGAAAATACTCTATATACGAAACATTTCTTAAAGGGGACCAGACACCGAACAGAAAATTGAGAGAATTATCGCTGAAAACTTTTTGTAAAAGTTAATAGTACTCCAAGTTAAATAGTTAAACAAAAAAATACCTAACACGAAAACCACGACATCGATCCTTTAGAGATAGATTAAGTTGTATAAAAGAGGAGACATAATAAGATTATAAAAAAAATAATTGTGAGAGAACAACAAATAAATAAAACCGACGTGACCCAGAGAACGACACTCGTCCGAAAGAGATCAACACCTCTCACTCGCAATGAAAGATCGACGCCACGTGCCCAAAGAGTGACGCCCCCGGAGAGAACAACGTCTCGTGTCCGAGATCCCGTGTGACTGAAGGCATCAACTTCGAACGTCCGAGGTGTCGTGTCCGAGTTACCAACACCACGTGTCCGAATAAACGGGACCCCTTGCACCCTAGAAAGGTCTAATCCCTACCCCTAAGTACCGTAAAATTTACCTTACTAGAGGTGGTAATTGAATTCCTCGTCAGTCTGACGAACCATGGTATTTGAAGGTTTTCTTATCTTCTATAGAAATATATTTACCCAAAGACCCTGACCTTTACAAATCAGTCCTATGATTGAACATTAAGTAAAAAGGATATATTTCTAAAGAAATTAGTTACAATTTAGAATATCTCAGAACGTCTCATTTTTCACCTTAGAAAGCATTTTAAATGAAGATAAATTTTGTCCTACTACTAGGTTTCGTAACGTAAATAAAGTTTTGAAGTTTCCCGTATTACGAACACCATGACATTCATAGCTACTATTGACGGTATGCATTTGGTCCACGACGACGACGACGACGATTCAGCGTAGTCAGCACAGGTTGAGACACGCTGGGGTGTCTACCGTCGGGTGGTCCGAGGGGTAGGGACCCTAAAAGGTCCGTTCTCGTGACCTCACCCAACCGTAAAGGAAGAGGTTACGTACTTTCACTTTTCACTTTCACTTCAGTGAGTCAGCAATGGCTGAGAAGTGCTGGGGTACCTGACGTCGGAAGGTCCGAGGAGGCAGGTACCCTAACAGGTGCGTTCTCATGACCTCACCCCACGGTAGCGGAAGAGACTTTGGTCCGCGATCAAAATGAAAATAAGGTTTTGTCCGTCTGTTGTCAATTATTATCCTTTTTTGTCTATCTCCACTTGAAAGATGACTTTGATCATTCACGAAATGAACATCAGAAAAGCAAAAAATAGAAAGACAGTATGTGTCAGGATATTTTGTGTCTTCAAGATTTGAACCTTAGTCTAATAGGTTACTTTTGTTTGTTCGAAAGTCATTACCTTTTTTACTAAATTATCTTCTCGTCTTCGATCGTCTTTTCGTCCATATACTATGGTATATACATTTGACTTTTACTGTATTTTCGTAAATTATTCCGAAAGATGTACTACAGAAGACCGTTCTCTTGTAGATTTTCTTGTAGTACCTTACCACTTTGTGATTATATTCTGATGACTGGACAAGTCAAGTCAGCGAGTCAGTACGGGATGAGAAACGCTGGGGTACCCGACGTCGTGCGGTCCGGAGGGACAGATAGTGGTTGAGGGCCTCACATGAGTTTGAGTACCGGTAACAGTCACTACGGTAGGTCGGTAGAGTGGGAGACAGCAGGGGAAGAGGATTACGGGAGTTAGAAAGGGTCGTAGTCCCAGAAAAGTTTACTCAGTCAAGAAGCGTAGTCCACCGGTTTCATAACCTCAAAATCGAAGTCGCATTTCAGGAAGGTTACTTATAAGTCCTGACTGGACAATCGAAACACAATATTAACTCAGTAATATCCTCAATTGTATAAAGTCCATTTCATAAATCTTGGTTTCTGACTAATAAGTTTTTGATTGGTGTGGGGATAATTAGTCCCAAAATGTAAAGAACAGATTATCATAGATTTATCGTTCGAGATCCTGTCATCACGTATATTCGACGTTCTCGTGTGGAATCACAAGGGACAGACATATGTCCCTCGAAGAACCTTATGGGGTGACCACGTCGAGATCCTCTATTGCGTAGATGGTCTGTCCGAGATCGGATAGATGACTGGATATTGATCGGGGTCCATCAGAAGTCCTATGGTTTTCTCCGTCTTACATTACTAAGTTCATCGGGTCTCCGTGACATTGTGACAGTTGTTACGACTCAGTTTGATGGGATGCCAAAAAGGTTGTCAGTACATGTCTACACTCTCCACCTAGTGTTTCTTCCGACTGACGACTTCTTAACTACGAAAACTCAACACCACGACCCCTTCCGAGAAGTTCTCAGGAAACCTATCGTTCCTCCAGTTTGGTTGACATTTCCTTTAGGTGGAACTTATAAGTGACCTTCCTGACTACGACTTTGACTTCGAGGTTATGAAACCGGTGGACTACTCTTCTCGACTGAGTGACCTTTTTTATGGAACTACGAACCTTTCTGACTCCCAAACTCCGTTTCCCTCGCTGTCTCCTACTCTAACAACTTACTGTAGTAGTTGAGTTACCTGTACTCAAACTTGTTCGGACCTCACGACGTCAGGTACCCTAGTGTTTCTCAACCTGTGCTGAATCACTGACTTCGGTGGTGGTGGGTCCAAGTCTCGATGTTGACATAGAGTAAAAGAAGTGACGACGACGACGACGACGATTCAGCGAAGTCAGTACAGGCTGAGACACACTGGGGAAATCTGCCGTCGGGTGGTCCGAGGGGGCAGGGACCCTAAGAGGTCCGTTCTTGTGACCTCACCCAACGGTAAAGGAAGAGGTTACGTACTTTCCCTTTACTTCAGCGAGTCAGCACAAGCTGAGAATCCCTGGGGACCTGACGTCGGATGGTCCGAGGAGGCAGGTACCCTAAGCAGTCCGTTTTCATGACCTCACCCCACGGTAACGGAAGAGGCGTAAAAGAAGTGACCACATTATGTTTTTATTCTTATTTGTATAAATGAAGTGTACTGATAAAACTCTGTTATGTACACGGATTTTTGTCACAGATAATGGACACACACAATCAGTGAGTCAGCATAGGTTGAGAAACGTTGGGGTACCTGACAGCGGGTGGTTCGAGGAGACAGGTATCTTAAGAGGTCCGTTCTTATGACCTCGCCTGACGGTAAAGGAAGAGGTCCCAGAGGACGTAACGTCCACCTACGAAATGAGAGACTCGATTCGGTGTCAATTTGTATTAATAAACCCAAATGATAATAAGGGTCTCTATCCAGGAACATTTCTACCTTTCTATACTTAAAAGTACGGAAACTATTCTTGGACAATGTTTGATTTTCAAGATACGGGATTGATATCGAAGATGAATTACGGTATAACGAAAGTTTATCTTGCCCCACCTTAGTAAAACATTTGACTGTTGTTTAGTATAAATAGTAAACCCACCCTGATTTCTCTCCTCTTTCCTCAAAAACCTCACACTCCTTTCCCGGATACACTTAATCGGGTATTCTGGGTTGACTTTTTCTTGACATACTCTGTTGATACTATTGTTAATTTTACTTAGAAGTTTCATATAAAGTTTTATATTAGAGGTGATTAATGAAACAGGAATTTTTTTGTAAAAAGACTAGAAACATTCTTGATGTATTTTAATTTTATGAAGTACGACAAGTGATTCTTAAAGTAAGGATTCCTTTTTTTTTTCAATTACGTAATTATCTTGTATACTTATTTTTTTGGGTGTTTGGAAGTTAAAGTACCCAATCAGTAATATTTTCCACTTATGATAGTCAAGTTTAATAAATTCGTAAAGAGTTAAATCATAATTCAAATACGTTGAGATAGTTTTGTCTCTTACATCGTACCGATTCTTTCAATCATAATGACTGAACTTTTCCCTTTCGTCTTTTTTTACATAGTTAAGGATTGAAGAATACTATAGATTATTTTTAGTGAAACATTGAAATGGTGTCTTAAGACTTCTATTCTTAATGTTTTATGACTGGGTTTTGGGTTCAGAAAGAGTCATTTATCCTTTGGATGTCATAGTTTATTTTAATTTCCCTCTGATCTTCCTTATCAAATTAGAGACTCGACTTGATGACTTTACCGAAGGTTCGACGATAAAAAGTATTGATACTTTAATTAAGAGGTCATCTGAAATTAAGTAATTGAAGTCATAACGTTTAAAAAATGGTAAAATATGTGCTTCATATGTGAAAATCCGCACGGTAGTAGGTAAGAACGTTGGAAGAAGTGTCTGATAATAGGTAAAGACTTTTGACTTGGAGGAAGTCTGGGTTTTGGGACTGACGTAAAGGTAGTGAACCCAAATCGAGGAAAGAGTGAGCGGAGGAAGTCGTGTAAAATTTCTGTCACTTTTTAAGATCGAATGAGTACAAATACTTAGTAGAGTTTGTATGTTCGGTATCTTAACAATGTGGGAGGGGGTGAAACATACGGAAATTTGTACAACATTTTTATGGTCACAAGCTGACTTCTCGGTAGACTCTTTTCTAGAGAACAGACTCGATGACTTTATCGGAGACCTTAACCAGACGACCATCTTGAAGGAGAAGAGAGAAGGGGGTACGTTTAGACTAATGTAATTCCGTTAATTCAGAGGTTACGTAAGGCTCTCGAGAGTCATACTTTCCGTGTCCGAAGGGGCCACCGAGTCTACCATCTCAGACGGACGTTACGTCTAAACCTAAACTAGGGACCCATCCCTTCTAGGGGACCTCTTCCGTTACCGTGGGGTGAGGTCATGAGAACGGACCTTTTGGGGTACCTACCTCCTCGGACCACCCGACGTCAGGTACCCCAGTGATTCTCAACCTGTACTGACTCGTTTAAGTGAAAGTGAAAAGTAAAAGTACGTGACCTCTTCCTTTACGGTTGGGTGAGGTCACGAGAACGGATCTCTTAGGGTCCCTGCCCCCTCGGACCACCCGACGGTAGATACCCCAGCGTCTCAGCCTATACTGACTTCGCTGAATCGTCGTTGTGGTCCGAAGGGGTCACGAGTCTACCATTTCTTAGACGGACGTTACACCCTCTGGACCCAAACTAGGGACTCAACCCTTAGGGGACCTCCTCCCTACCGTTGAGTGAGGTCATAAGAACACCTCTTAAGGGTGCCTATCTCCTCGGACCGCCCGATGTCAGGTACCCCAGCGTTTCTCAGTCTGTGTTGACTCACTGATTCGTGTGTATATATGTGTGTGTATGTGTAGGGACTTCTATTCGAGATGCAGTTGGGATACACTCTGTTCATAGAAGGGTAAGACTTCGAATGAAGGGAATTACAATAGAAACCTCCCTGTCTTTAAGAAGTGACATTACATGAGGTTAATTTGTCAGAAAAGAAAATACCAATTACTAAAGACACAGGTCAAATTTGTATAAAGGGATGGAGTTCAAATGTTTCTGTAGAATTATACAATGGAAGAAGTTATAATAATGTATAAAGTGTAAATCTAGCTGTTAGACAGAGTTTAACTAGAAACACATACTACATTCCATATCCTACAGTTGGCAAAAAGGTATACCCATCCGACTCACTCAAGGTAAATAAAAGGTAGTCTCATTTATTGAGGAAAGTGGAAAAAACAAGAAAAAATTAAAAATAAAATATAACCTCATTTCGACTAATTGTCATAACATAATCAAAGTTTATATGTCGTTTTACTAAGTCAATATATATTATGTACATAGATAAAAAAAATTTAAGAAAAGGGTAAATCCAATAATGTGTCATAACTCTCTCAAGGGACACGATAGTTCATCCAGGAACAACTAATAGATAAAATTTATATTGTCGTACATGTACAGTTAAGGTTTGAGGGTTAGACAGGGAAGGGGGCGTGGAAAGACAAAATTTCTAATTGGTCCGATATAAACCCGAAAAAGTAACTAGTCTGACAGTAAAGAGAGAGAGAGAGAGTGTGTGTGTTGATCCTAAAACCAAGTCGAACACAACTTAGACACTAACCAAATCTTAATTGAAGAAATATTCTCAGTTGGAAGGTTTGGTACTTGGACCACATAGAAAAGTAAATAAATCGAGTGTCCGAGACACTTTGGGAATGTCCTTCAGACCGTTCCAATTGTAAGAGTAAGAGAGTGTTTACATTACCACCTTAAAAGGTCTTCGATATATCCACTTTAGTGTTGTATGTTGTGCGTCTTTATCAATGTTCTTAGGTAAATAGAAGATAATTCGTTCTGTAATTTTTAACGTTTTACATTTTGTTACGGTAAGAAGTAATTTAAAAAACTGAAAGTTTTACGAATAAAAGGTAATTGTACAATAAGTGCTTGAAAGACCTGTTGGGTCATATAAATGTATATACTCAATAAAAAATTTTTTATTTATAAAATTTCTAAAAACTCAAAATGAAAGATTAAACAATTTATAACCTTCTGTCAGTTGTACTTGTTTTTCCAGAAACCCAAGAAGGGATAAAAAAATGTAATTTTATTATCATCCGTTTTTTATTATCATTGGTTGTTTAGCCATAATAAAATACCTCTATTAATATCTAAGTGTCCATCAACATTCTTTGTCTATAATGGACCGGGTCAAAAGGAATTACTATTTTAAGACACTTTCGTTATATGTCATTATATGAGTACTGTGACTGTAACTATATTAGGTAGATTAACTCTAAAGGGGTCGAATTGCATGGGACACTCGACGTCAGACAAGTTTAAAATTCCCATATTTTCCCGAAACTTTGTCTTTCCAAATTCTTGACGACTAGATTCTAAATTTTAAAAAATACGAAAAAGTGAAAATATCTGACATATAAATTTTATTAGCCATAACCGAAGAAATACCTGAGTTAAGATCGAAACAGAAGGAGTATAAGAGTATTATGTAATCAGTCTTACTGTCTCATTCATACAAGTAAGTCTCTCTTAGTCGGGGTGGTCGATGACAACTACTGGAGTCTACTATATACTCATTGGATTTTCCACCTAGTTGACTAGGGAAAGGACCCTTGGGTCTTAATTTTGAGTCTCCCACTAGTTAGAGAGACCTATGGGACTGGTCTATATTTGAGACTTTAACAACCATCGGAAAAAAAAAAGGAAGATTTGACTCTTTTGTTCTTTGAATCGAACGATATTTTTTCTTATTTATAAACAATCTTTGTTACTACTCTTTGTCTTCTGAAGGACCCAACGTATCTGAAGAACCGAGATTAAGTAAGGTCTTCGAGTCTAAGATATTCTATAGAGATATTAGAATGTTACTTAATGAAATAAATCCGATCAAGATTACCTGAAAAGGATGAATTTCTTAAGATTATACACGTTCTCCAGGAAGATGGTAAAAGGATGATCACCGAGAGGATTATGGTTCCGATTTATAACTAAACACCAAAACTTTTGATGAGGGAAACAAAAAAGTTCCCTGAGTTTTCTTTTATCAACTCGACTGCTAAATCCCTCCCCCTTAGATCCCATATATTTCTTAATGTCCACACACAGATATTGATACATTTTTAAACAATTGTTGAAATCGTTCGCCTGACCTTATATCAAAACAAAAAAAAGGACATCTTTATTAAAACATTATGTTTCGGTAAGTTGACAACTCATTACTTTTTTTTCGACAGTAACCATCCTCGACGACTTTGTCGGATGTTTAGTTTTTGATATCCTGATCTGTGTCAAGATGTCTACACTAAAGTGTGACATTTCTTTGTTCTAAAAAAAATTTTTAGACCTGATTTATGATGAAATCGAAATGTGACTTAATCGTGTAAAATTTTACTAATATGAGACCAGTCTGTGATCCGAACGAAAATTTGAAAGTTCGTTGGAAAAAGAGTACAAACAGTTTCTGCCAGAGATGGTTGGATATCAATAGTTATAAAATTACGTCTTTACATTTATGTATGGGTAATAGGAAAGTAAAATAAAAAATTTTGGATGACAAAGTGTGAAAAACCTCAAGAGAGAGTCGAAGATGTCAAAAAAGATAAACCCCAATCGACTTTTCAAGTGAACTCACAAAGGTATGGTAGAATTTCTTTTTGAGTTTGAAAAACCGGTTGGGTTATGATGAAGTCCTTGAGTTACAACTTACTCTATCCCAGTTCTTGTATTCCTGGTGATGAAATCAGAAGGGAGACCTAACTACGACTCACTAAGTAGTCATCCGACTCATCATCACTGCTCATATGTCACCAAGTAGGTCGCCAATTAGGTATATTAGGACGATTATAAGTACAGTCTAAAGACAGTGCAACTGGTGTTTCTAGATGGTTCTCGGACAGGTTCACGCCATGACGTTTTAGTTCGATGTAAACGTTTTGAAGGGAGTAAACTTGAACGATTGGAACGGTTTTTTTCCTTCACTTCTATCCAGTTGTATTTTGAACAAAAGTCTTTTGAGTTTAACCGTAGGTCACTGATTGTATTGGAGAACATTTTGATAGGTGAATTATTACCAACGATCTTAAGACGGTCTGTCTCATCATCTGGTAAAGATTGTTTACGTGTCCATTTAATTTACGACATGGTGGTCAATAAAGTAAAGGAAGAAGGGTCAAAACTAGCTAAAGTGTTGAGGATTGTCGGGAGAAAAGTGACAGAAGTTTTTACAAAAGTATTTTACGTACATTGAGATCCGAAGTTGTAAGGACTAAGATAAGAATCTCTAAACATCTGTAAAAACGTTAAGTAAGAATTTTCTCTATAAGTAATAATTCACCAAAAGTATAAGCATACTTTGTTCCATTTTCTCGAGTGGTATATTTTTAACGAAAAGATCGAAATTTTTAGAGAAACAAGAAGTTCTGATAGACGGTGCCCGGGAGGGACCACCAGGTCATCAATTCCTAGGCGGAACGTTTCGTCCCCTGAACCCAAAGTTAGAGAACAACCGCTGGATTCCAGGGCATACGGTACCTCGTTGATACCAACACGGTATTGACGAGTCGTGTTCGCGGTGTTGATGTCAGACGCGACGTTACTTTCTAGGGAACACGACGTTGATTCTGGGTTGTGTCGGTTTATTTATAAGATTTTGTTTGGTTTTTGAGGTTGATAGACGGAAAAACCTTTAATACGAATAATAAAAGAGTCATCAGATAAACGGTTTTCGAAGTTTTATGTAGGTTGATTTGAGGATTAAGTAAAAGAATGAACATTTTGAGAGGGATCCACTGGTAGGATTACTATTAGTCAGAAAGGAATACTTTATTTTCCAAGTCTCTTTTCTGACCGTATTATGTCTTTATGAATTGGTGGTTGTCGTCGAAGGAACTCACCGATTTCTGATTTTGTGATTATAAGTAACACAGTTACAGAGATATAACTTAGGACTTATGTAATGACCTTCGCCGGTAAATCCGTAAAAGGAGGTCAGGTCTAAGTAGAAGTAATGAAAAAAGACGAACAACATTTGTTGAGTTTCTACCGTATTAGGTTTTATAGATATTAAGGGAGAGTCTCTATGGGTAATTCTAAATGAAAGATACGTTTATAGAGGGGGGTTTACCTTAGTATAGTATGTATGACAGAACGTTGAAAAACAGTGAATTAACATAAATTTTCCCTTGTTAAGTGTATAGTAGTCAGTTAGAGTGTGTATTTTGTTTGTATATGTATTAGAAGGAGGTAGTGATTCATTCTGACCGAAATTTACAGTTCCCATTCAATTTTTCCCGTCTTTTCCCTACAGGGACCGTCAGAGTACCGATTCTGCGGTACGAGGGTGACGTACCTCAGGTCCCAGATGGAACCAGTCCCTCTCGGGTTGGCGGAGTACTGTGCCGGTCCTTTTTTTTTTTCTCGGCACCCCGCTCCCCATTTACGGTGCTATTACGGAGTACCGTACCGGTCCTTTTTTTTTTTTCGACACACACACCCCCCCCATTTACGGTGCCATTAAAACTCAACTCCAAATCATATATTGTTGGTAAGTTGGTAAAGGATAAAGTAAATTCGATTTTGTTTAGGTTACTACGGACGAGGTCCAGTTTTATTTGGTGTATTAGAAACATCTTGACGATGAAAAGAGTGATTGACACGTTGAATTTTTTTTTTTTTTTGTCAATTTATACGTTTTTTTTCAGTGTTTATGAGTTTCCTTGAGATCTTTATAAAACTCGTTTTTTCTTTTTTACATAGTTACATTTTCAAAGAACGAATTTTTGTCATAAAATGAAAATAAAAAGGTCTTTTGTGTTGAAACATTTAGATTTTTGACTTTTGAAAAAAGAAAAGACCGGTGAGACGTTCCAAACGTCGATGAATCAAGGGGTTGGTCCTTAGCTTAGGTACTAGGGACGTTACTTCAGACCTCAGGTTTGGTGATCTAACGGTCCCTTAAGGGTCTCTTACAACTTACTAAAAAATTGACATGTTAAAATCGTTTTTGTTTGTATGAAACTCTTTTTCATGAGAGTAGAAAGTAAAATTGGATACTGGAATAAAAGTGTCACTAATAAATTCCGTTATTTTCTGAAGACCTAACAATGATGATGGTGAGGAAATAACGAAAGGTTGTCAAGACACGAGATCGAGAGGGGCATGGGGACTTTTATGTGTGAGGTGGAAGAGGATGTTGTAGTTTTTTTATTTAAACTGAATTTCAAGAATTAATTAAGAAGACTTCACTTTCCGTGTGTTTTTTTGTGTGTGTTTTTTTAAAGTGTACACAAAAACCTATCAAGTGGTTTTGGGAATTTTTATCTGAGATTGGTGCTTAGGAATAGGACACCAAAGGGACGCCGAAACATTTAAGTGAAAACAAACAATGAGTTTATGTGGATTCTTTTATCTGTGTAGATTCCCTTGTCTGATTCTGTTTTTTTGAGAGAGTTGCTAAAAATACATAATAAACATTCGTTCGGGGGAGAGTTATAGGATGTATAGGAAATCGTACATAAAGTGTGAACTGAAATTAAAGAACAAATGACGGACAGAGGGGTTTCTCGTAAGTGTATATGAGACGGAGACTAGATATCTTATTCGTGTTTCGTTCGTAATTGACTTACTTCTGTGACACTTTTCGTGAGGTAAGTGGATCAACAGGTTTGACCTTTGGTTCACGTGTGCGTAGAAACGAAGATAAGGGAGTTCAGTTTGGTGAAGGTTAAGGATGGTTAAGATAAAGAACTTATACAGGACTCAGGTAGATGATAAAAGGTTGATCTAACGGTGATTCGATCAAGTGGATAGAATCTGATGAGTTCAAAGACTTGATCAAAGGGACGGAGTTCAGAACAGGAGAAAAGTCGACGTAAGAGGTGCGACGTCGGTTTCACTGAGAAGAATTTCTCTTTTAGACTAAAAGAGTAAATTGGACTATTTTAGGACGTTGTGGAGATGTATGGAGGTCGAGAAACGTGTATGATCGGGGAGAGAGACTTTATCAAACGACATGAGAGAAGAGAGAATGTTGAAACGATTGAAAATGATTAGTGAGTTGTCGATTTTTTTTATTGAAAGAAGTCCTTCAAAAGGGAAAGGAGTTTTGTTCCACTCTACACGGAAGTAGTTGAAGGTATGGTGATACATGATGTTGGTAATATATAGTAATGTGCATTGACTGTAATTACATATTAAAGTAATTTACACATTAAAGGAACATACTTTTCACTTTCGTAATCAACGAGTCAGCACAGACTGAGAAACACTGGGGCGCCTCACATCGGACGGTCCAAGGAGACAGGTACCTTAAGAGGTCCGTTCTTATGACCCCACCCAACGGTAAGGGAAGAAGTCCCCGAGAAGGGTTGGGTTCCTGACTTTGGTCCAGTGACGTCACATCCGTCTAAGAAATGGTAGACTCCGTGATCCCTTCAGGGTATTATAGGAATATAAATAGGGATATAGATTATGTGACGTTCGACACAATCCCGTCCCTGTTATTGTTATTGACCGGTAGAAGATCCATTAGTATTGGTGTGACTACTTATGATTCGGATCCGACCCGGACCCCTTGACCATCTTCTCTTAATGTCGGAGTTAAAAATCACCACTTATCACTATTTATGTATTTTTTATGTTATCGAATGATATTTAAATAAGTATGTAATATATTGTTGGGTAAAGTTTACATTCTTGTTTCAATCACCTCCACTACCTTAAAGTCGACTCGATAAGGTTTAGGATTTTCTACGACGGCGATGTCACGACGTGAGTTATACGGTCGTTTAAACCTTTTGAGTCGTCACCGGTGTCCTGACCTTTTCCAGTCAAAAGTAAGGTTAGGGTTTCTTCCCGTTACGGTTTCTTACAAGTTTGATGGTACGTTAACACGAGTAAAGTGTACGATCGTTCCATTATGAGTTTTGGGAAGTTCGACCCGAAGTTCTTACGCACTTGACTCTTGAAGGTCTACAAGTTCGACCTAAATCTTTTCCGTCCCCTTGGTCTCTAGTTTAACGGTTGTGGGTGACCTAGTGTCTTTTTCATTCTCTTAAGGTCTTTTTGTAGACGAAGTAACTGATGTCATTTCGGAAACTGAGACAACTAGTGTTGTCGATACCTTTTAAGGATTTCTCTACCCTTATGGTCTGGTGGAATGGACGGAGGAAACACCGAGTCGACCATTTCTTAGACGGACGATATATCCTATGGACCCAAGCTAGGGACCCAACCCTTCTAGGGGACCTCCTCTTCCCTTTCAGATGGGTGAGGTCATTAAAACCGGATCTCTTAAGGTACCTGACATATCAGGTACCCCAGGGTTTCTCAGCCTGTGCTGACTCGCTGAAAGTGAAAGTG
Organism: Capra ibex; assembly: GCA_006410555.1. Lineage (NCBI taxonomy): Eukaryota > Metazoa > Chordata > Mammalia > Artiodactyla > Bovidae > Capra > Capra ibex. The sequence goes on from SJYO01051103.1 coordinate 1,505,682, forward strand.
AAGTGACTGGACGGAGGACTCTTTAGATATAAGTCCAGTTTTTCGTTGTCAGTCTTGGTCTGTGTCTTGTTACCTGATCAAGTTTTAACCCTTTAATATAACAGTCACTGTCTGAAATAGAAGAACCCGAGGTTTTAGTAACGTCTGCCACTGACGTCGGTACTTTAATTGAACGAGGAATCTTCTTTTCGATGCTGTTTGGATCTGTCGTGTGATTTTTCGGCTCTGTAATTAAACGGCTGTTTCCAGGTACATCAGTTTCGACACCAAAAAGGTCATCAGTACATGTCTACACTCTCGACTTGGTATTTCTTCCGACTCGTGGTTTCTTAACTACGAAAACTTGACACCACAATCTCTTCTAAGAACTCTTAGGAGACCTGTCGTTCCACTAGTTTAGTCAGTTAGGATTTCCTTTAGTTAGGATTTGTCAGTGACCTTCCTGACTGCCACTTGGAGATTATGAGACCTGTTGGACTACTCTTCTCAGTTGAGTGACTTTTACTACGACGCTTTCTGACTCCCATCTCCCTCTTCCGCCTCTGTCTCCTACTCTACCAACCTACCGTAGTGACTGAGTTACCTGTACTCAAGTTCGTTTGAGACCCTCTATGACTTCCTGTCCCTTCGGACCGTACGACGTTAGGTACCCCAGTGTTTCTCAACCTGTGGCGACTCGTTGACTTGATTTGACTAAGGTTCACACATTAACGTTCCAAAACCATATAAGTCTCAATACGTTGGTAGTGGTGTTAATTAAAATCTTGTAAAAATAGTGGGATTTTTCTTTACGACATAGATAATCGTCAACATACCCTTTTTCTGTATATAAAGGGGTAAAGGGGAGTTATGGAAGTCGGAGACCGTTTGTGATTAGTTGGTAGACAGAGATACATAAGTGGATGTGACTTGTAAAGTATGTCACCTTTGGATATTGCCTTCGGCAGAAAGTAATCGTCACGGAAAATGTATCAAACTCCAGAAATTTTAGGTAGATACAACATCGTTCATAGTCATGAATCAAAGAAAAATAACTGGTTATCGTAAGGTGACTAAAGTTATTGCTTTGTTGGTGTAAAATGAATAGATAAATAGCCGACTATCTGTAAAACATAACCGAGGTGAAAAACCGATAATAGGTATTTGTAATTTATGTGTAAAACAAGAGTCAGGAGAACTAATGTATGACACCCCTTGACGATCCAATGTACCGTTGACAAGACGACGTGGTAGAAGGGAGTGGTGGTCGTCCCATCCTCCTCACGTTAAAGAGGTATGAGGCCAGTATGAACAATAATAGACAACAGAAATAATATCATTAAGATAATCCACACTTCACCATGAGTAGTACCAAAACTAAACGTACAAGGACTACCGATTCGTTAAAGTGAAATACGACTTGAGACACTCCCATCACAACCATAGAGAAAACAAATTTCATATAGGAAGGTCAAGAATTATCACACTTTGTGCATTATCCGGAAATTAATACAATTGACTTATATATTTTTCTATCCTACTCAAATCTTCATAAAAAAAAGTCCACACGTACAATTCTATGACTGACATACAACCTTCACCTTCCTCTTTTGTGTTCTGGGACTCTAACATCAAATCATTTACCTTCTGTCTACTACATTTTTTATTCTACATATAATGTATTTTTCCTTTTGTCTTGTATATTTGTCTTGTCGACTTTGATGTCTTACTTACTATACCTTTTCTTTTTTATCTCTGTGTGTCTCTTGAAGCCGCAAAGGGTCCACCAAGTTACCATTTTCTTAAACGGACGGTTGCGTCCCCTGCTCCTCAGCTAGGGACCCAGCCCTTCTAGGGGACCTCTTCCGTTACCGTTGGGTGAGGTCATAAGAACGGACCTTTTAGGGTACTTGTCTCCTCGGACCTCTCGATGTCAGGTACCCCAGAGTTTCTCGACCTGTGCTGAATCGCTCATTTGTTGTTTTGTTACGTTCTTTTGAAACCTTGTAAAAAGAAGTTCTTTCTTTTTTGTACCAAGTGACCATTCTTCGGCAGACGGTCACGTCCCCTGCACCCAAGTTTGGAACCAGTTTCTGAGGTGTACGACACCCCGTTCATTCGGGGACTCGACGGTGTTGATGACGTCGGTCACACAGGTCTCGGACCCGAGGTGTTGTCTTCAGTGGCGCGCTTCTCCGGGTGCGTGGAGTTGGTTCTCTCTGGGGACGCTGTCTCTTTCGGGTGCCCGTCGGTGCTTCTGGGTCGTGTCGGTTTTATTTGTTTATTCATGTCTTTTAAATTCTTCTTTCTTTCTCTGGTCTTTTCCTTTGGTTTATCCTCGTAAGTCTTTTGCTCCTACCTTGTCCCAGTTCTTTCTAAGTTCGGTGAACAAGTCAAGGAACATTGACTTTGTATCGAAAGAGTCCCTACTGAAAGGACTATAAGATTCAATTCAGGAGGGTCATTTTTTTAAGGAAAGTGGGATCTAGAGATAAGATGTAAAAAACCGCGGAGGAGAACTAATATGTGATGTACGTCTCTCCCTAGAACACGATCCGTCTACTATTTATTACTAAGTATATAAATAAATACTTACTCAATTAGTGATGTACTTATTGTCGTGGTAAATAGTCATTTATGTTTATGACACATTATAAAGTTTGTTGAAGGTTTGTTTGAAATAATTGTGTCTCATTATTTTATCTAAAAGCATATCCATGGAGTCTCTTCCTTCTACTGTAGTAGGGTAATACTTTCGTTATACGCACAGTCGGTCTCGTGAAAGTCCCAATCAGAAGACACAATTTATATGATCTCACTCGCACAGTCGCGAGTCAGCGATTCTGTGTCGGTTGAGAAATGGTGGGGTTCCTGACATCGATCGGTCCGTGGAGAAGGTACCCTAAAGGGTTTGTTCTTATGATGTCCCCCAACGGTAAAGGATGAGGCTCCCTAGAAAGACTGGGTCCCTCATTTAGGCGCAGAGGACGTAACCGCCCATCTAAGAAATGGTGACCCTGTGGATCCTTCGGACGTATATGATCTCTAAAATGATTTTGATAGAAGACTTATTTGTTCGTAATCTTGTCGTACGATAGAACCCGTTTTGTATTTTAACGTTCATTTTAGAGCTTCTTTGTCAGACTTGTTATATTAAAGTACTCATTCTATATCATATTACAGATGGTAATAGTACTCTTTGACTTTGGTATGATAAGTAGTAGTCTGTTGATCCTTTTATTTGAAATCCTTACACGTACACATAAGTGTGTCACCTGGATTATAAGCAATAGTGTCTTAATAAAGATTTTTACATATTAAATAATATGCCAATATTTGGTCTTTTAATTTATAGAGTGAAAATATTTTAATATATAGCCTATCTCTGTCTATTTCCCTCAGATGACTTCAAAAGTTACCGCCGATCGATTCGAGGTACGGACTTTTAAGCTTATCGTAACAAGAAAAAAATATAAGAAGATACTCAGAAATTAATGAATTTATTAATAATAAGAAGTTAAAAACAAAGTCTATTTTATGTATATTTTGTTGTTTGAACTTTCATTCGGTACAAATTGTTGTTTTTTCTCTACCACTTCTGTTTTTCGTTCTCATCTTCCGTCAATGAACTCATTAAAAGTACTATTACGAAAAGAGTTGGTGTTACTCTTTTTAGTCTTCATATTTCTGTAAAATCACAAATTTCTTTTTTTTCTACCGACTTTCTCAATTTATCGTTATCTGTAAGACTTTCCCTTTTTTGAACTTATACTCCGTTTTAAAAATACGTCTAGTAAAGTGCGTTAATCTTTCCTATATTTGACACCTTGTATGTAGTAGACAAGATTAGAAAATTCTTTTTACCATGTTTACTTGTATAGAAACTCTTTTTAGTTATTACTTTATGTCTCAGTACTAAATCGTTGTCGTCGTGGTTTTAGAAAACACCTTTTGTGTAAGTAATTTTTTTTCTGTATCAGTTAAGTGTTCGATACATTCGATGACTGAACAAAGTACGTTTTAAATCCTGTCTTTGTTTGTCATGTGTTTCAATTAGTATTTCTTTAAGACTTCGTATGATTTCAAGTTTGTTATGTTAATTCTCAACTGATTTAGGTTCTACTGAGAAATACTGGTACAAGGTTAATTCTTATTGGAAAAATCTTTTATGGTAAGTTAATGACTGTCATAAATCATTGGTACTAATGGGTCTAGATGAAATTAGTGGTCTGTACAGAGGTTACAGATAGTAAAAGTTTTAAGTGTTTGAGAGGGGATTTTTCATTTGTGTGTCCTATAAGTTTTCTTCGAAGACCTCGATTTCGAGGTTATATTTTCAAAGTCTTTACAAGGTTCGTTTTTCGTCTTTATGATCTAATTAAAATCTTGGTAGATTTTATTAAGACTTTCGATTATTTTACATATATGAAATCAAACAAATGATGTTTCATTTCCATTGACTACACGTAAACAAAATTCAATAAGGTCCTTTGATATGAAAGGGTATACCAATTGAAGATTTTTCCATAGTTAAGCGATTTAAAGAGGAAACGTGATAAGTTCATAAGTTCTTTTACTATATTTGAAAGATGTGATTATCGAAGACGTGTTGTTTCCTTTTATATTCGTTCCACTTTTCTGTCGGAAGACTTACCCTCTTATATTATCGTTTATTTCGTTGACTGTTTGTTGATTAGAGTTTTTATATGTTCGTTGAGGACTTCGAGTTAAGGTCTTTTTATTTACTGGGTTACTTTTTTACCCGGTTTCTTGATTTATCTGTAAAGAGGTTTCTGTATGTCTACCGATTGTTTGTGAACTTTTCTACGAGTTGTAGTGAGTAATAGTCTCTTTACGTTTAGTTCTGGTGTTACTCCATGGTAAAGTGTGGTCAGTCTTACCGACGCTAGGTTTTCAGATGTTCATTATTTACGACCTCTCCCACACCTCCTTTCCCTTGGGAGAATGTGATAACCACCCTTACGTTTGATCACGTCGGTGATACCTCTTGTCACACCTCTAAGGAATTTTTTGACCTTTATCTGGACGGAATACTGGGTCGTTAGGGTGACGACCCGTATGTGTGGCTCCTTTGGTCTCAACTTTCTCTGTACACATGGGGTTACAAGTAGTGTCGTGACAAATATTATCGGTCCTGGGCCTTCGTTGGATCTACAGGTAGTCGTCTGTTTACCCATTCTTTCGACACCATGTATATGTGTTACCTCATAATGAGTCGGTAATTTTTCTTATCTAGACTTAGTCAAGATTACTCCACCTACTTTGACCTCGACTAATCTGTCTCACTTCATTCGGTCTTTCTATTTGTGGTTATGTCATATGATTACGTATATATTCCTTAAATCTTTTTACCATTACTATTGGGGCATACGTTCTGTCGTTTTCTCTGTGTCTACATATCTTGTCTGAAAACCTAAGACACCCTCTCCCTCTCCCACCCTACTAAACCCTCTTACCGTAACTTTGTACATATGATAGTACATTCTTTGCTGGACGGTCAGATCCGAGCTATTTCCTATGTCCTACGAACCCCGACCACGTGACCCTACTGGGTCTCTCTACTATACTCCTCCCACCACCCTCCCCCCAAGTCCTAACCCTTGAGTGCATGTGGGCACCGTCTAAGTACAGTTACATACCGTTTTGTTATGTTATAACATTTCATTTTTTTATTTCTCGCTTTTGTTTGTTTTTTTTTGGTGAAAGATGTTAGAATAGTAAAAGAAAACAATCCGTTGTACAATGTGTACATAAAAGTCGAGCTCAATTATTAGTTCAGTTTCATTGTGAAAAATCAGTCACTGCGAGAGAGGGACACCTTATAGAGGGAGTTACGTGTATTATGTAAATTTATCTAATGGGTTTTCCACTGTCGACTCTTTACGGAAGTAAAGAAAGGTACCAAAGATAACTTACATTAAACTTTTTACGGATATATTATTGTGTACTGTTACACCTTACAGAGGTGGGTACTTTCTCGTAAGTTCAGTTCGTTCGTTTGAATCCCGTCATTATGTCTCGAGTTGAAACAGAAAAACGCCAATCGGTCGTCTTGTTACTTTTCTATTTGTTGGTTTGTGATTATTCCAGTCTTTTTAGGACTGTATGTCCCTAGGTTTCACTTTCACAACAAGTCCCCTTTTCACACTTATTTTAGTAATCTTTTATACTTAATCGAAGATTACTGTTATACGATCCCCAAGGTAAAGATTTAGTTGGGACTCACTCAACAAATTTCTTTAAGTAAAAAATTTCATACAATGTATTTGACTAGTTTTAAGATGAATAACCATTAGTCTTTGTGTAAGCAACGTTCTTTTTTTAGATTCTAGGACGATTCAAGACTAACATTATTACCAATGGAAATGTGACATTAATATTTCATTTAGTAGTCATATTTCTTAGGCGGAGTTGTGTCCTCTGGGACCAAGTTAGGGACCCAACCCTTCTAGCGACCTCTTCCCTATTCGATGGGTGAGGTCCTAAGAACTCGAAGGGAACACCGAGTCGACCATTTCTTAGACGGACGTTATACCCTCTGGACCCAAGTTAGGGACTCAACCCTTCTAGGGGATCTCTTCCCTTTCCGATGGGTGAGGTCATAAGACCGGACCGCTTAAGGTACCTGATATCTCAGAAGTCAGGTACCCCAGTGTTTCTCAGCCTGTACTGACTCACTGAAAGTGTATGAAAAAGTAATCTTATAAAAATTACAAACGATCGATAATTATAAATGAGTGTATTTAACAGTAGTAAAACAAGAGATACTTGATACCAGAAGGGTTCTAATCGGATGACACAAGTAAAAAATTTTTTTAGTTGTAAATGGCACATGGGCGATTTTATTTTACTTCTGTAGTTTCCCCTAAATGTCTTTTTAATTAGTTTCAAGGGTTGACTTCCTTAAGTGATAAGACAGACCTCTATTCTATGTGATTGTTATCGTCCATCACACGTTCACGGTTTGAATCCCAAATTTGTCATTCCCTTTTCTTAATGACACGTGGGTCACCAGTTACGAAACTCGACACGGAATTATATTTATTCGACCCTTTATGTAAGGTCTCTGGCTAGTGTGTACGTCGCTGAATACATTTATATTTATACTTTGGTCACCAAGGATGTCTCTCGAAAGTGGGTAGAGGACTTAGAGAAGTCTATTTAAGGAAAAAACGAGGAATAGTTTACTAGTCCTTGTTCCGTGGACGTAGGACACTGTGACATACGGTGGTGGACGTGAGAGAGGGCACAGATGGTTTACCCCTTGCAGTCCTTGTCAACACTTTAGACGAGTGGAAGTTAATGAGAATGAAGTACTTACTCATAGTTCGTGTGCACAAGAGTCATATCGTTATTAGAATGTCTAACTACATACTCAGGGATGACAGGAAGTAAACCTATGATTAGGAATAAAACAATTTCATAAAGAAAATACTTTACTACTGTCATCCACTGTTTCTACAAACAAAAATTACGGGATTGTGTTGTTGTCTTTTTAATCCAAGAGGAGACAGTCAGTATTTTTGTTTTTGGTAAAATGACCAGTTACTTTACATTTTAAGACCCTTGGTTACTGAACTATCCGTTGTTCATTTAGTACAAAGTTTACCACGAGAGTGAGTAATAGTTGTTCTTTTTTCTTTTAAGATGACGGAAAAGGTTCCTTTCTAGACTTTATATTAAAGTGATTTAAAACGTTTTAGTAAATTCCTTGTCTTATAAGAATACTGAACTTATAAGGATGATTGATTTCCGAAGACTAATTTTAGTTTGTACTACTTATAAATTTTCAAAATGATTAAGTCTTCAATTAAGTCCATTGAAATGATCGTAAAGTACATTTCAGAATTCAGGATTAAAATTCATGGTTATTAGTGACATATCTTTTTAAAGTCTTCTAATTCGATTTACCACCACTGTACAGTCACGAGCGAACGAACGAAAGGAAGAAATTAATAGTGACTATTTGTCAAATGGATATTAAACATAGAAAAGTAACTTTTTCAACATACACATCATACTTTGTAAATGATATTTACTCATATATTTTTACGGATCTCGTAATCGTATTTAGCGATAATCCTGTTTCTTTTTAACTCTACAAATTTCTGATTCATTTGAGACAAGAAATTTTTCTCAAGACACCGACAACATTGAAGGAAACGTGGAAGGGTTTCGTGATAATACGTGTATTACCAGTCACTTTTTATTAGAACCGTCAAGGATTTTAAATCCTATCTAAAACTCTGATTAAATCTATATCATAATGACGTAAAGTAAATGGTGTCTTTCGAGAATTTTCAAAACTGATCGATTTTATTTTCATCTACTTCTTTTTAATATAGACACATATGCAAAGTAAACTAAGAGACGATTAATGGTATCTTTTAAGGTTAATGATTAGTAGTTGGTATTACTGACTTTCTAAATTCTTATGAAAGAAGAAGTTTGAATTTCCGGTACTTCGTATCACAATTGCGAAGGGACTACCGAGTCACTATTTCTTGGGTGAACGGTTGGTCTTCTGGTCCCAAGATAGGGACCCGACCCTTCTAGGGGACCTCTTCCTTTACCGGTGGGTGGGGTCCTGATAATAGACCCTTTAGGGTGTCCGTCTCTTCGCACCGCCCGATGGTAGGCACCCCGACGTTTCTTAGCCTGTGCTGAATCAGTGATTCGTCAGTGTCGTGTCACCATTTATTCAGATCCGAGAATATATGGACACGGTCTTGGTTCGAGACGGTAAATAATAGAACCATTGGAACTCGTTCTCTTTTTCCTGAACACTCTTAATTCACTCTAGAACCAATATTTTGATAGTATCATGAAGTGTTCATTGTTTAGGAGTCGTTTACAAGTGGTCGGTTAGGCGGAAGAGTTGCGTTGTGACTCTATTACATTGTGATGTGTCAGTTGACGTTGAATCTTCTTTGAGTTTTGCTGACTACCTCTAAAATTTGAAAAGTTCCTCTATATACGGTTATGACGTAAATGGTTGTACCAATACCTCGTGGGGGTGTGGGTGTGGGGTGGACGTTTGAAAGTTTTCTTTTCACCTCACTTTTGATGTTAAAAGTCGTCCGTCCTTCCATTTCTTTTATCGCTGAGACCCTTTACAGTTCTTCATTGTACAATGTCTTCCTTGTTTTGTTACAAGATGTAGAATGGAGGGCGGTTTCCGAAGATTCCCAGAGAGAAAAAAGAATTAATAGATTGATCTGTCAAAAATTTCATGTAGAGGATACACTTGTCGTGACATTCTACATTCTTTGTCTATTAGTTTTATTGAAAAGGGGAGATAAGGTGGATTACAAAGATGGATCGATGTGATCTTTAACGAGTCAGTGTCGAACGTCAGTGTGACATCGACTTTCGTGTACTTTCTACCAGAACCAATACTGTGACGTTTCAGTCTGGTGTTTTGACAACGGTCCTTCACGTTTTCGTAGTCGACGTCTCTTCCGTAATATCGTCGCCGTGACACCCGTGGCCACTAGGTGGTCACATGGGGTATATACCGATCCCAAAAGGTAGATAAACGTCCTTCACTCCCCGGTCAAGTCCCAATCAAAACAACTCCAAAATAAAAAATACCAATCCTACAAAAGTTATTTTCCAGACTTCTCGATATTCGTTGAATTCAATACATCTTTTTCATATGACATGAAAAAATTTGTGTCTAAAATTATAACAAATACTCTAGGTTATGTAAGAAAGTTCTAGAATGATAGGGGGTGGTTTTTTTATCATTAATTTGTTAATATTTGAATTGTAAGTCAAAATTTCTCTAAAGAGTATATATTGTTAATGTGATAAGAGATTGTTCTCTGAGAAATTTTAATATTATCGTATCTTGTACCTAAATTAAGGTGAGACATCATAAGACGGTATCCTGGATCAAGTCTAGAAATATTTCCATCGTTTAATTAACTATTTCACTCATAAAAAGATAGAGGTCCATTTGACCAAATCCCATAAAAAAATTATCCTTCTTCCAATTATAAAATCTTTCAAATTTAGAGTTCTATAATTTTCATAGACACCTCTTCCAACTGTTCAAGTTGGTACACGATCTTAATATGAGATCCATAGACCCACACTCACAAACTTACTAAGTGGAATGCTGTGTGTTTATTGATATTTTGAAGGATAGATACTATACTCCATTTTCTATTTTAATTAGTAAGAAATGACTCGTGGATGATACGCGGTCCTACACCTTTATATTTTGGCACCTTCTGACCCAGGAATGTCAACGGATGTCCCTTCTGGTTTAAATTTTGTGTGCAATGAGTCATTCTTTGTAAAATTATCGTCGTTTTTTCGTTCTGTATTCCATTTTACTCATAGGTTTCCTCTCAGAGAGGTCACTTTGTCATAAGATGTTTGAGCTTCCTGTCTTTCTCGTAAAGACCTAACGTTGAGCCAGCTTGGGATTTCTTACTGGTGCTAAAACTGACCGTTTCTCCCTTCGTCATATCACCACCTTTTCCGTTCTGGCATCTATGTATTCATTGTTTTTTTTATTTTCGACATTGTGTCACCTCTACGACCCCATATTCGTTTCTTACTTTGTGAAAGTTAGACGTGAAAACCTCTCCTCACCGAGCTGACTTTCCCACGACACTCCTCTAATTACACCGTCGTCGTACTTGCGACCTGACCTAGTGGTGCTCTTCTCCGTTCCCCTCGTTCCTCCGATAATGACATGAGATCCGTATTTCTATTATTTCCCTACCGGATCTGACTACTATCCTCACCGTTCTTAACTACCTTCCGTCAATACTTATGACTAACCCATATACATCCGTTCCCCTATTCACCTATTAAGTTTACAAATTTCGAATTAGATCTCTAATTACTGTACTGACAGTAGTTGTCTCCGTAGTTACTCTTATCCGAACCACTTCTTTCTTTTTTAAAGTAAAGTCCAACTTATATTTCTTTAAGGACTATGACTACATTTATTTATTAACGATAAGATACCGTTTCCCCCACCTGGAGATAAATGATATAGAGATGAACTTCTATATAAAGTTTATATTTTAGTGTTATATAACTTATTATAAAATGAATTGTGACAAAGTAGTCAGCTTTTTATCTTTACTTCCTGACCTCGAGACGTCGTCACAAACTTGACCTTTGACTGAACCTTCAGTGTCTATGTCTCCTTCGTCTTTAGTTTTCCGATTTGAGTTTGACAATCTTCTTTAGAGTCACAATATAAAATATGTGTGGTCATAGTTGTCCTCCTCCTTTATCGTTGGGTGAGGTCACAAAAACGGACCTCTTAGGGTCCCTGTTCCCTCGGACCACCCGACGGTAGATACCCCAGCGTGTCTCAGCCTGTGCTGACTCCACTGAATCGTCGTCGTCAATAGTTATTCTAAGTCGTTATCTCGTAAGATGTCTTTTGATAATAATGAGAGGATTTTGGAAATATTTCGTATGACTTTATATCTATGTCTAGTATATCATATTTTGAGATGGTCCATCCAGAATTTAGTTTCAACTCATAACGGGTGATTATTTTTACTTTTAGATGACGTCTGGAGTCAAGAGTTTTTAGTCTTCAAATATAACATTGAAGTCATGACAAAAGATCGATGACTTCCCGAATCCCTTTCCCCCTGATAAGGTCTCTGGTTCCATCCTTTAAACGTCTTTTGTGACACAAAAGACGAAATTATTTACTGGATAAAAATATGGGAGGATTTTTCTACTTTGACTAATAGAAAACATTGAAGATTACTCTTTCTTGTGAGTTGGTTAATTTCTTTAAAAACTTATATACCATCAGTGTAATTCTACCTTCATTTTATGATTTAATTCTTCACATAAACACCCGACATTTCGAGGATTTTAAAAAGAGGACCGTCACTTTAAATGCTGTTAACTAGTTTTAGTTTTTACATTTACTTGTCAGGTTTTCTGATTGGTTATTAGGTAGATCATTTTTTGGTAAGACCGACAAGATACGCGAAAGTTCTCCAATTTAAAATTTTTTTTTAATAAGTTCCCGATAAATTGTTTAGTTACCCAGTTAAAATCGAAAATGTTAATTTCATAAATTTCGTTAGTTATAAGTTCTCTAAAAATTCCAATTTTAACAGGACACTAATAAAAAAATAAAATAAATAGTGGAGAGTGATAAACAACAAGACTTAAACGGGTTTCGCTTGAGGGGCAAGACAGTCTTTCCGTTTTTTTCATGTTCGCAAGTATTTTCTCTTTACTCCCACATCTTTTGTACCATTTTAAAAATTACGAACTATAAAATTCTGAAACCGAAGTGACTCAATTCCTTACCCGTTTATGTATGTAATGTTTTTCTATAATACGTTTATCAATACGTATTTGAACCTTTGAAGACGAATTCGGAAACAGTCGATTTTGTTTTATAGATTATTTCTGTTGTGGATATATTACGGTTTGATTGGTGACTTAAGTCAATTAGTCCTTCTGTGACCATTCAGGCTATTAAGAACGTTGTACAGGTTTAAATCTCCTCTTTTATTTTTTTGAGAATTCTTGGGATGATCTATATAAAAGAGATGGATTTTAGTTATCATTACATTCATAATTTTAAAATGTTCCGTTATATTGACCCAAGAAGTTGTAGACAGTATTGAAATATAAAGATATCTTGTTAAAATTATTTTGTATGACAATAATTAGAAAGACTTAATTAAAGTATGATTTGGTACATTTAATGTGAACTTTCTTTAAACTTTTCTAAGTGGAATATATTAATAGTAAAGATTATGGTTTTCAAAGAAAGTAAAGTTGTAGTACAAAAATCTTAGATCTCAATACGATATCGAATTTTATTTAGTCAGTTTGTTTTTCAAACAAAATGTAATCTGCGATTTAATTACCTTGTCTATTTCGATTTCTGGTACGACATAAAAATGACCCACGGTGTACGATTTAAGGTCTAAACAGGACGTTAAACAGTCAGTAATATCAAGTAGGTCCGTTGAACATTTGTTTCCGATATTCGGTTCAAACTATACTCTTAACTTAATTTATTTTGAATTTTGCCAGTAGTAAGTGATTTGTCCTTCGTCATTTTTCCTTTTTACGGTGGTGTGTGGAGAAAATTTTTCCGTCGTTTCATAATACGTACTTTATAGTTGCGCATTCAAAGTGGGAGGGTTTGTTCAAAAACAATGTCATAAGTAGCTTTATTTCGATCCTAGAAAGGTGGATAGTCGTTCCGTTTAAACTGAATCAAATGTTCAGAGAAAGTAACATTCCCCTTCGATAACGACATTTCAACAAAAGGTCAGTAAGGTTCAACGGGTGATTCTTTTACATTTCTCAAATACAAAACTGTGGATAATGGGAGTGACTTTTTAACGAAAAATAAGTCTTGAGATGCACCAACACAACGAAAACCGGACAATTTCCGTTTCGTTGTAATAGAGACCTAACGGTTATCAAAGAGGAATAAACCGATTGTAACTCTCTAGGGTTAGTCTGATGATATTTTGAAATTGTACGTGTTTCGTAGGTAAAACTCTTTTCAAACACTGGTCGAAAGAAAAAAGGGTCGGGGGGAAGGTTTCTTTTTGGTCTCGAACCTTTGACCGAAACTTTTCTGACGGAGCAATAAATAAGAAGAGAAAGATTTGGGTTGTGTGTGAGGTCCTTGACCCCGGTTTCCTAGAGACTGTGACGCCGTTTGAGCTGAGCCTCATTCTGAGAGAAGGCATGCAAGGCCAGGGCGCCACCTGTTTGGGAAAATCTTGCGAAGGAATGTGATGGGTGAAAGTATGAGAGGGAAAGTCGGCCACGTCTAGTCGATTAATGTGGCAAAGGGGGAGGGGTCACTGGTTCTCATTATTTTCTCTTTTGTCCTTTGGCAGGCTAGTCCCGTGAGCCGAATCCCGTGAACTAATGAGAATAATAGTAGTGGTAAACATTAGTTCAGGATTTTTGATGTTGTTTAGGTTTCGGGTGGATTGTTCGGTTTCTGCAGGAAGATGGGTTCACAGGGATCCCGGAGAACAAGCAGCAATAAAAGTCGTAGGAGGCAGGGGGCCCGGCTAGTGGCTGCGGCCCCTGCGTCCGTGTTGGAGTGATGTGGGGAGGGGTAGAGCTGGGGTTTGGGGTCTGGGTGCAGGTGTTTACCGGGACCCCGGGGTTGGACTGGTGTCCGGGCAAAGGGGAGCCGGGGCCTTTAGCGGGCAAGGGAATGAGGTGGTGGTTGGCCAGACTTCCCCCGGAGTTCGGATCTCGGGAGGGAGGTGGTCGAGAAAGGGAGGGAGGAAGCGCCCTTCGGCGGGGGAGTGGGGCGCCGTCCCTCAGAGGGCAGCGGGGGTCGGAGACCTCTGGCCCTCGCCTCCTCTCCGGGCTCGCCCTCCGGCTGCTCCCGAGCGTCCCAGCCCTCTCGCCGCCGCCCCGCGTGTCTGGACCACGTCCCGTCACTCAGGCAGGTGTAACCGCATTAACTACAGCCGCGGCGCCACGTCGTCGAACTCTTGGAGCAGGCACAGCGGCGACCTCGTTCGTCGGTCCTTCTGCCGCGGTAGTAGCTTGAAGTGGAACCAGAAGACCGCGAAGTGGTGTCCTCCGAGCTCCAGGCAGAGCCTCGGCTAGGTCGCGAAGTCGACGAGCAAGGCGAAGACGAAGCGCAGGCGGTAGAAGTAGGGGAGAGGACGGCGGCCCAGAAGAATAGCGCTCCCCCCCTTCCCCCTCCGCCTCTCCCTTCTCTCCCCTCCGTGCCCCACACACTGACAAAGATACTCACGCCGGTCTCCTCCCGACCCTTGGTCCTCCTCTGCGAGCTCTGAAGGTCATAGGGTGTCTCGTGACCCCGCCGCGCGGGCCGGCTTGCCTGGAGGGAAGGATGGAGTCTTCGGGAGGGCGGGGGCCGGGCCGGTGGGCAGTGGCCGCCGGTTAGATTGCATTGAAGCGCTCTAGGCCCGTCCCTCCGCGGGAAGCCAGTCACGCGTACGCGAGACCCGGACACGGGCGGGGTCCTTCTCTCGGGGGCGCTCGACGCCGCCCCCGCCGGTCCGGTGGCCTCCCTTCGCCCACACCAGGCCCGGCTGACCAGACGTCCCCGACCCCGGCTGGACCTTCCCGCCTCTGTCCCTTCCTTCCAACAGGACGGGGCGTCTCTCGAGGACCCCAAGGTCTCCGGTTGACGGCCCGGCATCACGCCGGGACGCCCTGTCTGGACGAAGGACCCGACAGAGCCGATCCGGCTCAGCAAAGGAGTCCCGCCTCCTAAAAGGATAACCGACGCAACAAACTTACCTTACCTCCGATCTTTCTGTCCAGTACTTAATTCGTGATCACTAAAGGAAAAGGTTCCTTGAGTGTCCTTGAAAATTTTCGCCCCAGACACACAGCTCCAGAAACCATCATCGATGTGGTCTAGAGTCGGGTTCCACTGGCGGACCACTGTTCCCAACTGGACGTCATTAACGTCACCGAAAGACGGTCGGAAGTGAATATCTTTGTAGAAAGAAGCATACGAAAAAAGAACGAAACCCCACATACACATACACACAAAGCCCCCCCCCGACAAACAAAATAAGAGAGTGTGCATAAAACCCAGAAGAAAGGGAACTTAAGAAGTTAGGACAGAGGGGGATAGAGACTCAAATCGCGTCGGAACAATGATGACCAGGACTGAAAAATTCCCTAAAGACCAAGGACGAGGTAACGAAAGATTACTACCTATTTCCAGGTTGACGATCTCAAGTTTTCCTTACAATTATAATGCGTTTACTAAATTGGACACAAATAACTTATGAATGATACTCGGTCAGTAACAAGATCCACGACCGCAAAATTACTGCTATTGTTGTATGAATTTGGTGGAAAACTCCAGTGCACAAGTTTTATGAAATAGTATTAGTATTTTTTCCGAAAATTTGAAATAGTACATACTGTGGGAGGGGGCGTTGTGTGTAGTCAAGTCAAGTCAAGTAAAGTCAGTGAGTCAGCACAGGCTGAGAAACGCTGGGGTACTTAGTTTCGTACGGTCCGGAGGGACAGGTAGTGGTTGAGGGCCTCAAGTGAGTTTGAGTACAGGTAGCTCAGCCACTACGGTAGGTCGGTAGAGTAGGAGATAGCAGGGGAAGAGGACGGGGGTTAGGGACGGTCGTAGTCTCAGAAAAGGTTTCAGTTGAGAAGTGTACTCCACCGGTTTCATAACCTCAAAGTCGAAATCGTAGTCAGGAAGGTTACTTGTGGGTCCTGACTAGAGGATTTCCTACCTGACCAACCTAGAGGAGCGCCAGGTTCCCTGAGAGTTCTCAGAAGAGGTTGTGGCGTCAAGTTTTCGTAGTTAAGAAGTCGTGAGTCGAAAGAAGTGTCAGGTTGAGAGTGTAGGTATGTACTGGTGACCTTTTTGGTATCGGAACTGATCTGCTTGTAAACAACCGTTTCATTACAGAGACGAAAACTTATACGATAGATCCAACCAGTATTGAAAGGAAGGTTCCTCATTCGCAGAAAATTAAAGTACCGACGTCAGTGGTAGATGTCACTAAAACCTCGGGGGGTTTTATTTCAGTCGGTGACAAAGGTGACAAAGGGGTAGATAAACGGTACTTCACTACCCTGGTCTACGGTACTAGAATCAAAAGACTTACAATATGATCACACAAAACTCGGTACATAAACATTAGTGGTTGACTATTGAAAAGATTTGTTATGTTACAAAAGTAATAAAAGATCTCGTAAATTTGGTTTTATTTTCAGTATTTTCGAAAAGTAACCTACCTTGAACTCCCTAGTAGATCTGACTCAGGAACTTCTTGATCAACTGAATGGATTAAAAGGAGTCGTCACCCTAGTCCTCAGGAAGTCGTTTATAATACATGAACATGACCCAATCCGTAACAAGATCTACGACCTCTATGTTGACACTTGTTGAGACACACACACACACACACACACACACAATCACGCGTGCACGAATCAACGAGTCACCACAGGGCGACAAACGGTGGGTACCTGGTCCGAAGAGACAGGACACATCGGTAAAGGAAGAGGTAACCTAGGAGAGAGGGTCCCTAGTTTGAACACAGAGGCCGTAACGTCCACCAAAGAAATCCCAGACTCGGTGGTGAAAATTTACTTATTAATTCGAAGAGAATAAGAGATCATCTGATGTCATCTGACAAGAGGTCATCATAAACATCGTCAGATGTCTCATCTGATAAGACGTCATCTGATAAACAACAACAACAAATCAACACCACAGACTGAACCCTGGGGTTCCTGACATCGGACGGTCCGAGGAGACAGGTACCCTAAAAGTCGGTCTTTATGACCTCACCAAACGGTAAAGGAAGAGGTCTCTTAGAAGAGGGTCCCTATCTTATCCGTAGAGGACATAACCGTCCGTCTAAGAAATGGTGACACGGTGGTCCCTTCGGGGATCTTCTGATGGAATGTCCAGTAGTAAAAGTCTTTTTTTTTACTTATTTGACACTAATCCTTTGGTGGACGGATATTCTCGTTTAAAAGACTTGTCGTCAATGATCCATTATCATTATCTTGGGTTTGTTCCTATTATGATATAGGAGGTTTCCATAACATCTTTATCTTTCACATTGTCTGGATTTTATGTGGTTACTATTATAGTCTGGAAACTGATCGTGATTTTATGCTTTATGATAGGTGAATTTTTTGAGGTCTTATGTCAAGAATCTGATTTTCTTTCCTTAAACTCCTAACGGAACAGTCTAGCAGATAGATGGATCTTTTTAACTGTCGAATAGAAATGATAAAGGGTTCTTACAATACCAGATAAACCATCGAGAATTTTCATGGGACCTTATATCTAACCATAGAGTTCAAAACTAAACCCGTTCTCAAACCACCCTTTATACAATAAAGACTAAGTCCATGAATTGAAGTTTTACATTTTAATTATTCATTTTGGTCAAATAATTATTTGACTTAACAATTCATAGTCAAGGGTTTCCGATAACCAGTTTTTGTTTTGTTTTTCGGTGGACCGTACTTTTCAAGGGACTTCAATCGAAAGGAAGAGGTCGAGAATTCCCAGTGCTTCAAGACATAATTAGAGTAACCTACACGACAGTTTGACAGTGGACAAACGGAAAAATCCATAAAAAAAAATTACAAAACTTAATTACTATCTCATCGAACGAGGAACCTTCTTTTCGATACTGGTTGGCCCTGTCGTATAATTTTTCGTCTCTGTAATGAAACGGTTGTTTCTAGACACATTAGTTTCGATCCCAAAAAGGCCATCAGTACATACACTCTCAACCTGATATTTCTTCGACTCGTGGTTTCTTAACTATGAAAACTTCACTACACGACCTCTTCTGAGAACTCTCAGGGAACCTGACGTTCCTCTAGGTTGGTCAAGTAGGATTTCCTTTAGTCAGGACTTGTAAGTAACCTTGCTGACTACTACTTCGACTTTGAGGCTATGAAACCGGTGGACTACGCTTCTTGACTGAGTAAACTTTTCGAGGACTACGACCCTTTCTAACTTCCGACCTCCTGTTCCCCTACTGTCTCCTACTCTACCAACCTACCGTAGTGGCTGAGCTACCTGTACTCAAACTCACTTGAGGTCCTCAACCACTACCTGTCCCTCCGGACCACACGACGTCAAGTACCACAATATTTCTCAGCCTGTGTTGATTCGCTGATTTGACTTACTTCTAGATGGTGATTGAGGTCTTTTCTCTTTTGAATTTTTAAAAAAATAAATAAAAATTAACTTCCCATTAACGAAATGTCACAACGTAACCAAAGAGCTTAGTCAGTGTTGACATATATATATAGAGGTGGAAGACCTCAAAGGGAGGATGAAGTGGAGGGTAGGGTAGGGAGATCCAGTAGTGACTCGTGGTTCGACCCGAGGGACACAATATATTGTCGAAGGATACTCGATAAAGTGTGTACTATCACATACATACAGTCACGACGAAAGATTTAAGTAAGGTGGGAGAGGAAACGGGTGACACAGGTAAGAGATGTAGACACAGAGATAAGGACGGGACGTTCATCCGAGTAGTCATGGAAAAAAGATCTAAGGTATATATACGCAATTATTGTTATAAACAAAAGGATAAAGACCGAAGTGACACATATTGTTCGAGATCCAAGTAGACGGAGTCAAGTTGGCTGAGTGTAAACAAGGAAAAATACCGACTCATCATAAGGTAACATAAATACATGATGTTGAAGAAATGGGTAAGTAGACAGTCACCTGCAGATCTAACGAAGACACGGAACCGATAATATTTGACACTTCGGTATTTGTAACCCTATATACATACAAAAACTCAATACTAAAAGAGTCCCATATACCATCAAAATAAAGATCAAAAATTTCCTTATCGGCATGACAAAAGGTATGACCGACATAGTTAAAGATAACGGTGGTTGTCACGTTCTCCGAAGGGAAAAGAGGGGCAAAGGGAAAAGAGGTCGTAAATAACAAACATCTAAAAAACATCCAGAAAGGTAGAGAACACAAAAGACGGGTCTCTTCAGGGAAATCGTAAACAACATTTTGACCAAACTTTTCACTTTCACTTTCAGCGAAGTCAAGTCAAGTCAAGTCAAGTCAGGGAGTCAGGACAGACTGAGAAACACTGGGGTACTTAACGTCGTGCGGTCCGGAGGGACAGGTAGCAGTTGGGGACCTCAAGTGAGTTTGAGTACAGGTAGTTCAGCCACTACGGTAGGTCGGTAGAGTAGGAGACAGTAGGGGAAGAGGAGGACGGGGGTTTTGGAGGGTCGTAGTCTCAGAAAAGGTTACTCAGTTGAGAAGCGTACTCCACCGGTTCCATAACCTCAAAGTCGAAGTCGCAGTCAGGAAGGTTACTTGTGGGTCCTGACTAGAGGAGTTCCTACCTGACCAACCTAGAGGAACGTAAGGTTCCCTGAGAGTTCTCAGTAGAGATTGTGGTGTCAAGTTTTCGTAGTTAAGAAACCGCGAGTCGAAAGAAGTGTCAGGTGAGAGTGTAGGTATGTACTGGTGACCTTTTTGGTATCGGAACTGATCTGCCTGGAAACAACCGTTTCATTATATAGACACAAAGTTATACGACAGATCCAACCAGTATTGAAAAGGGACTTCTTTTTCGTAACTAACGACTCCTTCTGAAAGAATAGAGAGGAACGATAAGAAACCTTGAGAGGTAAGTCTACGAATATAGAAAGGAAAAGAGGAAACGAAGAGAAGAAAAGTGTCGATAAACATTCCGGAGGAGTCTGTCGGTAAAACGAAAAAACGTAAAGAAAAGGTACCTACCCCTACCAGAACTAGGGACAGAGGACATGTTACAGTGTTTGTAGACAGGTATCAAGTAGTCCGTAAGATAGTCTAGATCAGGGAATTTAGATAAAGAGTGAAGGTGACATATTAGTATTCCCTAAACTAAATCCAGTATGGACTTACCAAAAGGGGTGATTTTCAGCGAATTAACACAGATTGAGAAACGTTGTAGTACCTGACTTAAGAGGTCAGGTCCTATGACTTCACCCATCGGAAAGGGAAGAGGTCCCGTAGAAGGGTTGGGTCCCTAGTTTGGGTCCAGAGGGTGTAACGTCCGTCTAAGAAATGGTCGACTCGGTGGTCCCTTCGGGTACTATGACTTAAGAGAATTGAGAACGAAGGACATTTCGTAAACTAAAGAGGTAGTTTAGATTAGTTCTTAGAACGACTCATCTCGTAAGAGCCAACATCAAAGAAGGGAAAGTAGTGAACCTTATATAGGACGGTAAGGGAATACAGGACAACTCAAAGACAACTCTTTAGTCGACTGTTGGAATACCCTAAAAGGAATAAACAGAAAAAAGGTACAACGAAAATTATAAAATAGAAACAGAAATTAAAAACAGTCAAACACACATATCTGAAAAAGTACTATTGGTAAGACCGACCACACTCCATTATAGAGTAACATCAAAACTAAACGTAAAGAGATTATTACTCACTGCAACTTGTAGAAAAGTACACAAATAACCGGTAGACATACAGAAAAAGTCTCTTTATAGAGAAATCCAGAAGGTGAGTAAAAAAACTAACGTAACAAATATAAAGACTATAACTCAACATACTCGACGAACATATAAAACCTCTAATTAGGAAACAGTCAACGTAACAAACGTTAATAAAAGAGGGTAAAACTCCCAACAGAAAAGTGGAACAAATATCAAAGGAAACGACACGTTTTCGAAAATGTAAATTAATACGGGGTAAACAAATAAAAACAAAAATTCTTTTCCGTTTTGAAAAATAAATTTTTTGTGACGACGACGACGATTCAGTGAAGTCAGCACAGGTTGAGACACGTTGGGGTATCTGTCGTCAGGTGGTCCTAGGGGACAGGGACCCTAAGAGGTCCGTTCTTGTGACCTCACCCAACGGTAAAGGAAGCGGTCACGTACTTTCACTTTTCACTTTCACTTCAGCGAGTCAGTACAGTTTGAGAATCGTTGGGGTACCTGACGTCGGATGGTCCGAGGAGGCAGGTACCCTAAAAGGTCCGTTCTCATGACTTCACCCTTATGTTGTAATCAGTGAAGTTTAATAGAATTATCGACTTACTCGAATTAAATAGATTCGTCTCCTTCTTTAACTTCTTTACGTTTATAAAAGTAAATAATTACCGGAAATTCATCTAACCTAACACTTCTATGACAAGTCGAGTAAATTTCGTTTATTCTGTAATTTTATCTTCAAGTTAATGTGACATAAATAATTAACGACTTACAAAAGGAACCAACGTCGTTTAGTAGTCAGTACAACCTCAGAAATCAACAATGTACCTCCTCTAAAAGTCATCTCCTAGAAATGAATAGAAAAAGTTTTGCATTCATGTGATGGCTATAGGGGAGTCAAGTCAAGTGAGTGAGTGAGCACAGACTGAGAAACACTGCGGGACCTGACGTCGTGTGGTCCGGAGGGACAGGTAGTGGTTGAGGGACTCAAATGTGTTTGGGTACAGGATAGCGCAGTCACTACGGTAGGTTGGTAGAGTAGGAGACAACAGGGGAAGAGGAGGACGGAAGTTATGGGGAGTCGTAGTCCCAGAAAAGGTTACTCAGTTGAGAAATGTACTCCACCGGTTTCATAACATCAAAGTCGAAGTAGTAGTCAGGAAGGTTACTTATAAGTCCTGACTAAAGGAATTCCTACCTGACCAACTTAGAGGGACGTCAGGTTCCCTGAGAGTTCTCAGAAGAGATTATGGTGTCAAGTTTTCGTAGTTAAGAAGTCGCGAGTCGAAAGAAATATGAGGTTGAGAGTGTACGTATGTACTGAGGACCTCTTTGATATTGAAACTGATCTACCTGAAACCAACCGTTTCATTGCAGAGGTGAAAAATTATACGACAGATCCATACAGTATTGAAAAGAAGGTTCTTCGTTCGTAGAAAATTGAAGTTCCGACGTCAGTGGTAGACATCACTAAAACCTCGGGGGTTTTTATTTCAGACAGTGACAAAGGTGACAAACGGGTAGATAAACGGTACTTCACTACCCTGGCTTACGGTACTAGAAGTAAAAGACTTACAACTCTAAATTCGGTTGAAAAAGCGAGAGGAGAAAGTGAAAGTAGTTCTCCGAGAAATCAAGAAGAAACGAAAAAAACGTCACAACACAGTAGACGTATAGACTCCAACAACTATAAAGAGGGTCGTTAGAAAGAAGGTCTAACACGAAGTAGGTTGGGTTGCAAAGAGTACTACATGAGACGTATATTCAATTTATTCGTCCCACTGTCATATGTCGGAACTGCATGGGGAAAGGACAAACCTTGGTCAGACAACAAGGTACAGGTCAAGATTGATAACCAAGGACTGGACGTATGTCTAAAGATGTCTCCGTCCAGTCCACCAGACCATAAGGGTAGAGATTTTTAAAAGGTGTCAAACAACACTAGGTGTGTTAGTTTCCAAAACCGTATCAGTTATTTCGTCTTCATCTACAAAAAGAACTTAAATGAACAACTAATAGTTGAACTTCTGTAAAATTAATTTAGTATTTTAAATTTATCAATGTGTGTATGTTTGGAATCACAAAAAAAAACAAAAAAAAAAAGACAAGAGAGAGATGTTGAGAGAGACAATGTAATGGAGTTCTCAGGTACCCTGAAGGGATGTTACATCACCAATTCTGAGGAACGGAAGTTACGTCTCCCGTGTCCAAACTAGGGACTAGTCCCTTGATTCTATGGTGTACGACGCTCAGTACCGGTTATATATTCATTTCTCAGGTATATTATATAATACGAGTGTCAGTTCAAAAGATAATCGTTTTATTGTGCTTTTACATTATTGCATCCAACGAGGTTGTAAACCCTCCTTACAAATGTACACACTCGAGGTAAAACCTTGTGATTGTAAATCGACTTCCTAAATAACTTTACAGGAAGTTGACTTAAGAACCCTTTTAGAAGATTTAAAAGGGTCTCGGGTCTTACATTTTTTTTCCTGTCTCATTTTAATCACTCTTCTATGTACACGTCTATTGTCTATTGTAGTGGTCATTTCTGAGACGAGTGAAAGCCGTCCACCCTTACTATGGTCGAAGTGCACCAATAAAATTCTAATTTACTCATTATATATCATCTTTCTTTTTTTAACTCTAAAACAAAAGAACATAAACGGAGAAAAGACAGGGATGTAAATTCTACTATCGTTGAGACGAAGGAACGGAGTCCCCTACAAACACCGTTCCTTCTTTCGTCTTCAACGAAAGTTTTGTGAAAGGAAGGATCGAACTTCACTGACGGGGTTTACAGATAACTTATTGTAAATCTCGGTCATTAGACCAAATGCTTAGACCAAATTTCATCACATGATCTACCGACCCCTAAACAACTTTGATGTAGACGTATATAATATCTAGTTACGTTCATCCTTGTAAAAGATTTAAATGAAAGTAAGGCTGAAGATTTTTTACAATAAAGGATTATAATACATTAAATCAAGATAAATCCACCTCTTTCTCCTTAGTTCGTTTCCCTAAGAGGGTTTGGTGAAAACCCACGAAGACACCTTTTGTTTCTAAAGTAACTCTTATTTGTCACTATGGATTCGATTTTCCTACTCTTTCTTCAGTCACCCGAAGATCTCGTTACCCTATACGAGGGACTAGGGACTTTCACAGGGATCTTACACTGTTCTAAAGTCTCACTTACCGACTTGCGGCGTCAGTTGGATTCGGACCTTGAGGATGATGGGTTTACACCCGTACGGACTCCAAAAAAGACACGACGCCAGACTTACGAATACAGGGGAGTTTTAAGACATCCAGTATAACAACAACAACAAGTTAGTGAGTCAACACAGACTGAGAACACTGGTGTACCTGACGTCATGTGGTACGAAGAGACAGGTAGTGATGGAGGGTCTCGAACGAGTTTGAGTGCAGGTAACTCAATCACTACGGTAGGTTGGTACAGTAGGAGACTCACACCACAGTAGACGTATAGACGCCAATAACTATAAAGAGGGTCGTTAGAACTAAGGTCTAACACGAAGTAGGTCGGGTCGTAAAGAGTAATACATGAGACGTATATGTAATTTATTCGTCCCATTGTTATATGTCGGAACTGTATGGGGAAAGGGATAAACCTTGGTCAGACAACAAGGTACAGGTCAAGACTGACAATGTAGGACTGGACGGAAAGAGTTCTCCGTCCAGCCCACCAGACCATAAGGGTAGAGAAAGTCTTAAAAGGTGTCAAATAACACTAGGTGTGTCAATTTCCGAAACCGTATCAGTTATTTCGTCTTCATCTACAAGAGGACCTTGAGAGAACGAAAAAGTCACTAGGTTACCTACAACCGTTAAACTAGAGATCAAGAAGACGGAAGAGATTTAGGTCGAACTTGTAGATCTTCGAGAGCCAAGTATGTGAGACCTTCGGATCGAACCCTTTAAGACTCGTAATGAAACGATCACACACTCTACTCACGTTAACACACCATTAAACTTGTAAGAAACCGTAACGGAAAGGAACCCTAACCTTACTTTTGACTGGAAAAGGTCAGGACACCGGGGACGACTCAAAAGGTTTACACGACCGTACAACTCACGTCGTAAAAGTGTCGTAGTAGAAAATCTTAAACTTTGTCGAGTGGACCTTAAGGTAGTGGAGGTGATCGAAACAAAGATCACTACGAAGGATTCCGGGTGAACTGAAGTGTAAGACCCTACAGACCGAGATCCAATCACTAGTGTGTGGTAGCTATAATAGGTCCAGTACTTATAGAAAAAACATGTCAAGAAGACACATAAGAACGGTGGAGAAGAACTATAGAAGATGAAGACAATCCAGGGATGGTAACGACAGTAAATAACTGGGGTAGAAACGTACTTTACAAGGGCACCATAGAGATTAAAAGAACTTCTCTAGAGATCAGAAAGGGTAAGATAACAAAAAGAGATAAAGAAACGTAACAAGTGAATCCTTCGGAAAGAATAGAGAGGAACGATAAGAAAAGAATATCGTCGGATCTACTTCTGTCGGACTTACGTCAAATTATCTGGTCTCCGACTAGTCAATTATATATAACTGTGTAATAAACAGTAGTAAAATGTAAGACACGTATATCCTTCCTTCTTTTGTTATACGGACGGAAGTCAATTGAACGTAAGATCATCCCTCCCCTTTTTCCTTGTGTAAAGTCTACTTATTTAGTTAAAGTCAAGTCAAATCAAGTCAGCTAGTCAGCACAGACTGAGAAACGTTGGGGTACTTAGCGTCGTGTGGTCCGGAGGGACAGGTAGTGGTAGAGGGCCTCAATGAGTTTGAGTACAGGTAGCTCAGCTACTACGGTAGGTAGGTAGAGTAGGAGACAGCAGGGGAAATGAGGACGAGGGTTAGGGAGGGTCGTAGTCCCAGAAAAGGTTACTCAGTTGAGAAGTGTACTCCACCGGTTTCATAACCTCAAAGTCGAAATTGTAGTCAGGAAGGTTTCTTATGGGTCCCGACTAAAGGAAATCTTACCTGACCAACCTGGAGGAACGTCAGGTTCCCTGAGAGTTCTCAGAAGAGGTCGTGGTGTCAAGTTTTCGTAGTTAAGAAGCCGTGAGTCGAAAGAAGTGTCAGGTTGAGAGTATAGGTATGTACTGGTGTCCTTTTTGGTATCGGAACTGATCTGTCTGGAAACATTACAGACACGAAAAATTATACGACAGATCCAACCAGTATTGAAAGGAAGGTTCCTCATTCGTAAAAAATTAAAGTACCGACGTTAGTGGTAGATGTCACTAAAACCTCGGGTTTTATTATTTCAGACAGTGACAAAAGTGACAAAGGGGTAGATAAACGGTACTTCATTACCCCGGTCTACGGTACTAGAAGCAAAAGACTTACAACTCGAAATTCGGTTGAAGAAGTGAGACGAAAAAGTGAAAGTAGTCCTCAGAGAAATCAAGAAGAAGTAAAAGACGGTATTCCCACCACAGTAGACGTATAGATCCAAGAACTATAAAGGGGGTCGTTAGAACTAGGTCGAGCACGAAGGAGGTCGGGTCACAAAGAGTACTACATGAGACGTACATTCAATTTATTCATCCCACTGTTATATGTCGGAACTGTATGAGGAAAGGGATAAACCTTAGTCAGACAATAAGGTACAGGTCAAGATTGACAACGAAGGACTGGACGTATATCCAAAGAGTTCTCCGTCCAGACCACCAACCATAAGGGTAGAGAAAGTCTTAAAAGGTCAAATAACACTAGGTGTGACAGTTTCCGAAACAGTACAGAAAAACCTTGAGAGAACGAAAAAGTCACTAGGTTGCCTACAACCGTTAAACTAGAGACCAAGGAGACGGAAAAGATTTCGGTAGAACTTGTAGATCTTCAAGTGTCAGTGCACAACGACTTCGGACTGAACCTCTTAAAATTCGTAGTCAAATGATCACACACTCTACTCACACTAACACACCATCAAACTCGTAAGAAACCTTAACGGAAGGAAACCCTAACCTTACTTTTGACTGGTAAAGGTCAGGACACCGGAGACGACTCAAAAGGTTTAAACGACCGTATAACTCACGTCGGGAAAGTGTCGTAGTAGAAAGTCCTAAACTTTATCGAGTTGACCTTAATATAGTGGAGGTGATCGAAACAAGCATCACTACGAAGGATTCCGGGTGAACTGAAGTGTAGGGTCCTATAGACCGAGATCCACTCACTAGGGTGGTAGCAGTAATAGACCCAGCACTTCGAGAAAAAACATGTCAAGAAGACACATAAGAACGATGGAGAAGAATTATAGAAGACGAAGACAATCCAGGGATGGTAAAGACAGTAAATAAAACGTTACTTAACAAGGGAACCATAGAGATTAAAAGAACTCCTCTAGAGACGACGACGATTCAACGAAGTCAGCACAGCTGAGACACGCTGGGGTCTCTGTCGTCGGGTGGTCCGAAGGGTCAGGGACCCTAAGAGGTCCGTTCTTGTGACCTCACTCAACGGTAAAGGAAGAGGTTACGTACTTTCACTTTTCACTTTCACTTCAGCGGTTGAGAATCGCTGGGGTACCTGACGACGGATGGTCCGAAGAGGCAGGTACCCTAAAAGGTCCGTTCTCATGACCTCACCCAACGACAACGAAAGAGGACTTCTCTAGAGACCAGAAAGGATAAGATAACAAAAGGAGATAAAGAAACGTAACTAGCGACTCCTTCCGAAAGAAAAGAGAGGAACGATAAGAAACCTTGAGATGTAAGTTTACCCACATAGAAAGGAAAAGGGGAAACGAAAAGCGAAGGTCAGAAAAGTGTCGATAAACATTCCGGAGGAGTCTGTCGGTAAAAGGTAAAAACGTAAAGAAAAAGAACCCCTACTAGAACTAAGGACAGAGGACATGTTACAGTACTTGGAGGTGGAACCTTCCCTGGATAAGTTCACTCTCCGGGACTTCAAATTGTCACTTAGAAGGGGATCGACCCTGAAGTCGCAGTCCTTCGGTCGACTTCCCTAGTGCGTCTGAGTCTATCTACAAGGGCGTAATTGAACACACATTGGTACCGACATCCTGCACATCGTGGTAGAGTCTTTGAACCGTGTGCGGGACGGTTCCAATTTCCAGTGGTCTTCCTGACTATGTCTTAAGGAATGACCGGTCCTCACATCCTACTTTAATTTAATAAATATCTTTAAACCCGTTTTACGTAGAAATTCACTCTAAGTAAGGTCTATATATATATTTGTCAGAACGTACATCGAACTGTATATCAAGTAAAAGATAACCACGGTATTCTTTAATGACGTTTGTATTGTTGGGGATTCAAATGATAGAGTGTCAAGACATTCAGTCTTCAGGTCCACCCGAGTCGACCCAAGATCCGAGTCCTCTGGTTTTCGGTCCGTAGTCGACCCGACCCGAGAATCGACCTCCGAGAACCCTTGAGTCAGTAAAAAGTCAACGCCCTGACGACAGGGGGGAAGGAACGAACACCATCTGCCCCTTGCGGAGAGTCGAGGAGCACCGGAGAAGACAAAGAATGTGTACCGGGGAAGTAGAAGTTCCGGTTGTCGGTCACAGTTGAGGAGGAACATTAAGTGAAGGAGAGGAACTGAAAGGCAGACAGCAGTTGGACTCTCTCCACAGACAACCAAAGCTTCTAATCTATAAGAGAGATAAAATTCTAGTTGACTGGTATATTATCTTGGATGAGTATTATAGGATAGATGTCCAAGGTCCCTAATTTCGTCCTTATAGAGACTCCCTGATAAAATCTTTAGAACGGACTGTGTCCCAAGATATTTATTATCAAAGAATGGTAGAAGGCAAAGTGACTTGTAAAGAAATAACAGACGATATTAGGTTCTTGATTCAATTTCTTTCGCTTATTCTGTAACGGGAAATCCAATTCCTCAAATATGGAATCATCTCCTTTAACTATGACTTTATCCATTAAAATTATGTTACTATTCTCGACTATGAATCTTAAATGTTTCCGGGTAAGGACAATATTCGTGACGCACTTGCATAATGGAATGTTCCGTTTCCTTCCCATGTCTATTTCCCTTCCCTATGTCTATTTCACCACACACGATAACTTCGTGTCTTCTCACATGAAACCTAACCCCCACCCCTCATTCCCCTCCTCGTTTGTCCGTGTCGAACAGTTCCTTTAGACTCTTCCGTCACTATGGACTTGAGTTCAATTCCTTCTCATCCTTAACCAGTCCGTGTTTGTCTACACACACACACTTCCCCTCCCCCTCCCTCGTTTCCCTCACCCTTAAAACATACATGTTTCCGTTTTTCTCCCTGTCAATGTATCATAGTCTCGTTTTTTGTAGTAATTTCAGTATCGTCCTATGTTTAACCTCTTTGTTAAAATAGTGTCTTTCAGAATGGATGTTTCTTCCTCCCCGTATAGATAGTAATTTTACACCCCTAAAAAATTTCCCAGTGTATCAATAAGTCTCATCGAGTTTATCCGGGTCTATTTTACACTTCTTTCGAATAGAAACCTTGAAAAGAGAGGAGGGGTTCGTAAATAGGACACTGAGTAAGAACGATAATCTCCACACTAGTTAGTAACCGTATTTGACTCTTAATTCTAGAATCGATTATTCCGAAATTTTACACTGGATAGATAACGTAAAATTTTCTTTTAAGAGTTTAGGACCTTTCCGTAGTCCCGTTACTTCGGTGGTTTCGGGAGTCTATAGATCTGGTCTGACCCGTTTCGGAAAAGAAAGATAAACTTTAGAATTAAACTTACCGTCGACCTGAATATTTCCCTTCGATTACCCTATTACTCCTGACACACAGGACGATAAAAGAAGGAGACGAGTAAACAGGTAAGACTAACGTAGAACCTCGTAATCCGTATAGGATGACCCAACAGGAGTCAATACGAAATCAGTTTTCACAAACCGATCTGATTTACTGGAGTGTCAAGGAACCTTAAATGTCTCTTCTAAATAAAGATGACATGGTAGTATTGAATTTATATTTTTTACTTACTTCTGAACCTGATGGTGACAATTCTACTACCTCTGAACACCAATTTTTAATTATGATTTTAACCCTCTTTGATCTATATTTTCTTATATATCTATTGATCAATTGAAGATTCAATTTACATACACATATATATATATATATATATATATATATGTGTGTACGTGGGAGTCATATCACTTGTCGAGAAAAAATTAAAGTGGACAGACCGTATGGAAAGAGGAAGATAATTATCACTACGTATCCAAAAGAACCTTCTCTGCTAACAAATAAAGTACCCTGTCAGAACCTTAGAAAGGAACAGGTTCTCGTCTGTACACTTGGTCAGTCCTGAGAACCAATGTTTGTTCTATGAAGGATAAACATAAGTTAAAAATAACAAGACGTTGTTTAATGTTGTTTAAGTCACCGAATTATGTTGTGTCTAAAATTTTAGTATCAAAGACACCCAGTCTTCAACCTTGTAAAAACAAGGCCCTAAAAACTCCGACTTTAACTCAGCAACGATAAACATGGGAGTTGACTCCGAACCCCAGGAGAAGGTTCGAACGATGAGTAACCGTCGTAAGTCAAGGAAATCAACATCTTACCTCCCGGAATAAAAGAACGAACGACTGTCGGTCTTTGACGAGAGTCGTTGGTCTCCGATGGGAGTCCAGGAACGGTACACCGGGGAAGTATTTGTCGAGTGTTGTACCACAGGTCCGGTGTCCTCTTGGAGGGAGATCCCTCCCGGGTCAGGGAGAGACATTTTCTCGACAGGGATAATTAAGTTCGGGTGAGTCCCAGTAGAGGAAATAAATTTTTTTTATAAAAAAGTATAAAATTTTAAAATTTAATTTTTTACAAAACACCTGAAGGGACCACCGTGTCACCTATCCTTGCGTGGACAAGTACGCCCCGTGCACCCAAACCATAGACCAGACCCTTCAAAGGTACACGGTGCTTCGGACTCGCGGTGTTGATGACTCGGGTGCGCAACGTCGATGACTTCCGGTGCACGGTCTCGGACACGAGGTGTAGTCCTCTTCGGTGTCGTTACTCTTCGGGTGCGCACCGTCTTTCTCATTTCGGGAGCGTTTTGTTGCTTCTGGGTCCCGTCGGTTTTATTTATTTATTTATTTTTAATTTTTTTTTAAGAAACCCAATTTTATATATATGACACTTTAAATGACAAGCTTGGCAAAAGGTTCGTATGTCAAACATCGTGATTCACCAGGAGTGACGCCACGTCGGTGGTGGTAGCAGGTAGGTGTCAGAAAGTAAGACTTTTTGACTTTAAGATATGTGTAATGTGCCATTGAGATCGGTGGGGTGGGGGTTCGGGGTCCTTTGGCGAAAAGATGAAAGGTAGAAATACTTAAAATGGTGAGATTCATAGAGTAGACTCTCCTTAGTACGTCAAAAACAGAAAAACACGGACTGAATAAAGTGAAGTCATAGAAGTACCAAATAGGTGCAACATCGTACATAGCTCGGGAAGAAAAATTCCGACTTACTCTAAAGTATATAAAACAAATAAGTAGACACCTGTGAACCCTACGAAGATGGAAGACCGATAACACTTATTATAACGACTTTAGTATCTATATGTGTACGTGGACGAAATTTAAGGAACTCATATATCAGTCTTCACCTTAACGATCTACTATTCCATTAAGATAAAAATTTAAAAAGTCGTTGGTAGTATAACAAGAGGTATCGTAGACATGGTAAAATGTAAGGGTGGTTTTCCTATTAGACGAAAACTAATTGAGTCTTAATTGACTAAACCCAGTAATTAATATGGACGTTTTAAGGAAGTGGAAAAAGTGTATTGTTAGTGTTCTCACTGTAGGTGACATAAGTGTCAAGAAGAGTTATGAGTTCTACTTCCCTAATGTGTACCAATTACCAAATATAGTCTCTGTATAACCTTAAAACCCCCCGTAAAATCTTAAAACGGGTGGTGTTAAGGTACTCGTCTTTCCTGTAAATACCTTTTCTATAACTTACCAAGGTCTTAATCATTCTTCCGACCTCTTACTTGGGTATTTTACTCCTTCTTTTACATTCGGTCCGTTATTATTGTTTACATCAGTTCTAGTGTAATATCCTTTTGAGAGTATCTTACTGTAACGACCACGGTGGTAGTCTATCATTAACAATACTGTTGACACCATTTGTTGGAGGTTCCGCCCCGGGTCACTAGGAGAGGAACACCATAAGTGTGGAAGATACCACAAGAGTGTAGGGACACAACGAGACTGACGGGTCGTCGTAAGTCGTGTTCATTACTAGACAGTGAGAATTCTAATCCATTATCTTCTGCGACACCAAAGTCAGAACCAACGAACTAATGAGCGATCTTGGTGAGTAAGACACCCTGAACCCGCTAGCACATTTATGT
The DNA here is from genome assembly GCA_006410555.1 of Capra ibex. NCBI lineage: Eukaryota > Metazoa > Chordata > Mammalia > Artiodactyla > Bovidae > Capra > Capra ibex. The sequence continues at coordinate 1,538,040 of SJYO01051103.1, forward strand.
GAACCCGTCGTAAAACCTCTCCAGGTGAACCACTCCTTGACTTCGGAGGTCGGTTTACTTACTCGGAGGAACATTCGTCTAGGGGACCGGGGTCAGTTCGGCCGTGTATTTACTGACGTTGAGACCGACGGTCGTTGGATTCTTCCTGGAAATGTAGAAACTCCCAAAATTCGGTTGTTTCTGTTTATACCCCTTCTCTAATGTACGTCTGCGTTATAGATTTGATAAATGGTAGATCGGGAGATGTCTATTCCAGACGACTAGGAGGATGGTGGTAATGACTTCTGTTTGAATGGTTGTAAAAGAGGTTTAAGTTTCAGGAACCAAGCTTACGAGTCAATTTGGATCTAGTCTACGGGTTCTGAATTGACGACTTCTTGACCTTCTCTCTTACAGATCGGGGTACATCGAAGAGATCACCCACCGTACCAGGAAAGAGAGTTGTTCTGAGTGTTTTACCCTTAACAGGGGTTAATTTTCCACGAGTCTAAGATCCATTGGTTATCTTTTTACTAAATTGAGGTAGATTTGGTTAGTCTACTCGAGAGGATCGTGAATCGTTTCAACTACACAGGTCTACTAATACGGGGTTTCGTTGACAGGCCATAAGAACAGTAGTGGATGTAGTCAAGGACATGATAAACGAAAGAATCGTAAAAAAAAAATTAAAACACTTGGTAGGGTATAGGATTGTTTAACTAAAAAAACGTATTTTGATCTCAGTCAAAGACACGACCTTATTTCTTGAGACGGACTATTATTGTAATATCGATAACACACTTCTAGTAGTTTCTTCTTAAAGTTTCAACAATTATTATAAAGTGAAGAGGTCCTGAAAGCAAGGTGGTTCTCTATAGAAAAGGGGTATCCTGTATCAAGTTATAAAGTTTGTAAGTGAAGAGTATTCGTTTACTATAGTCTTATACACAAAGACTTGTGACCGTATTACTATTATTACTCATCTGATAATATAAGAGTGACACTTCATTCTAAAATTTGATACTTCTTATGAGTTATTAAAGAAAGGAGTTAATCTAGATATTGATCGATAAGATCTTAAACATATAGTCTTGAGTTTATGGAGAACAAACAATCGACAGTGAATATTAGTTAAATATTTCTTTAGTCAAATATAGTAAGTAAATAAGTCAACAAGTTACATTTTGTATATAGGGGAATTTAGTTGTTGTTAGTTATTGAGTTAAGACACTAGTTTACATCGTGGTATTTATTATCTTGCCAGAAGTGCTAGTCGGGAAGATAATAGATACCATATAGAAACGGTTTTTCCTTATCGAACTCAGATTAGTTCGTAAATTTTAGTCTATAGTAAAATATATTTTTTTTTCCACCGTTATTCTTGTATAATTTAATTCGTATTTTTAAATTAGTCTTTTTGGGTTTACATCTTATCAGATACCCTTTTAACCGAACCAGAGAATTTTTTTTTTTAATTACAACACTTTTTAAAATCTAATTTTCTCTGACTTTTCACATTTTTGGTTTATTTCGTACATTTTAAACTGATCAAAGATTAGACCTTTTTTTTTCAACTTCAACTAACAACCCTTTTAAACTTATACCTAACCCAAAATCTAACTATAACTATTAAAAAATTAAACACAAGATTCTACACACCATTATTACACTAATGTTTTAGACAGGAATTAAATTCCTTTACGTACATATTTTACAGTACTACAACTGTTGAAGGAAAGTTCACCAAACCGTTTTATTTTTTTATTTATGTTCTACCATTGTTAAAAACTTAGATCGATTACCCACACATTCACAAATAAAATGATAAGAAAGTTGAAAAACAATCTTTAAAGAGTAGGATTTTACAACTCTTTTTTTTAACAACTCTCTTTTTCTCGGAAAACACCCCTCTGACACGACCCTAAGGGATTACCCCGGTTATAGTGACAGGGTCTCCGTAGACCTTTACGTCACTCCTATAAAAACCAATAGTTTTACAGACCCCTCGTAACACTAAGTCACCCCTCCTTCCACCGTCCCTACGATTTATTGAACGTTACACTCCCTTAAAAAGTGAGTTGTTAATGTGAAGAGTTTTACGGTAATAGAGGGGACAACTCTTCATGATTTTTATTTGGTTAGTCATCGAGAAGTAGGTTTTCAGAGGGTATATGTTAAGATCACCTAGAAGAAGTTAGGCGTTGTTTTGTTTTTATTTTTGTTTTTGTACTATCTCATTATAAATAAATACCAAAGTTGAAAGAGCAAAAGAAAAGCAACCAATTAAGTGAAAAAAAAAAACCAAAGTGTTAGCGGTAAGGAATTTTCGACTAGGAGAGTCTTACTGGTGACTACAGTAACGGTTTAGGTCACTTGCAAAACGTCATAAACTGGCACTACTTATAAAGAAGGAAGAACTTTTAAAGGGGAGTAGAAAGTAATGTGTCAAGTGGAGACCAAAAGAAGAATTAAGAGAATGATGAAACTTCTGAGGAAAGTATGTGAGGAAAAAGAGACGGATGTAAATTAAAGTGTCCTAAAGTAGGCATCGGGAGAAAACAAAGTAGACTGATTCGAGAAAGGAGCCTAGGGGTGGAGTTCCGGTCTATACGTAAATTCAAGATATGGATAAATATGTTAACGAATAACAACAAAATCAACGATTCAGTATAGGACCTAACATCGGGGTGTGCCAGGAGACAGGTGCTCTGAAGGGTCCGTTCTTAAGACCACACTCAACGGTCAAGGAAGAGGTCCCCGTTGGGTGCCTAGTTTGGACGGAGAGGACGCAACCGTCCACCGAAGAAATGGTGACTCGGCGGTTCCTTCGGGTATGTTAACGAATGACTGCACTTTATGGACCCGGATTGTTAATATTACCGTCGGGTGAGGTCATGAGAACGGACCTTTTAGGATACCTGCCTCCTTGGACCATCCGACGTCAGGTACCCCAGCGATTCTCAGTCTGTGCTGACTCGCTGAAGTGAAAGTGAAAAGTGAAAGTACGTAACCTCTTCCTTTACCGTTGGGTGAGGTCACAAGAACGGACCTCTTAGGGTCCCTGCCCCCTCGGACCACCCGACGGTAGATACCCCAGTGTGTCTCAGTCTGTGCTGACTTCGTTGAATCGTTGTTAATACTTTACTTTAGATTGTCAAAGGGTGTATCTGAACCTAGATGAAGTACGAAACCCTTGGATGACATTTCTGTAGATAGGATCCACCATTCCCTTCCTTCCCTATCGCATCCCTACCGAAGATCTTCCTCTACTGTGAAGTGACAGCGTTAATTAGTTCCTCCTTAACTTACTTCATAAACTCCCCCTCTACGTCACTCAATCCCTCGTCTGAGGTTTTCTTGTCTTTGTCTTTTGCGTGTTTCCGTTTATTTTGCTGTGAAGAGGACCTTCACTTACATTAAGTGTTGACCACTTCGAATGTACGAAAAAACCGTCCTTCTTAACTATCTCAACATTTCCCTCCTTCCTTTATCTAGTAGTTCTCAGTATCTACGGTATAATTCCTCAAACCTAAAACAGGATAGTCCAGCCTCAACCGTCTAACTAACGGGTGTCTGATATGTTCCCTACCGAGGATGGGACAAAAATTTTTCACGTTAATCGACAGTTGTAAATTTTTACCTCTTCGAAGTGTAGACTTGGACCTGAAGATCGTACAAGACTTCTAAACCCTTAAGACCGGTGTAAAGGAACTTAAACTGTCCGAGACGACAGTCATGAGACGTTATCAGGGATAACTAGACGAAATAAGTTTACAGTGAATACAATGGACGGACCGGGGGCACCGGTGACTGTTAACGATGAAAACGAAGTCTACGACCCGTCGGTGACTTCTTTACAATCGTCCCCCATCATAGTAGTTTATAACCCAGTCTTTCTAGTAAGACCTTCTTTTTATCTTCAACTAAGACCTCGTATCCTTTTCCTCGACAGTTCTTTACTTAGATATGTAAGATCTCGTCTCCACCCATTGTCTAAGTAATGGAACGGGTCTTTGACAAATGGGAGGCTTTGTGGACCCATCCAGTCTCCTCCGTTCTCGAAAAGTCCGGACCTGACTGTAACCTCTGTCGGAGGAGGTCCCGACTCTGTCATGTTACCTCTCCTCCCTGGTCTTTATTTGAATTGGTAACAGACCCTCCATATTTTGTACCCTTCTCACGTCCTCTAAAAGACTTATCCATTACTTACTATCAGATTAAAACGAATTTTCAAAAGTAGTGTGAAGGATCCTTTTCTATTCAAGAGAACGTAATAATTTATCTAAACGAAAAGTCTCACTAGTCAAGTGACCTACATAAAAGTGCATAGGGATCATTGATATGTAGTCATTTAATGTGGTAGAGACTCATTATCAGATCCTTTCTTTTAACTTGTACTTCACTCACTTGTTAATTTCAAAGAATTTTTTACTCGGTACAAGTTAATTCGAGTAGTCAAATAAACAGACACACAAACAAACGAAATTCTTACACCCTGAAGGGACGACCAGATCACCAATTCTGAGGTTCCAAGAATACGTCCCCCGGACCCAAACTAGGGACCAGGTCCTTGATCTAGAGTGTACGACGTTGACTTCCAAGTGTCCGACGTAGTTTCTGACTTATAGGAAGTACAGTGTTGATTCTGGACCATGTCGGTTTATTCATTTATAAAAAATTTTTAAACCTCGATCCAGTCTTGTTACATCTCTCTGACTCTCTATGTTTCAAAAAGACTCTACGGAACGGAACTGTCCATGCACTATCTGTGACCTAAAGAATCGGACTGTTAAAGAGGTTAGTCGAAAGGTAAAAGAAAATCATATAAGGTGTAATAGGGATCAGAGATAAAAAGGTAAAAAAAGGACAAGCCAAACCAAACAACACTAGTTGTATCACTGAATAAAAAAGAAGAACACAGAAAACTCAAAATCTATAAAGATCTAAAGGGTTTACTATACTGAATATGAATTTAGAGGTCCCAATAATGTGAGAAACATGTATACAAATTGGAGACTAAGTATTTGAAAGTATGTATGTATGTGTATGTGATTATATACACATAGTATATATACTCAATATATATTAAAGAGAATAAAAATTTTAATAAAATAAAGTAAAATTAAATTAAGATAAAGTGTAATTAGGAATATTTAAAATAGAGGAATATAGAATAAAAATTGAAAATATCTGTATTAACATTTTGTACAAGAAGTATGGTTAAATTATGAATAATGTACTAACCCGAAGGGACAGTAGAGTCTGTCATCTCTCAGACGGACGTTACACTCTCTGGACCCAATTCAGGGATCCAACCCTTCTAGGGGACCTCTTTCCTCACCGATACGTGAGGTCATAAGAACGGACCTCTTATGGTACCTGTCTCCTCGGACCAGCGGATAGTAGGTACCCCAACGTTTCTCAACCTGTGACGATTGGTTGATTATGTGTGTGTCCCAATAGACTCATCGATTTCTTCGAATATACACAAGATAAGTGTGAATTACCAACATTTTCTTTTATACTTTATATATGACTTTCCCCACTCCCAATATCAACGGTCTATATATGTGTGTGTGTATATATATGTATACATCCATCTATCTATGTATTCTATATTTATGTACTTTAATGTTTACTCTTATATATGAAAATTAATTTAGGTTCATCCGTTATACGATTCCAAAAAGATATACCCTTCCACCGACTAAAAGAGAAAAGAAATAGTATCCAATTTCTCTTTGGGACCTTACCTATTATTTCCATTAATTATTCCTTACTGCTAAGGAGACGATAAACGTATTTTCAGTAACGTTACAAGATTAGGAAGTCCATATTCTTTATGCCCATGTGGTAGTCTACTCAACTCTACACTCTGCTTTCGAACTTTTGACCAAGGAGATCGTAACCACAACATGTACATATTGGTGAGTCACAAAGACGACACCGTGAGAGAAACCGAACGAAACAGAGATGGTGAAGACAGTATCAAGTTGGGACACATTGAGTAAAGATCTTTATTTTCATATCAAATAACATTTCTAAAGACCATACAATAACTGAATTAAGACTTCTGTTTGTAAAGAAGAACGGATCCATTTCCTTCTTTTCTCTTTTTCTCTCATAATGATAGAACTTAACTACTTCAACAAGAGATAAACCTAATACCACCGCCAATGTGTTATCATAGTCAAGTCACGTCAAGTCAACGAGTCAGTACAGGCTAAGAAACGCTGGGGTACTTGGAGTCGTGCGGTCCGGAGGGACAGGTAGTGGTTGAGGGTCTCAAATAGGTTTGAGTACAGGTAACTCAGCCACTACCGTAGGTTGGTAGAGTAGGACACAGCAGGGGAAGAGGAGGGTGGGAGTTAGAAAGGGTCGTAGTCCCAGAAGAGTTTACTCAGTCAAGAAACGTAGTCCACCGGTTTCATAATCTCGAAGTCGAAGTCGTAGTCAGGAAGGTTACTTGTGGGTCCTGACTAGAGGAAATCCTACCTGACCAACCTAGAGGAACGTCAGGTTCCCTGAGAGTTCTCAGAAGAGGTTGTGGTGTCAAGTTTTCGTAGTTAAGAAACCGTGAGTCGAAAGAAATATCAAGTTGAGAGTGTAGGTATGTACTGATGACCTTTTTAGTATCGGAACTCATCTGCCTGGAAACAACTGTTTCATTATAGAGACGAAAAATTTATACGACAGGTCCAACCAGTATGGAAAGGAAGGTTCCTCATTCACAGAAAATTAAAGTACCGACGTTACTGGTAGACGTCACTAAATCTTCGGGGGGGTTTATTTTAGTCGGTGGCAAAGGTTATAAAGGGACAGATAAACGGTAATTCACTACCCTGACCTACGGTACTAGAATCAAAAGACTTACAACTCGAAATTCGGTTGAAAAAGTGAGAGAAGAAAATGAAAGTAGTTCTCCGAGAAAGCAAGAACAAGTGAAAGACGGTGATCCCACCACAATAGACGTATGGACTCGAACGACTATAAAGAGGACCGTTAGAACTAAGGTCGAACACGAAGAAGGTCAGGTCGCAAAGAGTACTACATGAGACGTATCTTCAATTTATTCGTCCCACTGTTATATGTCGGAACTGCCTGAGGAAAAGGATAAACCTTGGTCAGACAACAAAGTACAGGTCAAGATTGACAACGAAGGACTGGACGTATGTCCAAAGAGTTCTCCGACCAGTCTACCAGACCATAAGGGTAGAGAAAGTTTTAAAAGGTGTCAAATAACACTAGGTGTGTCAGTTTCCGAAACTGTATCAGTTATTTCGTCTTTATCTACAAAAAGACCTTGAGAGAACGAAATAGCTACTAGGTCGCCTACAACCGTTAAACTAGAGACCAAGGAGACGGGAAAGATTTTGGTTGAACTTGTAGACCTTCAAGTCCCAAGTGTATGACGACTTCGGATCGGACCTCTTAAAACTCATAATGAAATGATCACACACTTTACTCACGTTAACACGTCATCAAACTCGTAAGAAACCGTAACGGAAAGAAATCACATGTAAACAGTTTTTAATATCTTGACATGTACCTTTTCTCACTCTAAATGATAATCATTTTTTTTACCTTTCTCTCTTTATTTAATTCAAAACTCTGACAGTCTCAATCTTGGGGGGGTTTTTTACGACTATTTCAGTGTAAGGACAATTCGATCACTTATAATGATTGTATTGGAAGTTATATCGAATCAATAAGAGGAGAAATTTTGAAACTTCTTTTGTCTAAATAAGAATTTTCGGTAGAATACAAGTTAGTGAACGAAAAGTCTTCAAATTTCAAGTCAATTGTCACAGTTTGAACAATTGATTCACACCACCTCTCGGTCTGTGGTTTTACCGGAGTCACTAAGAGTGACGGACCCAAGTATAAAGATACATCAAATGTGGGTGGTGGGTTTCCAGACTGGACACATTGGTTGTCGTATAACTCCTTTAGGGTCCCACAAAGGAGACACTAAGAGTTCCTAGTAAGTGAGGCTCTCTTCGATAAAACGAAATATGTATTTAGATCATGGATAGAAAAGTATCACTATATAGTACCTATACAAGGGTGTAGTTGTTTATATCCAGATGGCATGTACTGATAGTAGACACACGAAATAAAGTAGTTGGAAGAAAAGTACTAAAAGTACGGAATATTTAAAAGTCAGTATTTTTACGTGTCAACCTGTATAAAGTAAGTAGAAAGAATTTCCTTTTAAGGACCTTTACCTAACGTATTGTCTTCAAACTCGAAGTTCGTATAGTCACTTATTGATAAATAAGTAGTAGTCTGATATAATGACGGATGTCCCTGTGTTGTTAACAAATCGATTAAACCTTGACAATTATAAAATCGGTATTACTTCTATACGTTGACATAAAGGCTTCATGAAGATTCAGCGAGGTGACTGTTCATAAAGCTTTGACAATGAATCATTTCTTTGCAGACTATTAGAAACACCAGATTTCAAAACCTATTTGAGTTATTTGACAATTGATAGTTTCACAACTATAGTTATAGACGGTTCCAATTTATGGTTTGGTTTCAACTAAAACACCATCGTCGACACGATTCGTAATCATTACAGAGATGGTCACTGTCTTACTAAGAAATAGAAGTATCAAACCAATAGTACATAGTCTTCTGCACCATTTAAGTATAATCTTTAATTTCGAAGAGAAACCATTGAGTTCCTAGAACCCGTTTATAACTGTAAAATGAGAATTCCCTGATGGATCAATCGATTTAAAATCTCTTTCAAAAAGTAATTTGAATACCAATCTGTTTAAGTACTTAGGAACTTTTCATAATATGAAGGAACGTACGCCCGATTCAGCGAAGTCAGTACAAACTGACGAACGTTGGAATACCTGACATCAGGCGGTCCGAGGAGACAGGTACCGTAAGAGATCCATTCTTATGGACCTCACCCAACGGTATAGGAGGAGGTCCCCTAAAAGGACTGGGTCTCTAGCTTGGGTCCAGAGAGTTACAAAGGACTTAACCTCCACCCAAGATGTGGTGATCACGGTGGGTCTTTAGGGGACCTTTTACAATACATTCTGTCCATTAGATTGATTCAACTATCTCGTATTACAAATCCTTGTATACCCGAAACTATAAACTGTTGGAATTATAACTTAAAGTGAGAAAAGAGACCTCCATATATTGTTGAAGTAATTCATAATTTTTATACTTCTACTATTATTAGACTCCCGACAACTCTCCCAATTTACCCTATGAAATTCCACGGACAGTATACCATTAATCAGTTTGTTTAGAGTCAAGAAGAAGTATTAGTATTACTACGAAATGTAGGTCGTCTATGAGTAATTCCGACAACTCTCCTCACAAATTGGAGTCTTATAATTGTTACTGGTGAATTAAAGTATAAGTACATCATAAGACGTATTAAAACTCATTATATTTATACATCTAAGTGTGATCAAAATAACAATCTTTTTTTTTGGACTTAATCATTTTTTCGTACTAATGTCTAAAAAATTTTTCATAAATGTAATACATATTCTATTGATTACTCTTGTATGACATATTGTTCCCTTGAGACGAGACACGAGACACCACTGAATTTACCCTTCCTTTAGGTTTTCTCTTCCCTATATACATATGTATATCGATTAAGTGAAACGACATACCGTCTTTGATTGTGGTGTAACATTTCGTTAATCTGAGGTTATTTTTACTTATTTATTCATTTCGTTTAAACCTTTTGAGTCGTCACCGGTATCCTAACCTTTTCTAGTCAAAAGTAAGGTGAGGGTTTCTTTTCGTTACGGTTTCTTACAAGTTTAATGGTGTGTTAACGTAATTAAAGTGTACGGTCGTTCTAAAACGAGTTTTAGGAAGTTCCATTTGAAGTCGTCATACACTTGACTCTTGAAGGTCTACATATTCGACCTAAATCTTTTCCGTCTCCTTGGTCTCCAATTTAACGGTTGTTGGTAACATAGTATCTTTTTCGTTCTCTTTAGGTCTTTTTATAGAGGAAGACGAAGTAACTGATACGATTTCGGAAACTGTCACACCTAGTGTTGTTTGACACCTTATAAGAATTTCTCTACCCCTATAATCTGGTGAAATGGACGGAGGATTGTTTGGACATACAAACGTCCTGTTCTTCGTTGTCAATCTTGACCTGTACCTTACCTGTCCATTTTGGACCCTTGCCTCACGCAGTTCCGACACACGACAGTGGGACGAATAAATTGAGGATACGTCTCGTGTAGTCCACTTTACGGCCCGATCTACTTAGTGTTCGACTTTAATTCTAACGGTCCTCTTTATAGTTGTTGGACTCTATACGTCCACTATCGTGAGATTGCCGTCTTTCACTTCTCCTGATGTCTCGGAGAACTACTTCCACGTTCTCCTCTCACTTTTTCGGCCAAATTTTGATTTGTACACTTTCTGATTCTAGTACCGTAGGCCAGGATAGTGAAGTACCGTATATCTGCCCCTTTTACACATTTGTCACAATCTAAAGTAAAAGAACCCGAGATTTTAGCGACACCTACCACTGACGTCGGTACTTTAATTTTCTACGAACGAGGAACCTTCTTATCGACACAGTTTGGATCTGTTACAAAATTTTTTGTCTCTGTAGTGAAACGGTTGTTTCTAGGTATATTAGTTTCGATACCAAAAAGTCACCAGTACACACCTACACTCTTGACCTGTATTGAGGGGTTAGGACTCGTGACTTCATAACTGCGAAAACTTGATACCACAACCTCTTCTGAGAACTCTCAGGGAACCTGTCGTTCCTCTAGATTGGTAAGTTAGGATTTCCTTTAGTTGGGACTTATAAGTAACCTTCCTGACTAGGACTTCGACTTCGAGGTTATGAAACCGGGGGACTACGTTTCTCGACTGAGTAACCTTCTCTGAGCCTACGACCCTTTTTAACTCCCGTTCTCCCCTTCCCTCGCTGTACTCCTATTCTACCAACCTACCATAATGACTGAGTTACCTGTACTCAAACTCGTTTGAGTCCCTCTACCACTACCTGTCTCATCGGACCGCACGACGTTAAGTATCCCAGTGTTTCTTAACTTGTGTTGAATCGCTGACTTGTTGTCGTTGTTTCTATCAACGTAATGAAATTTTAAATAAATTATTAATTTGATATTCTTCTCAAAAGTCACTCAGGAAACCCCTTATGGACAACAATATCTACTTTTTAATCGTGAAAAAGTGAATATCTAACAACTACAAAAATACACGATAACTTTGAAGAACGACATAGACGTGTCCATTAAATTTTCTAAAGGAGGGTCACTTTAAAGTAACAGATTCCGTCGTCAGGGGTTGGAAAACCCGTGGTCCCTGGCCAAAGTACCTTCCGTTAAAAAGGTTCTTGACCCCACCCCCTACCAAAACCCTATTAAGTTCACACAATGTAAATGAAAAACTTAAATAAAAATTAACCTCCTATTAACGAAATGTCACGACAAACGAAGACGGTACGTCGTTGTACTTAGTCAGTATTCACGTGTATTCAGGGGACGGAGAACTTGACGGGGAGGTGAAGGGTGGGGTAGTGTAGAGAGATCCATCAGTGTCTCATGGAACAACTCGAGGGACATATTGTGTCGAAGGGTAATCGATAGACAAAGTGTGCACCATCACATATACAAAGTTACGATGAGAGAGTTAACACGGGGGTCGGAGACGAAACAGACACTCAGACAAGAGATGCAGACACAGAGATAAGGACGGGACGTTTATCCAAGTAGTCATGGTAAAAAGATCTGAGTTGTATACGTATTTATACGTACGATTGAGCGAAGTCAGGACAGACTGAGAAACACTGGGATACCTCATATCGGATGGTCTGAGGAGATAGGTCACCCTAAGAGGTCTGTTCTTATGACCTCAGTCAACGGTACAGTGGGAGGTCCCCTAGAAGGGCTGAGTCCCTACCTTAGACGTAGAGTACAGAGGACGTAACCGTCCGACCAAGAAATGGTTATCGTGGTGGGGTCTTCGGGTACGTAATTATATGTCATAAACAAAAAGAGAAAGACTGAAACTGAATGAAGTAAGACATATTGTCCGAGATCCAAGTAGGTGGAGCAATCTTGACTGACTTTACGTAAGGAAAGAGCCAAGTCAGTGAGTTAGTACAGGCTGAGAAACGCTGGGGTACTTGGTATCATGCGGTCCGGAGGGACAGGTAGTGGTTGAGACCTCAAGTGAGTCTGAGTGCAGGTAGCTCAGTCACTACGGTAGGTCGGTAGAGTAGGAGACAGTAGGGGAAGAGGAGGACGGAAGTTAGAAAGGGTCGTAGTCCCAACAAAGTTTACTCAGTCGAGAAGTGTAGTCCACCGGTTTCATAACCTCAAAGTCGAAGTTGTAGTCAGGAAGGTTACTTATGGGTCCTGACTAGAAGAAATCCTACCTGACCAACCCAGAGGAACGTCAGGTTCCCTGAGACCTCTTAGAAGAGGTTGTGGTGACAAGTTTTTGTAGTTAAGAAGTCACGAGTCGGAAGAAATATCAGGTTGAGAGTGTAGGCATGCACTGGTGACCTTTTTGGTATCGGGACTGATCTGCCTGGAAACAACTGTCTCATTATAGAGACGAAAAATTATACGACAGATCCGACCAGTATTGAAAGGAATGTTCCTCATTCGCAGAAAATTAAAGTACCGACGTTAGTGGTAGACGTCACTAAAACCTCGGGTCTTTTTATTTCAGTCGGTGACAAAGGGGTAGATAAACGGTACTTCACTACCCTGGCCTACGGTACTAGAAGCAAAAGACTTACAACTCGAAATTCGGTTGAAAAAGTGAGAGGAGAAAGTGAAAGTAGTTCTCCGAAATATCAAGAAGAAGTGAAAGACGGTATTCCCACCACAGTAGACGTATAGACTCCAATAACTATAAAGAGGACCGTTAGAACTAAGGTCGAACACGAAAGAGGTCGGCTCGCAAAGATTACTACCTGAGACGTATATTCAATTTATTCGTCCCACCGTAAGGAAAAATACCAACTCATTATAAGGTGACACCTCTTCCGTTACCGTTGGGTGAGGTCATGAGAACGGACCTTTTAGGGTACCTACCTCCTCGGACCACCCGACGTCAGGTACCCCAGAACTTCTCAGCCTGTGCTGACTCGCTGAAGTGAAAGTGAAAAGTGAAAGTACGTAACCTCTTCCTTTACCGTTGGGTGAGGTCACAAGAACGGACCTCTTAGGGTCCTTGTCTCTTCGGACCACCCGACGGTAGATACCCCAGTGTGTCAGCCTGCGCTGACTTCACTGAAGCGACGTCGTCGTCGTCGTCGTCGTTATAAGGTAACACACATACATGGTTTTGAAATAGGTAAGTGGACTACTACCTGTGATCCAACGAAGGTACAGTATCGACAACATTCATCACGACGTTCTTGTAACTCCATGTACACAGAAAATGTTAATAACAAAAGAGTACCATATACTGGTCATCACCCTAACGACCTAGTACACCATCAAAATAAGGATTAAAAAATTCCTTCCAGGTATGATAAGAAGTACCACCGACATAGTTAAATGTATGGGTGGTTGTCACGTTCTCCCGAGGGAAAAGAGGTGGAGGAGACGTCGTAAATAACAAACATCTATAAAACTACTACCGGTAAGACTAGCCACACTTCACTATGGAATAATATCAAAACTAAACGTAAAGAGATTATTACTCACTACAACTCGTAGACAAATAAACAAATAGCCAGTAGACATATAGAAGAAACCTCTATACAGACAAATCCAGAAGATGGGTAAAAAACTAACCCCAAAAAAACCATAACTCGACGTACTCGACAGTTCATGTAATGTAAAGAACACGTGTTATAAAGATAATAATAATGTAGTCAGGGTGGAGTCTAGTAGTTCGTAATCTAAGACCCCCGACCTCTGGGGACGACATTCTCTTAGGGAATGAATGATTTCCGTTTTATACAGTTGAGTCTAAAAATTTTCATGTCCAAGTGAATGTTACTAAAAAAAGTGGCACAAAAATTATATTCGACCCATTTCTTTTTACACCCCTTTTATTGGAAAAGAGACTCTATTTAATCAATTAAATTTTGAATTGTAACTCCCTGAAGGGACCGTCACGTCACTAACTGTGAGGTACGAAGGTTTCTTTCCCACGGTCAAGGTAGGAACCAGCCCGTGATTCTATGGTGTGCGACGTGCGGTTTTTTGTTTTGGTTTGTTTTTGACGTTTTGGAATTGTGACTTTCATTATAATTCGTTACATGATCTTTGGGACCCCTTGAAGTTAGATTAAATTCCTTATTTATAATTCGAGTATAATACTTAGGTCGTAACAAAATCCTTGTGTTTCTAATTAAATTACACCTACAATTACAACTCTTCATTAAACCTCTATTAAATTATGTTTAGAGAGTTGTCTGTCCTCCTTTAATTCCGGAGACTCTCTAATTTATCGAAAGAGTATCAGTTATCCATTCATCATCTCGGTTATACTCTTACAAAGTTCAAACCATAAGGAACGTATCGGAGTACTAGGGAGGGAGTTCCAAAATGTTTTCTATGAACCATGTCAAAAATGTAGTTGATCTCGAGAATACCGACTCTATAGGGTTGTTTCACCTAGTCCTTTTAAAGGTACTATCAGTCGTAAAGTTTTATCGTCCTCCAGTCACGTCGAAACAAGGATTAAGACGTTCTTGTTTTCTTTAAGATTAATATGTTGACCGTGACCTGTTTATCAGGGAGAGTTGTTTGTAAACTAACGAACGATACACGGAGTAAGACACAATATAGGATCCTTATATTTCATCTGACTTTTGTCAGAAAAAAAAGACTTTCTTTGATCATAAATATAATTTGATGTCTCCTTAACTACGAAAACTTAAAACCACAACCTCTTCTGAGAACTCTCAGGGAACCTGACGTTCCTCTAGGTTGGTCAGGTAGGATTTCCTCTAGTCAGGACCCACAAGTAACCTTCCTGACTACAACTTCGACTTTGAGATTATGAAACCGGTGGACTACCCTTCTCGACTGAGTAAACTTTTCTGGGAATACGACCCTTTCTAACTCCCGTTCTTCTCTTCCCCTGCTGTCTCCGACTCTACCAACCTACCGTAGTGACTGTGTTACGTGTCCTCAAACTCACTTGAGACCCTCAACCACTACCTGTCCCTCCGGACCGCACGACACCAAGTACCTCAGCGTTTTTTAGTTCTGTGTTGACTGACTGACTTCACTTGACTTTGATGTCTCCTTTATTTGGATATTCCTTTCTTAAAGTCCCTGTAATGTGTCGGTTTGGTTACGGATCCTTTTACGTAAGGTTATAAATCTTTAATAATAAAAATTTTTAAAACAATTAAAATTCCATCAAACCGGTCCCGTGTTAATGGGTTAGGATGAGTCAAGTCAAGTCAAGTCAGCGAGTCAACACAGGCTAAGAAACGCTGGGGTACTCGACGTCGTGCGGTCCGGAGGGACAGGTAGTGGTTGAGGGCCTCAAATGGGTTTTGAGTACAGGTAACTCAGCCATTACGGTAGGTCGGTCGAGTAGCAGACCGTAGGGGAAGAGGAGGACGGGGGTTAGGGAGGGTCGTAGTCTCAGAAAAGGTTACTCAGTTGAGAAACGTACTCCACCGGTTTCATAACCTCAAAGTCGAAATCGTAGTAAGGAAGGTTTCTTGTGGGTCCTGACTAGAGGAAGTCTCACCTGACCAACCTAGAGGAACGTCAGGTTCCCTGAGACCTCTTAGAAGAGGTGTGTCAAGTTTTCGTAGTTAAAAAGCCGAGAGTCGAAAGAAGAGTCAGGTTGAGAGTGTAGGTATGTACTGGTGACCTTTTTGGTATCGGAACTGATCTGCCTGTAAACAACCGTTTCATTACAGAGACGAAAACTTATACGATAGATTCAACCAGTATTGAAAGGAAGGTTCCTCATTCGTAGAAAATTAAAGTACCGACGTTAGTGGTAGACGTCACTAAAACCTCGGGGTTTTTATTTCAGACTGTGACAAAGGTGACAAAGGGGTAGATAAACGGTACTTCACT
Source organism: Capra ibex (assembly GCA_006410555.1). Taxonomy (NCBI): domain Eukaryota; kingdom Metazoa; phylum Chordata; class Mammalia; order Artiodactyla; family Bovidae; genus Capra; species Capra ibex. The sequence goes on from SJYO01051103.1 coordinate 1,554,074, forward strand.
ACCCTAGTCTACGGTACTAGAAGCAAAAGACTTACAACTCGAAATTCGGTTGAAAAACTGAGAGGAGAAAATGAAAGTAGTTCTCCGAAAAATCAAGGAGAAGTGAAAGACGGTATTCCCACCACAGTAGACGTATAGACTCCAATAACTATAAAGAGACCAGTTAGAACTAAGGTCGAACACGAAGAAGGTCGGGTCGTAAAGAGTATCACATGAGACGTATATTCAATTTAGACGTATATTCAATTTAGGATGAGTTGTGGGAGGTTTTTGAAGGACACCGTCTTTATCCATTTTCTTTGGTTCCGATCCATTTTCTTTGGTTCCGTTCCATTTGTCTCAGTCGTGACACTGAGGATTGGAGTTACGTCTCCTTATACTATAAGACTGGCTAATAAAATCCCCTCGTTGGTGAAAGGATTAGATCAATCTAAATTTACCGGAATCCGGTTTCATGGTAGGTTGTGAATGTGGGTGTAAACAAGACCAGTGTACATTGTTTTCACACTCTAACTTCCATTAGATCGACAAATCCAGAGACTGTACGATGTGGTCGACGTCAAATTATGTTACTATCGAGACCTTGCCTCTCTTAGTGTCTCCCGGGATGGATAAAAAAAAAGGACACCACCACCACCAACATATACACTAGAAAAGGACCTGATCTCTAACTTGGAAGACGGAAGGACGTCACCTTCGTACGTTAGAATTAGAGACCTAGTGGTCCCTTCAGGGACTTGTCACTGAAATTTAGCTTAACTAGGAAGGAGAAATGAACCTGTTAAACCACGGGAACGTATCCATAATAAAAGAGGGGTTCACAAGAAAAGGGAAGAAGGATAGTCTATTAGAGGAGTTTTTGAATTAAACTTAAAATAAATGTTTTGAATTTTTTTTTTCAGAAGTCTAAACCTAGTTAGGCAAAGTAATCTAGGATAGAGGATAATACAAATATTTGTGGATTCCATGAATCAAATGAGAGGACTTAATTGTCTTCTTAGCTTTTAAAACTGTCTCCTCGACTGGTAGGTATATTCTCGAAATTTATCAAAATCTACCCAGTACCCTTCACCGTGGTTGTAAAACTTACTAATGTCGTGAAGTCAAGACGACGTTGGGGTAAAAATAAAAACTTTGAGTAAGCGACTCAATTGCCACTGTAACGTGTTCTTTCCCTGTCACACTGTCTTAGACTACTAATAGAGTACTCCTTCATATCTCGATGTATGCTGTTTTTCGTTGGTGTATCGTTGAGACCAGGTCTTTGGAAACGAAAATTAGAGTAAAAAGGTATTTGTACGAGTTTCGTTAGGTATTATCTTCCCATAAACGAAAAAACAAATAGGGAAAAAATTTTTTGGGTTTATTTAGAGGATTACGCAAATAAAATTTTACGACCCCAACTGCCCCTGCCCCCAGCCCACTCACTATAAACTCAAAGGGAGACCCCCCTTTTTTTACAACCCACAAAGTAAAGGAGACGGTGTAGGTGATCGTTTTATTTTGGAAAACGCTCCCGTGAACCCAAGGAGGCTTTAGAACTTTATCTATACCTTTCTTTACCAGCTCCCAAGTATGAATCACTTCCGCGCGTCCCCCGAGGTCTGAGGAACGTCCACCTCGTAGAGCCCGGACCTCTCAGAGGACTCCCCAGCACTCCTCTGGCGGTCCGAACGTCCGTACACCCAGGAGTCCGACCTGTGCCCACGACACGGGTCTTGACGGGTCCGTCTCCCCGCGCCCCTCCGGTGGATGTTAGGCCGGGCCCTTAACACGCCCGACCTTTCGGAAGGAAGACCGGAGACACGAACGCGCACAGGGGGTGCTGGACCGAACCCGAGAGCCACACCAGCGTCCCCACCCGCCCGTGCCAGGCTTCCACGATCTTTCCCCCTCCGGGCCGCCGCGCACACGCCGGGAGTCCAGCCGCTGCTTCAGTGTCCGAACAACTGCCCGGGAGCGCTGCTTGTACCTCCGAGGGCGGCGGACCCCGGGGCGATTCTCCACCGGGTCGAGCGCCGCGCCCCGGGGCACCAGCGGTCGTTCGGGGCCACCATTTGCGGCCTCCAGGCGGCCGTCTGCCGGGCGTGCCCGCCCCGACCGCCGGGCGCCCGCCGCACCTCCGGCGCCGCTGCGAGCCCTGCCCGGGCTCGCCGCAGTCGTGCGTGCAGCGGCGGCGCGCGGCGGCGGCCCCCGGGGGACGTCCGGCAGTCGGGGCGACAGGGGCCGAGGTCGTCCATCTCTCGCGGGGACGTCTGCACACTCCCCTCTGCGGGAGCCGCGCCCGGGGCTGGTGGCGTTGGAAGTCCGGAGCCGGTGCCGGGTGAGCATGGCGGGCCGGGCCATCTCCAGACGCTGGACTCGAGGGGCGCCGTCCGGGGAGAGGGAACAGCTTCAGGAACCGGTTCGCCACCCCCCTTCCCGACGCGGAGGTGCACACGAGCAACACAAACAACCCCAGGAACCTCTCCGGCTTGCTTCTAATGGGCAACCCTTAATGTAGCCAGAGTATTTAACAACACACAGTTTCGAGTCACCAAGGGGGGTCTGGTGTGAAAATATGAGGGCACCTTGGTTCCCAAAAAGAAATCGAACGAAAAGTCGAATGCTATACATCCGCAATTAGTGAGCTAAATCCACAAGTTAACTTGTGTGTAACACGGGCGATGCACCGTCCGGTACACGGCCCTTATGTGTCACTACACATTCCCATCTATCACGCATACGACAGAGCAGGTTGAGAAGAACCGGGGTACCTGAGATCGGGCGGTCCGAGGAGACAGGCACCTTGAAAAGTCCGTTCTTATGACCTCACCCAACGGTAAAGGAGGAGGTCCCCTACAACGGGTAGGTCCCTAGGTTGAGTCGCGGGTGTAGACGGAAGTAACCATCCGTCTAAGAAATAGTGATCGCGGTGGACCATCTATCTGGTCTGTTAATATTATTATTTTATAACTATTTACGATAACCTCGTGTCAGGAGTTTCTTCCGTCCTGTACCTCCGTATTAAGAAGACCTACTTTTCCTCTCGTCACGATCTCTTTTCATTGAAACCCCTAGCAAGGATGATGTTATTCCGTAGGTCAAACTCGAAGAGGGTGTCATAAAGAACTGTAAGACTGAAATCTGGAATAGGCCGTCGAAGAAGGTAAGAAAAGCGACTAATAAGGTCGTAAGTTTTAGGAAATACATTAAGTCGGGAAAAGAACACAAAGTAGAAGGAAATGAGGAACGGGAGAAGGAAAGGTTTTTTGGTGGTCGGAAGGAACAAGTGACTCATTTATAATTACTAAAGAGAGTGTATTTGAGGGAGTTGGAGGATGAGAGTAAAGGTAAAAGGGGTCGGAACCATAAAGTTTACTGTGAAACAACAACAACAACTCACTTACGTACTTATTTATTTGTATAATCCGTGATAAACACGATCTACGACCGCTAAGTACAGTCATTCCAGCCAAAGGGAGACAGGAGTTCGGTCAGTGTCACGTACCTCAGTATAGACGACGAGACCTGACATTACCTGAGAACTCAATGATCTGAGTATATAAGTAACGAAAATACTATAAGTGTAGACAAACAGGAGGTACAAGGAGTCTACATCGTATATGGTATGACATAGGGGAATGACGTCCCAAATGAGAAGGAGGACAAAGGACTGAGTCACTCATTGACGTAGTAGACAGATTACCTAGTTCGGTCTTTACACCCCAAGATTAATTAGTGGTTATCGATAAATATGTTAGGACCAGTAAAGAGAGTAAGGGAGAAAGGGGGGTGAAAGAGTCGGATACAGAATCCTAGGAATAAGTAATAGAGAAAGAACTTAGAAACTTTAACGGTCGGACGACAGATAATGAAAATTAAGAAAGTAGAATAAGGAACCTATAGTTCGAAATATATTATTATTCGAACATGTGCCCTCTTCCGTTACCGTTGGGTGAGGTCATGAGAACGGACCTTTTAGGGTACCTTCCTCCTCGGACCATCCGACGTCAGGTACCCCAACGATCCTCAACCTGTGCTGACTCGCTGAAGTGAAAGTGAAAGTGAAAGTACGTAACCTCTTCCTTTACCGTTGGGTGAGGTCACAAGAACGGACCTCTTAGGGTCCCTGTCCCCTCGGACCACCCGACGGTAGAGACCCCAGCGTGTCTCAGCCTGTGCTGACTTCGCTGAACCGTCGTCATCGTCGTTCGAACATATAGATGAAGGTCTAAAAAGTCTAAATCCGAAATAAATATATGATCAGTAAAATTTTCTACTTCTAAATTAAAGAAAAAAATAGAAGAAGTATGAATCATGTGTGTCCTGAAGGAAGACTTATGACTCAGATCGTTATAGGAATATGAAAATAAGATTAATTCAGTGATAAGTAACAAATGTAATAATACTGCTACTTTTACAATCAGTATTGACTCCAAACATTTTATAGATCATAATGTAAAGGAAAGACGTGTTCGAAAAGGAGACTTCTATGAAAAACTAGGGAAACGAAAGATGATTCGACTTCATATACTTTAACGGTGAAAATAATTTATAACCGTAACACAGTAAGTTCGATCTTACAAAAAAAAGTACTTAAGTTAAAGTCAAGAGATTGTCAATAGGTTTATTGAGTCATGAAAATCTATTTACTTTATAAGACATTAAAAGTCGAAGAACTATGGAAGACTACCTAATTCACAGGAAAAGTAAAGACACGAGGACTGCATTAGAGAGGACCTCAGAAGACTGAACGGGATTAGACCTGAACAATCGAGATGGTCCTTCTGTTGATAGTAAGATCCCGAAAAGAAGTGACCTTAGAACTTAGACAAGAATTGCACGACACCGAAAGACAAAGAACCAAATAGGGGTTCTTTGACAGAATCTCATATTAATAAAGAGGTATAGTAATCCCTTACTTTTGAGTATAATTTTTCAATGTCTTGTACAAGACTCTTGTTATTTGGAACGTCGGCTGGTTGTTAGAAATAATCTTTACGACTCTATCTTTATTAATGATTCAAACGTAGGTTTAGAAGGAGTAAAACCTCCTAGTGTAGAAGACTATCGAGGAACTCTTTCTCACGCGTTTTCTATTTCAAAAGTATAGAACGGATAAATTTATAGACATAAGACGGGAGAGTTGATTAATCAAACCATACGATATAGTAAGAAGTAACTTTTATTAAAAAATTTTCTTAAAACTTCCACAACGGCGTTGTAGAACATCACAGATCCAATCGTAAACAACAACAAATGAGTGATTTAGTACAGACTGAGAAACGTTGGGGTACCTGACATCGGGACGTCCAAGGAGACAGGTCCCTAAAGTATCGGTTCTTATGACCTCACCCAACGATAAAGGAGGAGGTCCCCTAGAAGGGTTGAGTCTCTAGTTTGGGCACAGAGTAAGTAACCGTCCTTTTAAGAAATGACGACTCACTGGTGCAATCGACTCTTCTTCAGGTTTCAGTAAGATAAAGAACTAGGAAACAAAAACTGGTCTATAAAGGAGGATCTTGGAAAAAGGATTAAAAGACTTTAAAATATCACAAAAAGGATCCCCCGTAGACAAAAGTAGGTAACCTGAATTTTGAATCACCTGTGAACTTAGGGTAACCGGATCGAACCCAAGGTACAAGTGGAGATTTATCAAGTACTACCTGTCCTCCTACTACATGTGACTACCTAGTCAAGACACCGTAAAAAGGAAGGAATCTTGACTCTCGACACTGACCCCCATGTACATGACTGGTATGTCCTTCCCACCGAAAGGTCCCTTTCAGTCCCATAACAATGATTTTCTGTGTGTTTTATAACCTGACTATTTTGATCTCTACAGGTGAGATATTACATTTGTTTGAGACATACACATTGAACTTTTTTTTAACAAGGTGTCAAAAGAAAAGAAAAAAGAAAGAACGGTGGGGTGTACCGAAAGTCCTAGAATCAAGGGACTGGTCCCTAACTTAGTCCCGGGTACTGTCACTTTTGAGCTTCAAGATTGGTGACCTGATGGTACCCTAAGGGACAAACATACTGAGCTACCTTCGGATTGAACATTGACCTTATGACTCAAAACTCACTGACTTAAACGACACCAGGTTTACTAGACTTACCGAAAATCACTGAATGTAAGTCGTATGATTCTTACATTCAGTACCATCCCACTTCACCATAGAACATAAAATATCTCACACGTAATTGAAAACAAAAAAAAAGTATTTTATAAAATTTTACAGATGAACTAAGACGTCTGTGTCGATATTCAAATAGAGAAAAGATTTTCGGACTCTTAGGTACTAGTACATGTAATATGAACAAATGTCTCATCGGTCCTCGGTTTAGTACACTTTCTTAACTTTAATACAAGGGTATAATCCACTACTAGTACAAACGGTGACAGAGAACGGTCCGGAATAAGAACGTTTCGAGAGTATGTCGATCTCGAAACTACGGGACAAAGGCTAAGACAAGGGGTCACACAGAATCTCATGTTGATAAAGAGGTATAGTAATCCCTTACTTTTGGGTGTAATTTTTCAATGTCTTGTACAAGACTCTTGTTATTTGGAGTGTCGACTGGTTGTTCGAAATAATCTTTATGACTCGATCTTTATTGATGGTTCAAACGTATATTTAGAAGGTATTTATTTTTTTTTAATGAGTCCATAAATAATAGAGATAAAATATCGTATAAACCGAAACAAATCTATCATGGATTTAGGTTCTCCTTTCGGGCCACTAATAGTGACATTTTCCGTAAATAACTTTGAAGGACACCATCTATGAACTTTGTTATCACTTGTACGTATTTACCGAATTCAATCATTTACAATTCCCCTTCGTTTCCATTTCACGGAAAGTACAATCCCAATGGTTTATTTTGTGTTCTCTGAAGTAATTTAAACTTAAAAGTTATGTTTATTCACTTACGAAACCGTAGTCGCACAGAGATCGTAAAGTAAACTTTGTCAGGATCGTTTTTAAAACAATAGATAAACTGTTAGATTACTTTGACCTGTAAGACATAAAAATGAACGATTTAGACCTTTTAGTCGGTAGTATATTATCACTAAATTAAAGTAAATTCTTGTGTTTCTAATACTCTTGAAGACACGACACCTTCGACGTCGATCTTCCCTAAAAAGTTAACCAATCCGGCACAAGGGACATTTAAGTCAAGTGAAATTCGTTGTACACGTCTGTAGAGGATAGGGGTCTACCTCTGAAACCCCGACCTATTACATCTCTACTTATTTAATAAAGGACTTCTAAAAGTCTCGGGTCCACTTCTACTAAAGTCAGGATATCCCCGTCCACGGGGTCTCTATCACACACTTCTCCTTTTTCGTCATTGTACTGGAAACTCGTTTGTTTCTAAACTCGTTTACACTGACAATCCGTTATCAACCCACCTATATACCACATTTTCTACTACCCGTTCATCTTTGTAGTGAAACTTTTATATATCGTCGTCTATAATTATTATAGGATGGACTCTTGAAGTCCACCAAAACAGGTACTAAAAACCAGATATAAATCTTTTCTTGGAGAGTCATTAAATAAATGTATCGTAACTCGGATTGTCAAAGAGTGTCTTTACACTCTTAAAGAAGTGTAGTGCCAGTATCAGATTCTTGAAAAACGGATTTAATAGTCAAAACTCTAAAGTTATACGAATATTGGACTGAGGTCATTATGACCTATCGTAGATACTCCGTCAAAGATTCAGGAAAGTACTTAATTTTATAAATAAAGAGTGTTGACATACCCCATTCACGTCAACAATAAAGGTAAAATATCAACTCCGTTCAGGTCTCATCTTTTGACTTCACAGCCAGTCTAAAACATCCCTTGTATTACTTCCCCCGTCTGCCTCTCATTCCGTCACTTACGTCCACTGTCGGAGTCTCGACCCTAAATTGTCCCTCTGACACCACTCGACCCTCGTCCCTTGGATAGAGTGCGTGAACGACGTACCGAGTCTGAAAGGTGTAGTAGACAAACAGGGAACTCTTCGACCTTTAGGTTTTAAATTTACTGTAAAAGATAAAAAACTTACAGTCTTTGATCGAATTCAAATTTCGTGAGTTGACTAGTTTGATCTTAATCGAAGACTCGTTTAAAACAGTTGTCAAAAAGTAAAGACGAAATCTATATAAAACAAAAATATTCGATTTTTCTCATTTAACAAAACAGTTTTAACTTTTAGTTACTTGTTTAGGATAATACATTATGGTCAGGGTATAAAAATCTGGTATTCTGATCCAACACCGTCACACACTACTAGTTATAATTTGTACTTTTAACTCGTCGAGCATAAGTCTCTTTTGTCCACAAGGAAAAGACAACTCAGCACAAAGAGATAAAAATTTTTAATGTCAAGTGGATTCTTATAATTAAAATGTACATGAGAATGTTTGCACACACGAATGTATATTTTGCAAACGTTCTTTGTCATAAGTAAGAATGATGGAAAGTATGTAAGACTATGAAAGATAAGATAAGATAAAGCATAACAAATGATGTACGACTTAACTAAAGTATCGGGTGATTATCCAGTAAAGGTTCAATTTTTTAGAGACGTTGTCTCTTGTCGAAAAGGAAGTATTCTTATTATGTTGAGAATCGTGACTCACTTCAGTTTACGTTTTTGACAGTTCATGACACATAGATTAAAGATAACACTTTTAAGACCGTCACTCTCTATGGTGACTCTCTCCATACTAGATTTACGAGGGGAACGTACAATTAAAACAGAGACATTCCCCTAATCTCGTCCTGTCGATGAAAAATTTTTGAATAACTTCCGTTCTCTTATGATGAAAAACACAAGAGGGTATTACGAGTCGAGTCTCAACACAGAGTTCAATTTTGAACAACGAAACTAACTTTACCGATAACTATACATCTAATAACCAAGGATTAACTATGAATCTCAAAAGACCTTTTGAATTTTTTTTTTATGTCTTAGAATGAGTATTTTTAATATAAACATAAACAGAAAACTGGGTCTTTAATAGAAAGATCCTTAGTTGTGGACACTGATCAACCAATTATTTAATCACCACTATAGTGGTAAAATGAATAATATGTCGAAATTTTTTTCTTACTCTTTCTCTAGACACTATATATCAATTCCCTTTTTTAGTTGTACGTATATAAAACAAATAAAAACGTTTTGTTTTGTGTCCATTATATTTGTTTCTTGATACTATCAACAAAAAGTATCGCACTAAGACTTTACCTTACTTCCCCTTTTCCTCTCTACTCTGAATCTTTAGATTCATACGAAAAGTTAAATTGAATCGAAAATTTAGTATATGTATAAAATATATCATCTTTGTTAATTAAATTTTTCTTTTTAAGATTTTAACCTTTGTCTTTGTTTATTTGGAACTGACATAGTTTAACGATTGTATTAATGTGTCTCTTATTTTTGAATGAAGGTCACTTAATAAACGTTTCTCACTTTTGGAATAGAAACGTTACCTCTGGGGACTAGTGGACAATTGGATAATTGTATCGATAGTGGATAATTGTGTCGACAGTTTGGATCACAGTGACTGTCTATTCGCCTTAATGTACCAAGGTCCACACCAGTGTCCTAACATCACAATTCATAGTACTTCACAAACACAGTTTTCACTAGATATAGTTCAAAAATCTATGTTAAAGGCAAAATGTCCTCTTTCCTCCTAATTTTTTTCTTGTTTAGATTACTGTGGTCTTCCGTCCAGTTTAATCCTTTTCCGGTAAAAAATTACACATCGATGGTTTCCCAAACTAATCTCTTCGGACTTTCTGGAAAATCAGAACTTCTGTCTAATTCGTCCCTACCGAAGGGAGTCTAAAATAACTTTTGGGAAAAGGAAATATACGTATTGAACGACTTCGACGACCAGATCCGTAAAATAGGTTATATTTACTTTTAAATTTTTACAATATGTATCCTTGTTAAAGTTAAAGAATGTACTCTGTCGTTAAGATTAAACTCTTTGTAACTCGAGATGGATCTTAACCTCTGGAAAAAGATTTATTTTCTTCTGTGACAAAGACAGATTTATGCCCGTAAAACTAACGAGTGAAGGTGACTCGGGAAAAACGACGAACGATGTAATTCAAGAGTAACTTACACGTGAACGGAAGAAACGTTACTTTCGTCTAATTAGGGGTTGTACTAAAAAGTTTACAAGAAATCTGGAGATTGACCCAGGAAAAAGCAACTACGACAATGTGATACCGTAAAACCCGAGTCACTCACCGTGACTTTTAGTTGAAGAGAATTTAATATAATTTCGAATCCGCTTTATCATTTCTTCTTATACTAAAGAAAGAAGGGGTGTCTTACCTCTCTCGAATCCGATTCCTGGAAGGAACCAAGTCTCGTGTCTCTTAACCCCTCTACCGTCTCGTCGAGGTAGACAAAAACCCACTCCTCTTTGAAGTCCGAGTGGGAAAATTTCGACGGTCCGTCGTATCGAAGACTCGTCTTGACGGGACATAAACGGTGACCGTCGAGGTGGGACCGACAAACAAGGGTCTTTGTGGGAGGTCAAAGGGGAGAAAAGTTTGACACGGTGAGGGGTTGAGGGGGGTCGGGGGTGGGGTGGTGACTGACCGTGTGTAGTAGTGTTGACATTCTATTGTTAAAAAGAACACACTAAACCTCTTTAGTCAAATAAAATATCAGAACCGTGTACACACAATTCAGGATCCATCGTAAACATAGTATCACTCTTGTTCTTGATCCGATCATCACCTTTTCCTAATTACGAATGGCCTTACCTCGTGGGACCTCAGATCATCAGTATGTAGGAGTACTAGATTCCATTATCAAGAGTGACACATTACACCTCTGAACGTCGTCTTTGTAGTGGACCCCTGACCCATTTTACTGTCTAAACCCCCGGGGCGCGTCTGAAGGACTCAGTCTTTAAGAATCCTAGCTCGGATTCTTAGACACAAAATCGTTGTGGGAGGTGACGGGGTGAGGGGCTGAGGTGGTCCACTGAAGAATCCGTATGATTTTAAATCCTTGGTGAGATTCCGTACTTTAAGGGATAAAAGAAAATAATTCAGTCGTTTAGACAAATTTCTGGAAGACGCATGATACTAGGTGTTTTTTATTATATTGTTAGAAACGAGTCTCCCACCATTACGCCTTGTATCCTGTCTCAAATACGTTTTTCGAGATTGTCTGTAAATAATAATGGACAGAAAGGTCGAAGACCCACAAGGGTGCAAACCCAGACACCCATACTCACCCACTTGGTACAATTGTTTTCCACTTCTCCAACTTTACCGTATACATAAACATCGCTTCCCGTCTGTCGAGGACTACACTAACTTCTGTCTCAAAAGTCTGAGTCTCATATTTTTCTTCTAGGACAGGATAAAATATGAGTCTTTTTTAATGATCATTTTTGTAACACCTTACCACCTTCTCTACCGTCCTGACCCTACTAGACCAAACTTCCCTTTCAAATTTAAGATATGATAGGCCTATTCGTCAAAATAGATCGGAATCGGACACCTGAGTCGACCCATCTCAAGACAGTGTCTAAGTCAAGGGATGTCTCGGACGATTTAATAAGAACAAGAACGATGTCAGTTGTAGGATGAGTGTTAAATTCAGTAGTTCATGTCCACCGTACCCCGCAACCCTCCTAACATTTAGTAGTGCGTAAGGATAAGGACCCGCTTGTCGATTTCCGACGAGTTGCAAACACCATCTTGGCAGAAACATTCTCCATCATCTGTTACTTACCATTTAAAGAGTTTGAGAAAGGGTTTCGAAATTAACCATGCTTCTCAAAAAAAAAGAAAAGAAAAGTGTGTTTAAATGGAAACACCTCTTTCTTGTATTATTGCAGAGTTCCATCCAACCATTACAAAATGAATTACGATAATATTAAAAATATAATTAAAGATGTTACGGAGTAAACCACTTTATTGAAATAATTTTATAAACATAATGGTACATTTGTACATCGAGAGAAAGATACGTGTAATTTATCTAGAACTTCGATAAAATTTTTTAAATCTACAAATAGAGGACGTAGGAATATTCCTCTGTTTTTAACGGATTAAAAATTTATATCGTCCGATGTAGGTGGTTGTGATCGATTCCTACGGAGTCACAAAGGTATCGTCTTGAACAAAGATTGAGTCGGAATCCTTTTACGGAATTCCATTTTGAACTTATGACACAGACAGAAAGTCATCTGACAAAATATTTCAAAGACTCAAATTTCAATGGCGTTTATACCTGTCACACATTTTACAAGAATACTAACCAAAAGGGGACGTAGACCACAAATTTGTTTATCCTTAAAATATCACCTGTATTATTATTATGACCTACAGTCATCGTTTTTATAAAAGAAATACAAAAGGGTAGTAGTAAGTTATGACTCTTAAAGAGGATGTACGAAATTCTTTTTTTGGGTTTTCAAACGAAAATAAAAAATTTTAGTACAAATTATTATATTTTCCGTCTTATATACTTATGTGGATCTATGAGGGCGTTCGACCACCGACCCACGAAACTAAAACCCGATGGAAGTACCTTTATACGATGTGAAACATATACTTCTATTGTAACAGTTGATAACAATTCTTGACGAAAAAGATCATTTCGCCATTTAATAATATACCTGTAGACTTGAATATACAAAATTTTTATACTATTGGGATAAAGATAAATATATACTAATTTATCTTTATGAACTGACCAACCAACTTTTTATTGGCTACTTTTCCTAAAACAAAACAAAGACAAATGTCACAACATTCTGTGAATGTTTCCTAGTAAAACTTTAGATTATTTGTCTTATCAATTCCATAGTTATGGGAGGTGATACCCGAAGGGTCCACCGAGTCACCCATTTCTTACACAGAGATTATGTCCTCTGTGTCCTCTGCACCCAAACTACGGACCCACCCCTTCTAGGGGATCTCCTCCCGTACTTGTGGGTAAGGTCATAAGAACCGACCTCCTCGGGTATCCCCCTTCCTTTATCTCTTCTATTTAAAACCTAATTCGTTAAATGGTTTTATTTAATCTGAGAGGGACCTTTGGTTTCTAACGTCGGAGTGTACAGAGGTCTTCGGTCCGTCCCGATACACCTACTTCGCCCGATACCTATCGTACCTCTATTGGAACTTGACTTCGCAGTTCGTCGTGAATCGAGTTCGGTACATTATCGCTCATAGGTCATAAAGGTCTCGAAAACAAACAACTCTGCTTGAAGATTACATCTAAAAAAAAATGTTTTGGAGGTTTAATGAATTATGAACCTCAAAATTTTTATTATCTCAAACAATTTGTTTAGATAGACGACCTATCTAAAAGGGACACTCTGGGGTCAAACACTGGGAAATGGGAGTTAACACCATAAGAGTCGAAAGAGACGACGTACTTTGTAAATTACGGTCTACATCTACTAATGTATAATAACATGTTTATTACTTTTCTGAGTGTTGATAAATTATAAACAATTTATAACAAATCCTTTTGATTATATTAAACATATAAAGCTGCTTCCGAAGTGGTCCATAGTTGTGTGTGTGTGTGTGTGTGCGTGACCGCACACTTGAACAAAGGTGAGTTACCCACTCTATCATTACAATTAAAATGACTGGGTTGTGGTGACTAAGTGACCCCTTTTTTTGACGGAAGACAGAGAGAGAAAGAGTAATGTACGTGTGTATACGAATGTGTGGGTCTCCGTGACACATTGCATATATGGAACCACCTTCAGTGATACGTTAACTTTTAGACTTTCCAGTCCCAGGTATAGAGATGTCTATTTCGACATTATTAGTCAGATCACATAGTCACGACCACAGGTCATTCGTAACTTACTGATCTCAAACGTCTTGAATAATCTAGTCCGGTAAACTGTCACTGTCTTTAGAACTGAAATGTCAATAATAAAGGTAAATTGAAAATTATGTACGAGTCCAGTCAAGTCAAGTCAGTGAGTCAGCACAGGCTGAGACGCTGGGGTACTTAACGTCGTGCGGTCCGGAGGGACAGGTAGTGGTTCAGGGTCTCAAATGGGTTTGAGTACAGGTAGCTCAGCCACTACGGTAGGTTGGTAGAGTAGGAGACACAGGGGAAAAGGAGGACGGGGGTTAGGGAGGGTCGTAGTATCAGAAAAGGTTACTCAGTTGAGAAGTGTAGTCCATCGTTTTCATGACCTCAAAGTCGAAGTTGTAGTCAGTAAGGTTACTTGTGGGTCCTGACTAGAGGAAATCCTACCTGACCAACCGAGAGGAACGACTGGTTCCCTGAGAGTTCTCAGAAGAGGTTGTGGTGTCAAGTTTTCGTAGTTAAGAAGTCGTGAGTCGAAAGAAGTATCAGGTTGAGATTGTGGGTATCCACTAGTGACCTTTTTGGTATCGGAACTGATCTGCCTGGAAACAACCGTTTCATTACAGAGACGAAAACTTATACGATAGATCCAACCAGTATTGAAAGGAAGGTTCCTCATTCACAGAAAATTAAAGTACCGACGTTAGTGGTAGACGTCACTAATACCTCGGGTCTTTTTATTTCAGACTGTGACAAAGGTTTCACAGGGGTAGATAAACGGTACTTGACTACCCTGGTCTACGGTACTAGAATCAAAAGACTTTCAACTCGAAATTCGGTTGAAAAAGTGAGAGGAGAAAGTGAATGTAATTCTCCGAAAAATCAAGGAGAAGTGAAAGACGGTATTTCCACCACAGTAGACGTACTGACTCCAATTAACTATAAAGAGGACCGTTAGAACTAAGGTCGAATACGAAGAAGGTCGGGTCGCAAAGAGTACTACATGAGACGTATCTTCAATTTATTCGTCCCACTGTTATATGTCGGAACTGCATGAGGAAAAGGATAAACCTTGGTCAGACAACAAGGTACAGGTTAAGATTGACAACGAAGGACTGGACGTATATCCAAAGAGTCTCCGTCCAGTCCACCAGACCATAAGGGTAGAGAAAGTCTTAAAAGGTGCCAAATAACACTAGGTGTGTCAGTTTCCGAAACAGTATCAGTTATTTCGTTTTTACCTATAAAAAGACCTTGAGAGAACGAAAAGACTACGAGCTTGCTTCCGGGTGAACTGAAACGTAAGGTCCTACACCCCGAGATCCACTCACTAGTGTGGTAGTACTAATAGACTCAGTACTTCTAGAAAAAACATGTTAAGAAGACACATAAGAACGGTGGAGAAGATTATAGAAGACGAAGACAATACAGGTATCGTGAAGACAGGAAGTAGCTCGGGTAGAAACGTACTTTACAAGGGAACCATAGAGATTATAAGAACTTCTCTAGAGATTAGAAAGGGTAAAACAACAAAAGGAGATAAAGAAACTTAACTAACGACTCCTTCCAAAAGAATAGAGAGGAACGATAAGAACCCTTAAGACGTAAGTCTACGAATATAGAAAGGAAAAGAGGAAACGAAAAGTGAAGAAAAGAAAAGTGTCGATAAACATTCCGGAGGAGTCTGTCGGTAAAACGAAAAAACGTGAAGAAAACGTACCCATACCAGAACTAGGGACAGAGGACATGTTACAGTGCTTGGAGACAGGTATCGAGTAGTCCATGAGACAGATAGTCTAGATCAGGGAATTTAGATAAAGAGTGAAAGAGACAGATTAGTATTCCCTAAACTAAACCCAGTATGGACTTACCGATCGTGTAATATTTAGTAATCATCTTTGTCCGTCAGGAACGGTACTTAATTCTCGACGTACAACTCTTTTTCTATGTTATTGTCACTCTAAAAAAAAAAACATAACTATCAAATCTTAACCAGTATAGTCCACAGATAATATACACAAGTCAAGTCAAGTCAGTGAGTCAGTACGGACTGAGAAACACTGGGGTACCTGACCTCGTGTGGTCCGGAGGGACAGGTAGTGGTTGAGGGTCTCGAACGAGTTTGAGTACAGGTAGCTCAGCCACTACGGTAGAGTAGGAGACAGCAGGGGAAGAGGGGGACAGAAGTGAGAAAGGGTCGTAGTCCCAGAAAAGGTCACTCAGTCGAGAAACGTAGCTCACCGGTTTTATAACCTCAAAGTCGAAGTCACAGTCAGGAAGGTTACTTATAAGTCCTGACTAAAGGAAATCCTACCTGACCAAACTAGAGGAACGACATGTTCACCTGAACGAGTTTGAACGAGTTTGTGTTAATATACACAATCTCCCACACTTTAATAACAGTCGAAAAATTTAATTTCATATTGCATATGTATGTCTTCTTATGTTTTTAGTAATTTATCGAATTACATAATAAAAGTTTCTTGCTTCGAGATTTGGAAAACCTTACCAAACTGTCAAGTAAAACGTATAAACCGGTCAAGAATTTATTTGGTCATACGAAGACTTGTATTGTAATAGGGATTGAACACGGAGAAAAAACGGGAACTCGAAAACCAATTTGAAATCTAGTGAACAAAGACATTTCGTAGGTAATGGATACCAGAAAAGTAGTATGTCGTGATTCCGATACAGAACTCGTCTAAGTAGTCATAGTGAAGACCTAATATGTAACCTTAATGTTCTATTTATAAGAGATTTTACTATGTAATTTTTTTTTTTCTTTCTGTTTTTATCAGGAATTTTTCTCCAAAACCAATATAAAATTTTACATTGGTAAAATTATATTGGTAAACCAATGTAATATATTTACATTCTTTAGTTGTCCATTAAAATGGAAAAATTTTACTATTGAAAAAGGGGGATTTACTTCCAAAAACGTTTCTTCTCATTCTTCTTCCGTGTAATTTATTTTTAAGATCCATAATCTTAGTCTCGGATAATATCTAAGTAGATTCGTTAAAATGACATTTGTGTATGAATATTTGTATTACAGAGAACTGACTTATCAATTTCGTCCAGTATATAGTATTAGGTTTGTTTCTATTTGTATACACCATTGGATCTTTGTACTAATTTTTAAAATAATAGAATGTATTAGTTTCGTGGTAAATTCATCCACTCGGTTTTAATAATGTATATTGGTTCAGACAGTTAGGTATTTAAGTCTTCTTTCAAGTAACAAAAGAGTACCGTTCTTAAAACACAGTGACAAATGGGTCTCGAAAAGTAACTAATTCGTTACTTATATTGTGTTTCAATGTGATAATACTATCTCAAAAGTTTAACTACCTCTCTATAAGACCCGGAAGAAGTCTTACTGTCACATTTCATCCGATAGACATTAATATTAATACCCTCTGTCGGGTTCAAACCTTACAAAAAAAAAGGTGACAGTGTACATATTAGACGTACATCACTTGGAGTCCGGAGACCTAGACGTTTAGAGACTAATTTCATTTAGTACATCGGATTACTCTTCTAAGGTCATTTTATCTTAAAACAAGTGATTAAGTCTTTGTACACGACACGAATCAGTACAGGTTGAGAAACGTTGGGGTACCAGATATCGGGCGGTCCGAGGAGACAGGGACCCCTAAGAAGTCCGTTCTTATGACCTCACCCAACGGTACGGGAGGAGGTCCCCTAGAAGGGTTGGGTCCCTAGTTTGGGTCCAGAGGACGTAACGTCCGTCTAAGAAATGACAGACTCGGTGGTCCCTTCGGGTTCTTATGACCGTAACCATCGGATAGGGAAAAGGTCCCCTTGAAGGGTTGGGTCCTTCACTTGGCCCCAGAGGACGTAACGTCCACCTGAAAAATGGTCGACTCGACGGTCCCTTCGGGGGTATGTTCTTATGACCTCACCTTTATGGGGTGTATGAGATTAAGTAGTTACTTACGATGGTGGAAAAGTTGAAATGGTTTCGGTTGGTATAAGAGTAAGTTCCCTTCGTAAACTCTCGAACTGCGGTTTAGGGTGAAGTCGATGTGGACGTCAGAACGGAAAGGGCAATCAAAATCATTACCAAGAGTTAGTCCAACCGAGGGCTGACTCAGTGTGAAGACACCGATTGGATTCAGAGTGAGGTTCTGGAGGTCGTGACGGAATGAGGTCAGTCACGAGGGCCTCTGACGTTGGACAAGATCTGGAGAGAGAACCCAGGGACGACGTCTTGATGGGACTAAGTTCCACCGTGGGAGTACGGACCAGGGTGACGGAGTTACAATGTATATAACAAATACCTCGGGTCTAAGTAAGTGTGACTAAGAGTCGTTATTGGTATTGGTCTAAAGGGAAACCACTTAGGATGGAAGATTAGAAAAGACAGTCGTGTCCACCAATGACACTTATGACATACGATAGGAGATTCTCCGAAGTCTGTTAGTCACGAAACGTAAAGGAATTGAGCTCACGAGGTCACTTACCGAGTTTTTACCATATACAGGGTTCGTCTCCGTTACGTTGTACGAGGTGGGAGGAAGACTCGGAGTCTGGGAAGGTCGCACGAGGACGGTGTATCGAGTCAACCATTTAGTAGACGGACGTTACGTCCTGTGGGTCCAAGCTAAGGACTCAGTCCTTCTAGGGGACTTCTTCCTTTACCGTTGGGTGAGGTCATAAGAACGGACCTCTTAGGGTACTTGTCTCTTCGGACTGTCCGATGTCAGGTACCCTAGCGTTCTCAGCCTGTACTGAATCACTGATTTAGTGGTGGCGACGACGGATGCTTCAAACAGGGAATCGAAAGACATAGGGGACGGGTGGGGTAAGTATATACACTTAAAAGGACTACGTACAGATGTTTTGTACATCGGGATCCTTCACAACTATCAAACTCTTACTTCAGTAAGTTTCCTTTATTACTTCTTCGATGTTGGACTACAATTACAAACCCGGGACGAAGACATCAGTCTGGATTTCGACCGAACGAATCAATATAATAATAATAATAAAAAAACAAATTCTTCAATCTCGTCAACGGAAGTTAACTTTTTATTAGAATTAACTAAGTATTAAATAAATGAGGTATTTACTAGAAACTCCTACGTGTTATGGGTTATTAACCAATCCACCACACCTATACCTTCTCTTTCAGGGACTGGAGCACCTTGAGTGTAAATCGACCTCCTGGTGACAATTCTAAAGATACTACGACTAAAGTACGGATAGACCTGAAGAAGGGTAATGGATAACTGTCTATGGACACTAAGACTCGAAACGAACGAACGGACGGTGTCTCAGAGATTACATCTTGAACGTTTCTTAAGTAAGAGAACAGACCTCTGGAAATATCGATACCCAATAGTCGATACACCTGGTAGAGTCAAATCGTCCAGAGAGATCTGAGACCCAGAGTTGATAACGGACAGATTGGATATGGTGACGATAAACTCGAAGTCATACAATAAAGAGTACAAAATGAAATAAACAAATAAAAGTATACAGTAACCCTTATTCCTAACTTATCGGAAATCTTTAGTCTACCACTCTTCCTTCTACTCCTATAGAACAGGTAATCCTTTTCAATCCAAACATAAGTAAATGGTACGTACAGAAGAAAGTCTCTTTGTAAAATCTCGATGAAACCATCTTCTTTAACTTATTGTTATTAGTATTAAATTTAACTAATGTATTAGCAAGAAAGAGGAAGGAAGTAGACATAAAGGGAGAGGAAGGGAGGGAGAGGAAAAAGGAAGGAAGTTTCACCCTATAAGAAATTTGATGCAGGACCACCACAAGACCCACTATTTCTTGTCGAAATATGGATGCTTCATAAACAACAATACTTTCAACTCAAGATTTAATTATTCCGTAACTCAAGTCTTGAAAATGTACATTAAGGTAAAATTATTATGTTACTGAATAAAAATGGTCATTCCTTTACCTAAGGTTCAATATACCAATACATTAAACAGATTCTAGTCTCGTTTCCGTCTCTGTCCCAAGACTGAATTCACGTACACTGGGCTTTCGGGCAAAAACATCGTCTTCTATAGTTTGATTCGTGAATTCACGACACTTCTTTTTATCTCGTTCCATATACCCTAGGTCTCACTACCCGGGGTCTTTCAAGATCTAAGTCTCCATCTCTAGACTTAGTCCGGCACGTCTTGCGATTCCCTCGTCGTACACACCGTCCTCCTACGACCTTCCCAGACTCCGAGTGTCCTTCCCGTCACGTTCCCTCCTCTCCTCCGGTGTTCCTGTCCGTCTGCGGACTACCACCTCGTGCAATACCTGGTATCGTTCTTGAACCCTAAATCTACTATGAGCAGTGAGACGAGATCAGGATTTTACGTCAAGAAAGACAAGTCCCAAGTCTCCCAACTCTTCCTTACTTAGTCTCTATCCTCTCGTGTCCCTCACCTATTTTGTCTACTCTATTGTTACGAGTCCGAGACCGGTTTCCGTGTAGGGTGTTCACATTGGTGTGGGACGAACCTAAAGAAAAGACAGAAACTTGACCTCAACTCGTCTTACCCTCACATTCTTGACACAAGATTAGAGAAAGGGCAGACGCGGACCCGTCTCTTTTTCCTTCTAGCAGCGTTCATCCACACTCGAGTCTTTTCTTAATACGTCGACTATGAGACAAATTTTCCTTAAGGTCACAAGTGGGGGTGAGGTTTTATAGTTACCCGTAAAGACGGTTGTGTGTCCGACTGTAACGTCACAATATGACTAACCGAAAGATAAAATAGTCCTTTGTAAACATATCGGACGTATTGAGTTTCCATGTTCAGTTTTCTCTTCTGGGGTATATTACATTAGACATTTGAACAAGAATAGAATGTCAAATTTCATTTAGAGAGACTTTCTTAACGTATTAAATACGACGAATCTTTTTACAAGTTGTAAACAAAGTTTACAATTCGGAGTCTTACTAAAAAAAAGAAGGTGTAAAAGAAACAACTTACTTTTAAGTAAGAAATCCCTTTTTCTTTGAAGAAACTTCATTCTTTCAGTAGTATGAATAAAACATACTTTTTACAACTTATAATGATAACCTCCTTTCACTTACTGTTATGAGTCTAAACCCTAACCGTCTTGTCTTCTTATCTTATCTTAGTTCATAAGACTCTAGAATCTGTAAGAAATTTAGTAGAGGTAAAAAAAAATTGTACTCTTTTAATTCAAACCTCTTCAAGTCGAATTCAAACTTCAAACAGAAGTTTTGATTCACTGAACAAGAAACAAAATTTAAAATTGAAAATCAATAGGGACCGGAACAGTTTCCATCAGTAAAAAATAATATTAACATAAAAACATCTATGAGTACTTATAATACCACCTCTTACGGAAGGTACCCTAACTACCACCATAAAACTCACTGAAACGGTCGATATAGAAAATGTATCGATATATATAAATATAGGGACAGATCAGATACAGACATAAAATTTTTTACATTAGGTATCTTTTTTTACGTAAACACATCCCTGGGTCGTGTGTGTGTACGTGTGTGTATTGATTTTGTACAAAAGAAAAAACAGAAATGAACAGAAGAGGTACGAAGTCGAGACAAAAGAAAAGACGAATTAATTTTTAGATCAGGGTTACGTGACTTTCCTAAAATGTTTGGGTGAATTCCCAGATTTGAGTGTCATTTCCATACTAAAACCTTTTTTATGGTAACCGAATACTACTTTTAGGGATAGACGACATTTTCCTTCGACTCCTACCAAAACCATAGTCAAGGATCCGAAACCACCAGCGACAGTATCTTAGTTGGGTAAGAGACGAGGACTCGATCTACCTGTTACCGGTACTTAAACTGGAGTTTATTGTGAATAGAGAAATAGAAGATCTTAAAGAACTACAGTGATTAATCGACATAACTGGGACGTCACGATCTTTCTTACCAACGTTCAAGAACTTCGTGTAAGACATACATATGAGAGTCGATATTCATATATAAATTATCGTAATCCTAAAATCTAAAGTCATCGATCTCCTCTTCCGTCCCCTCCCTCTCTCTTTCTTTGGTTCTCTCGTTTCAAGTAATGACATAAGTTGTACTCTGAGTTAGTAGTCAAGTTTCACGTGAATCTTGAAAGTTGTATGACTTTCCAAATTAAGACAGGTTATGAATTTTAGAATGTACTTATTAACATAGTAAAAGGACAAAAAATAAGTAATCTGTTGTCGTGACACAATTTGGAGTGTCGTCTCCTGTCAAAAGCAAAAACGGTTGAACTATAGGCACTTGAAGGAGGTACTTGTCATTGAGTGTAAAGAACAACCTCTGGTAAAGGGGACGAGGAGAGAGTCAAGAATGTCACTTTCAGTATTGTAGTCCCTGGTTAAGAGTCGGAACAAACAACCTAAGACTCCACGAAAGGAGGGGGGACGACTAACGTGAACTTGGGGGTTCAGATAAGTCGGAGTAGGACTTGAAGTCCTGGTTATAACTCCTCTCCCTTGTCATTGGATTTGACAGGACACTATGTAGTAGTACTAAAAGGAGGATTTGACCAAAGACTGGAACACGGAGTCAAGACAATTATCCGGTAGGGGAACGATACACCCCGGACACGGTGACATACATTGAACAGGGACTTTTAGACTACGAAACGGAATAAGACCGAACCTAGATCTTTATGTCTAATACTTATGCAATTAACTGGAGTGCTCATGACGACTGTACCGAATGAACGGAAAGACCCTTGAGGACCTCCTGGCGGGAGGTCAGCAAACCGTGGAGTACCATTCTTCGCGAGGATACAGGGACATTTCCGGTGGACTCCCTGCGAAAGGACCCGATGGGGAATAACAGACGACGTCACAACGTCTATGGCTCACCGCAAGAGAGTGACCTAGAGAAGGGTCGTAGACGCCGCCTCAGCCAAGGTTTACGGACAGGGAGAGGGTTCCTACTCAGATAGCGGTCTAGGCGCGGAGCGGAAGTAATGAGACGACAATTAGCCTGGTGTAGACCATCTAAGAGTTTTCTATGTACTTTGAAAAAAAAAAAAGAAAGAGATACAAGTCATGTCATAAAACGAGTCCTTTATCAACAATTTGTTCGTACGGGTAAACTTTTAAACGTAACGAACAGTGTCAACAGTAAAACAAACTCCTCAGTGTTTTCCTTTTGAACATGGAACTATTGACAAAATTCACTCTTTTTAAACCTTTCTTACTTAGACGAAAAAATTCTGAATAATACTTTATTTTACAGTTTCCTACAAATAATTGACGTTTTAGGTCTGACAAAGTAAAACCACGATGTCGAAAACTCACACAAGGTACATTGGAGTTTATCGAAATTTTATATAAAAAAATAGTCCTATTTTCATTTCACAAAACTACAATTTGACAAAGTACTGTGTTGTTTCATTCTTTCTTTCTCTTTTTGACTCCCGCCCTCTTTCTCCCCTCACCCTCTTTTCTCCCTCCCTCCTTCGCTCCTTTCTACCTTCCTTCCTTCTTTTGTAACCTAAGGTGACGTCAGGCGCCTAATTACCGTGATTCGAGAACGTGAGACAACCAAGTAAACCTTTACAATAAGACTTCTTTTTGACGTTTAAGTCACATTGATTATAACAATCCATAGTTCAATGTCAACTGTTTTTGTTGTGGGACAATTATTCTCTTTTTTATCTAACAATACGGAGGATTCCTTTACACAATTTAAACCCCATATTACTGACTCTCATGTAATACAACTATTCAATATATATTTAATTGATTATTTTCACGTGATCTACTTATATAATCTATGAGAAGGGACTTTTACGGGTACTCTAACTTTTCAAGGCATTTTACAGAAACACCCGAACGTGTAAGTTATTAAAATTTTATGTTAACTTTATAAATAAACCGGGAAGAATGTCTATTCGAACAGTTGGAACGTATCTGTCTAAACAGAGGACCCAGACCCAGACTCTTCTCGTTTTCCTTTCTAAGTCGACCCTTCCCTACTGACGTCCTTCCTTTTAGTTACATCATTCTCTCTGACGTCCTGTTTTATGTCGATATTAACGAAATTTACGTCTAGTACCTGACAAACTGAAAACGGTCAAGACGAATTCGTTGTCGTATATAATTTAGATCGAAAGTTCCTCGAGGAACAGAGTCATATATCCGTCTACACGTCTGTTTATTAACCCCATCTTACATTACCGTCTCGTCACCTTTCTCGTTGTTTGACAGACCAATTCACTCGGTACTTCCAAAGTGTCAGATCAAGAGGTTCCTTCGATTCTCAAACAACCTACTTCTCCTTCTCTTTCCGAAACGCCCCTTCTCTTATCGATCTCGTTTCCACAGTTCGTTCTCCGTGCAACTCCCTTTCGCATTTACCAGACCACACCGAGATCCTTGTCATATATGACCCCTTCCCCAAAGACCGTACTTCACTACTCTTTCCGTCTAACCTTGGTTTACTACTTCCTGCAAATTCTTCCTTTACCGTTGGGTGAGGTCACAAGAACGGACCTCTTAGGGTCCCTGCCCCCTCGGACCACCCGACGGTAGATACCCCAACGTGTCTCAGCCTGTGCTGACTTCGTTGAATCGTCGTCGTCGTCGTCGTCGTCGTCTCCTAAAACCTGGGCTGGAATCGTTAAATCCCCGAAGGGACCACCGAGTCCACGATTTCTTAGGCGGACATTGTGTCCTCTGGACCCAAACTGGGGACCCAACCCTTCTAGGGGACCCCTTCCTTTATCAATGGGTGAGGTCCTAAGACCGGACCTCTTGAGGTCCCTGTCTCCTCGGATTGTCCGACATCAGGTACTCCAGTGTTCTCAGCCTGTGACTCGCTGTCTGTGTTGTGAACCTCTACCCTGTAAACCTTCGCTAGTCAAGAAGACGACTTATGTCGGTACTAAATATGAAGACTCCTAAGATAATTATTCTCCTATTATGTCAAATCAACGTAACAATAAGGGAAAGGTTATCACAAGAGAACGGGGTCTACACTAGAAGTGTGTGAGGAACCCGTGTAGACGACGACAAATTAAAATTACTATTAAAGAACAGGAACATAAAAAAGTTGAACCCAACCATTCGGAACGAACACGACAGATGAGTTCCACGAATCTCGACGGAACCTTACAAATAGAGGAGGTGGTGTGAGAACACCATAGTAGTCTCCAAATATTTCTCCTTTTCCTGTTCCTCGATCAGTCATCAGAAGGAAGATCCGTCAGATGGACTTTGTGAATTCAGCTCTCGGAACAATCTCCTGTGACGACGGCAGACCCAGTGACGGTGGTGAGTGAGTACGAGAGGTTAGAGTCGATTCACTACATCGGTAGTGTGTGGTGAAAATCAAAGGGTCCACCGAGTCACCATTTCTTAGACGGACGGTCGCGTCCTCTGCGTCCAAACTAGGGAACCAACCCTTTTGAGGGACATCATCCTTTACCGTTGGGTGGGGTCATAAGAACGGACTTTCTACAGTACCTGTCACCTCGGACCACCGGATGTCAGGTACCCCAGTGTCTCTCAGTCTGTGCTGATCGAGTGTACGTGGTACGAAGGGTTTGAAAGTGTCGAAGGAATTTCGGGACGGTTCACAGGTGTGGGACAAAGAAAGAAAAGAGTTCCTTGACCACTAACAGAAACGAAGGGTCTGACATAAACTAGGGACCTCATAGACTCCCAAAATAGACAAATAGGCACCAATTGGTTTCAGTGGATTGTAAGAATTGTATGCTGTAGATACAGTCAAGTTCGTTCCGAACGTGGACGAAGCATTTCATCCGATAAGTAGACAAACTACATATTAATAACTCATGGATAATACATTCCCTACAAAATCTGTGACTTCTCTTGTTCCTCTCATTTTGTTTACTCGGTAGACAAGGGACCTTCAAGTACCGACGCTGTCCCCACCCGTCTGACGTCGGACACCTAGTTCAGACCGGGTAGAAAAAACAAAACCTGCATTTTGAAACCTTTACATCAGTGTAACGAATACAGGATGGATACCTATGACATTGAGGTTTCGACACGTTAACATTGTCTCTACCTATCCGGACTTTTCGGGTGCAAATGGCAAAGTGAGAAATATCCTTTTCAAACGACTAGGGACCAGGTCTTGTCACGAAGAACTTGACAGATATTAGTTTCTGGTCAAAATGATATCTAACATAAAACAAACATCATTCTCTAGTGAATTGTATTCTAGATGGGAAAATTGGCCAAAGATTCACGCATAATGACAACTGACGTCCACGTCACAACTTGTCGTCTAGAGATCTCGAAAAAATAGTAAGAACTGACCTTAACTAATCATTAAGGGGTAAAGGGGGAGAGAGATCGGGGACTGTTGGTGGTAAGGTGAGAAACTAAGATACTTAAACTAATAAAATCTATGGAATATAATCACCTTCATAAGTTATAAGTGGAAAGACACGTGCCGAATAAAAAGAATCATATTACAGAAGTTCCGAGTAAATACGATAACGTATAACGTATTGAAGGAAAAAAATTCCAGTTTCTTATAAGATAGTACGTATATATGGTACAAAAGAAATAGGTAAGAAGACGACCAACTATAAACACAATAGAGGTGTAAAACCGATAAAACTTATAACGACATTATGTGTATTTTCGTGATCATAGCAAGTCTCCAGGGTCAAATTTAAGAAAACTTAATTATGGATGTTCACCTTGACGACCCAATAAACCATCAAGATAAAAATTTAAAATCCCTTTATAAGGAATAACAAAAGGTATCGTCACCGTGGTCAAACGCAAGGGTGGTCGTTGTATGTTCCCAAGGTTAAAGAGACATAAGATTGGTTATGAAGAGTAGAAACACACACACACACACAAAATACTACCAGTTGAACTGTTCACACTCCACTATAGAGTAACACCAAAACTAAACTTAAAGAGACTACTAATCACTACAACTTGTAAAAAAGTATATGGTAACCGGAAAACATACACAAGAAATGTCTTTACAAATAAGTTCAGAAATCAAGTAAATTTTTATATAATAAATAAACAAGAACGATATACACCCAAAAGGAGATCAAACCCCTCGTCCCCGAAAAGAGGTCAACACCTCTCGTCCTCGGTGCGAGATCGACACCACACTCCCGAAGAGTAACTCCACCGGGGAGGACAACACCCCGTCCCAGAGACCCCGTCGGCCCGAAGTCGTGACCCGACGACCCGAGATCTCGGGTCCGAGTCATCAACACCGTGTACCGAACCAACGAGACGTAGTCCCTAGACTGGACACAGAGGGTGTAGCCGTCCACTTAAGAACTGGTGACTCGGTGGTCCCTTCGGGAAATCACGTAAAAGTTTAACCCAATAATCAATCAAACAAAAAAATTGATAACTCAACATCCTCAAGGAGTACAATAAAATTTCTTATGGTGAAAAGTCTATACACTAAACGATTATAAAAGAGGGTAAGGTATCCAACGGACAATTAATAACGGAAACACTTCACTTTCACTTCACTTCACTTTCAACGAGTCAGCACAGGTTGAGAAACGTTGGAATACCCGATATGTCAGACACCTTAAGAGGTCCGGTCTTAAGACCTCACCCATCGGAAAGGGAAGAGGTCCCCTAGAAGACCTGGGTCCCTACCTTGGGTCCAGAGGGCGTAACGTCCACCCAAGAAATGGTCGACTCGAAGTTCCCTTCGGGTTCTTATGACCTCACCCATCGGATAGGGAAGAGGTTCCCTTGAAGGGTTGGTTCCTTAACTTGACCCCAGGGGACGTAACGTCCACCTGAGAAATGGTTGACTCGATGGTATAGTCCCTTCCGTTTCTTTAATACAGGAAATGACACATCTTTGAAGAACCAAACTACATCATAGTGAACAAATAAAAACGAAAACAACGAACACGAAAACCGCAGTGTAGATACTTCAGTAAAGGTTCCGGTCACAGCCCTCCGAAAGGGGGAGACAAAGGAACATCCGCAAAATGTCAAACCCCACAATACAAATTTGGAAATTAGGTAAAACTCAACGATAAACACATACATTTCATGCCTAGGTCAAAGTAAGAAAACTTACACCTATAGATCAAAGGGATGTGAAAGACAACTTCTTTGACAGAAAAAGGGTAACACATAAGGAACAGTTTATAATTGACTGGTGTATAAGTATCTATATAAAGACCCGAAAGATGAGACAAAACTAAAATACAAAATTAATTTTACTATAACACGGTTAATAAAACTAATAAGATCAAAACATTATACAAAACTTTAATCCTTGACACTAAGACGTTGAAACAAGAAGAAACAGTCATAACCAAACGGATAAGTGACAGAGAACACCAAAGTATATTTAAAGTCCTAATGAAAAAGATAAAGACATTTTTTACGGAGACCATATAACTATCATGGAACTTAGACATCTAATAAAATCCATCATACCTGTAAAATTGTTATAATTAAGAAGGTCAGTTATTTATGTCTTATAAAAGGTAAACAAACATAGAATAATTAAAGAAAGTAGTCACTAAACATAACTATTAAAAGTCATATGTCCAGAAAGTGGAGAAGTCAATTCCAATAAGAAAAAGAACGATAATATTTATCCTAACAAAAGGATATAAGGAAAAGTCTATCAAGTAACAATCAGATATCTTTACACTGACTAAAAACATATGACTAAAACGTTGAACGTTGAAATAACTTGAATAAGCAAGATTATCGAAAAAAGGAAGATTGGAAAAAATTTTAAATAAAAATTAACCTCGTTATTTATTAACGAAATGTTATAATACTGCCGAAGACTGGATGTCGTACTTAGTTGGTATTCATATCTATACAGAGAAAGATTATTAAAAAAAATTTACCTTAGAGATCCCAAAAGACATGTACTCTAAACAGAAGGGTGTACCGCGATCATCATTTCATGGTCGGACGGTCACGTCCTCTACGTCCTCTGTACCCAAACCATGAACCCAGTGCTTCTAGGGGACCTCCTCCCGTATCGTTGGGTGACGTCATAAGAACTGACCTCTTAGGGTACCTTTCTCCTCGGACCGTCCGATACCACGTATCCCAATGTTTCTTGACCTGTACTGACTTCGCTGAATCTTACGTATGTACGTGTATGTACCAGTATAAAAGACGTTTGTGTTTGTGTAAATATAGAAAAGATTAATCTTACCGAAAGTAAAGGTAAAGAACCGATTAAAGAGACCGATTCCGAAGACTATGACACAATTCATTTTCCGTCTCTCACCTGTAGGAATAGAACAAACAATAGAATTTCTTATTCGAAAGTCGAAAAGTAGTAACTCATACAACCACACCCGAACAGTATTACTATTCCATGTAAAAAAAGATGTGGATCAAATAATTCTCAAAAATAGTATTATCAACAACCTAAAAAAAGTCTACGAAAAAGACGTAGATAACTCTACTAGTATACTAAAAGTAAGAAATAAGATAATTACAACACATAGGGTAGTTAACCAGAAACATATAACTTTGTAGGAACACGGGGTCCCTATTTGGAGTGAAACAGTACGAAATATTAGTAAAGTGATACGATAACTTAAACCAAACAATCTTCAGACGACGCCCAAAAACGTGGACATGTGTAGTCCCGATAACTGTACATCAAAAGAACCCCTCAAAAACAGACCGAATGCATAGTCTCATTACGACCGGAGAATTTTACTCAAACCTTCACAAGGGAGGAAAAGTCGAAAAACTTTCTCCTCCTAACCACAATTAAAACAGAAATTTACAAACCATCTTAAGAAATCGCTTCGGTAGACCAGGACCTGAAAACAAAAAACTCTTCAAAAACCTAATAACTAAGTCAGAGAAATAACCAATCTCCAAATAAGTATGGAAGATAAAGAAGTACTAAAAAATATCATACACAAATCCTTAAATGGGTAAAGAAGATCCAATAGGGTAAACAACCGTATGTCAACACGTAGTATCAGAGAATACTAGGAAACAAAGACACCGTAGTCGACGTCACAGAGAAGAAAATAAGGAATTCTTTTAAATTTTTCCTATAAAACCGACTCAGAAACAACACCGTGTGTCTCCGAAGGGGTCACCTCGTGTCTGAGCTCTTGCACGTCGGACTCATCGACGTCACGTAAGACAGGGGGAGGTAACCTTCCACCCAGGAGTTGGTGATCTGGTGGTCCCTTCAGGGACAAGAAAGTAAAGACTAAACTTAAAAATCTTGAAGAAAAAAAAGAATCTGACCGGTCTACGACGATTGAAATAAAAAAAAGTTTTTCTGTTGAGAATCGAAGTGAGTAAAAAAGGACAACAAAAAGAAAAAATAAATTTTTTCGAAAAATAAAATGTAACCACGTATCGATGACTTGTTACACTATCAAAGTCCACATGTCGTTTTACCGAGTCGGTATGTTTATACACAGAGGTAAGAAGGGATTTGAGGGGAGGGTAGGTCTGACGGTGTATTGTAACTCGTCTCAAGGGACATAATATGTCGTCCAGGAACAACCAATGGGTAAAATTTACATGAACGATAACGAAAAAATAAAAGATAAAGTAAATAAAAACGAGAATGGAAACAACACAGGAAGGAAGACGATCAATCGAACAAGGAGGAAAAAGATCAAGGAACTGTACAGTTCCATCTAACAAATAAACTTTATAAAACACCACACTAAAGTTAGAAGTCAAACAATTCCGAACGAAAAGCTAGATTGTATACTCGATAGGTCCTCTTTCTAGACACACACGAACTCCTCTTGTATGTAAGATGAGAACGTCCATCTTACAAGATGTATATAGACAATCGTATACCAACGAGACATCACAAGAAGTCCGGAAGGGAAAGAAAGAAGAATTTTTTACCGAATAAATAAAAGTCAACACGACCCAGAAACAACGACACACACCCGAAAGAGACCAAACGGCACTCACCCCTGAGGAGAAACAACGTAACGTACCCGAAGGGTAACGCCAGTGAAGAGCAACGTCTCGTACCCGAGGCCCGCGCTCCCGAAGGCATCGACACCGAACGTCCGTTCTTGAGTCCGAGGCATCAGTACCATGTACCCGAGTCAACGAGGTACTGTGTACCTTAGAAGGACCTGGTCCCTAGTTTGGGTACAGGGAACGTAACGGTCCACTAAGAATAGATGACATAGTGGTCCCTTCGGGGTCCGGGAGATAAGAAATGACTAGAAGACAAGTCTACAAGAGGAGGTAATGACTTCCATCCTTTAACTTCAGAAGATGAAAACAACATGACTACAAATAAAGAAGAAGTCAATACATCTGTAAACATACATAACAAGTCCACGACACTGGAACCTACGCATATATAAAGAAAAAAAATTATATTTAAATAAATAAAATTAACCTCCAATTAATGAAATGTCATAACATAACTAAAACGGTATGTAGTTATACTCAGGCGGTGTCCATATGTGCACAAGGGGTAGGACTTGGGGAGAGGGAGGAGGGAGGGGCATGGTAGGTAAATTTTTACTATTGGTTTTCTCAGTGTTCACTGTTTCCTATAATATATGACTATTTTCCTAATTAGGTGGTCCTTCTATATTCTTAATATATACGTAAGGGTATAGAAGGACCACCTAGTTAGGAAAATAGTCATATATTATAGGAAACAGTGAACACTGAGAAAACCAATAGTAAAAATTTACCTTATAGAAAAAGTTAGACACAAGAGAAAGCCAATGGTAAAGGTACCTTATAGCAAAAGGTAGAAAAGTAAAAGTCGAATACACATAGGAATTTAGATTTCACTTAAAGAATATCTATTGTACATCAACCCGGAACAAAAAAATAAGTAAGGAGGTACGATATAGAAAACTAATCTCTTAGATTAGGTAAACGTAAATTTCATTAATAACGATACCTTTGAAAATGACAATGGTAAAATAATCAACAAAGACGATTCTACTGAAATTTTTAAATTTTTCAGTTAGCACCTGTCTACGAAAACATGTAATATTATTTTTACTTAATGATCTTTCTGTTTTTCAGTTTATACTTTTTATGTTCGGTGTTAATAGGTAGTATAACGATATTTTCAAAGATTATGAATTAAAATCAAAGATAAAGATAGAGGACCTCCTATTCATTATTTATTAAACGTCTAGTCGTGACTGGTCATCTGGTATGAAACTCATCACGATGAGACCTTTAATCTTAAATGTCTTCCTTTAGTCAGTTTATTATTAGGTTTATTAATAGAATCTAATTTAAAGTCATTGTCGATACTAATTTTTAGTAGTTTAATATACACTGGATCAACGTCTCCTCTAGTTTCGTCCTTAAAGACTTCTATTCTCTAGACTCGACTCCAATAACGTACTTACACTTAATTAGTATGTCTCATATGAAAATGGTCTTAGACTAAAGTTATTCTATCCTAGATACCTTTGTCTTAATGAACACGTTTTTGGAACATCACCCTTCCTTTAATTATGTACAAACATTGGCACAATTCGTGTAATACACACAACAAGTCAGTGAACCAGCACAGACTGAGAGACGCTGACGTACCTGGCGTCGTTCGGTCCAAAGGGACAGGAAGTGAAAGAGGGTCTACAACGAGTTTGAGTACAGGTAACTCAGCTACTACGGTAGGTTGGTAGGATAGGAAATAGTGGGGGAAGAGGTGAACGGAAGTTAGAAAGGGTCGTAGTCCCGGAAAAGATTACTCGACCGAGAAAGATAGTCCACCGGTTTCACAACCTCGAAGTCGAAGTCACAATCAGGAAAGTCACTTATAAGTACCAACTAAAAGAAATCCTAACTGACCAAACTAGAGGCACGACAGGTTCTCTGAGAGTTCTCGGAAGAGGTCGTAGTGTCTAGTTTTCGTAGTGAAGGAACCGAGAATCAGAAGAAATACCAGGTTGGGAGTGTAAGTATGTACTGACGACCTTTTTAGTGTCGAAACTGATATACCCGGAAACAGTCGTTTCACTATAGAAACGAAAACTTATACGATAGAGCCAAACAGTATCGAAAAGAAGGTTCCTCGTTCGTAAAAAATTAAAGTACCGACATCAGTTGTAGACGTCACTAAAGCCTCGGGTTCTTTCATTTCAGACAGTGACAAAGGTGAAAAGGGGGTAGATAAACGGTGTTTCACTACCGTGGCCTACAGTACTAGAAACATAAAACTTACAACCTAAATCTGGTCGAAAAAGTGAGCGGAGAAAGTGGAAGTAGTTGTCCGAGAAATCAAGGAGAAGTGAAAGACGGTAATCCCACCACAGTAGACGGATAGATTCCAATAACTATAAAGAGGGTCGTTAGAACTAAGGTCGAACTCGAAGTAGGTCGGGAAATAAAGTGTACTACATGAGATATATATTCAATTTATTCGTCCCACTGTTATATGTCTGAACTACATGAGTAAAGGGTCAAAACTTGGTCAGGCAACACGGTACAGGTCAAGATTGACAACAAAGAACTAGACGTATGTCCAAAGAGTCCTCTGTCCATTCCACCAGTCGATAAGGGTAGAGAATTTCTTAAAAGGTGTCAAACAACACTAGGTGTGTCAATTTTCGAAACCGTATCAGTTACTTCGTCTTCGTCTACAAAAAGACCTTGAGAGAACGAAAAAGCTACTAGGTAGCCTACAACCGTTAAACTAGAGACCAAGGAGACGGAAAAGATTTAGGTCGAACATGTAGACTTTCAAGAACCAAGTGTATGACAACTTCGGATCGAACTTCCTAAAACTCGTAATTGAACGATCGTACACTTTACTCACGTTAACACATCATCAAACTTACAAGAAACCGTGACGGGAAGAAACCATAACCTTACTTTTGACTGGAAAAGGTCAGGACACCGGTACGACTTGAAAAGTGAATAAGGGGAATTGTTTGGCCACATAAAAAGTGAATAAGGGAAATTGTTAGGACATTCAAGTAATAGAAGAATGAGTACGAGAGACAGGAGTCAATTCGTTATGTAATTGTTTGGAGAAAAATAGTAACTTAATTATCTATTATTACTAATGAATAATTAATAATGACTCCTCATCTCTGCACTTTATTGAATAAGTTTCAGTGAATCGACAGATCATCCCCCACTTTAACCTAAGGTTCTGGTAAGCTACGGTGTCAGACAACAAAATAAGTGGTATGACACGATGATAGCATAAACTGGACTTATTGGACTAAAGTCGGCACTCTGTAAACGGAGGTCAAGGGTCGCTAGAATTTTATGACGGAATAAAAAGGAGAGAAAGAACTATTTCGACCTTAGATATTAATCTCACTGGTATGAAGGTTAACAAAGGTGACTCTTTTAGCTATCTCTTCGTCTTATAAGGTACTTCCGATCATAATCCGTGGTGTCGGCAAATAATATAGAAAGATTTCCTCTCCATACATCGAGTATAGTCTTAATCCAAGTAGACACTCATCATTCTTGAGGTTTTTCTTATCAACGAAGTTCTAACTTTCAACAAAGAGAAAGTACATTTTTAGGTCTCTGTCTATCGAGTCTGAGATAACATACTTTAGTAGTTCTGAGATCCGAACAAAGGACGGTAACGCACTGGGTTCTACTGACCAATTCACGACATAAGTAAAGGATCCCGACGACATTGTTTCCGGTGCTGGATCCACAGAATGTTAATGCCTTCAAGCAACAGATTGTAAAGACCTTCGACTTTTACACTTTAATTCCCCATACCGATACGAGAGAGGTTTCGTGCACCACTTCTTAGGAAGAAACGGAGAAGAACGAAGACGACGAACACCCGTCAGAGACCAAAAGGAGCCGAACGTCTACACAATCAGACTAGAGACGGAGACAACAGTGACCCGACAGAAGGACGATACGGACAGTGCCACAGAAACGTACCACAATAAGGAAATACAGACACAAGTCCCAAAGGAGAATGATCAACATAATCTAATTCCGAACGAGATTGTTGGAATAAAATTGAACAAATGTAGACGTTTATGGAATAAAGGTTTATTTCATAGGTGTCCCTGACTCCCAATCCTTAAGTGACATAGAATAAAAAGTCTTCCTCCATGCTGTCCAAGGTTGTAAGATAAATGGAAGGTAGGACGTTTTCATTATTCCTTTCTTCGATACTAAGAAAGGAGTTTTCTGCGTAAGATATACCATCTATTTTTCAAAACGAATGCGACCAGTATCAACCCACGTTTCTTACAACTGGTTGAAACACTGGTCGGTTTGACCTCTAAGACAATGATTCCCTCTTCTTTACTTAAGTACAACTCACTGTCGTTCGTTAGAGACGGTACACCAGATTTTAACGAGAAATAATAAAATTAAAAATCTTCAGACTGAAAATTAATACCGTCTTTCACTTCTCCTCGATTTTTCGGAGAACTACTTTCACTTTCTCCTCTCACTTTTTCAACCGAATTTCGAGTTGTAAGTCTTTTGCTTCTAGTACCAGAGACCGGGGTAGTGAAGTACCCTTTATCTACCCCTTTGTCACAGTCTGAAATAAAACCCCCCGAGGTTTTAGTGACGTCTACCACTAACGTCGGTACTTTAATTTTCTGCGAATGAGGAACCTTCCTTTCAATACTGGTTGAATCTATCGTATAATTTTTCGTCTCTGTAATGAAACGGTTGTTTACAGGCAGATGAGTTCCGATACCAAAAAGGTCACCAGTACATACCTACACTATGGACCTGACACTTCTTTCGACTCGGTTTTTTAACTACGAAAACTCGACACCACAACCTCTTCTGAGAACTCTCAGGTNTCTGCGAATGAGGAACCTTCCTTTCAATACTGGTTGAATCTATCGTATAATTTTTCGTCTCTGTAATGAAACGGTTGTTTACAGGCAGATCAGTTCCGATACCAAAAAGGTCACCAGTACATACCTACACTATGGACCTGACACTTCTTTCGACTCTCGGTTTTTTAACTACGAAAACTCGACACCACAACCTCTTCTGAGAACTCTCAGGTAACCTGACGTTCCTCTAGGTCGGACAGGTAGGATTTCCTCTAGTCCGGACCCACAAGTAACCTTTCTGACTAGGACTTCGACTTTGAGGGCATGAAGCCGGTGGAGTACGCTTCTTAACTGAGTAACCTTTTCTGAGACTACGACCCTCCCTAACCCCCGTCCTCCTCTTCCCCTGCTGTCTCCTACTCTACCGACCTACCGTAGTGGTTGAGCTACCTACACTCAAACCCCTTGAGACCCTGAACCACTACCTGTCCCTCCGGACCGCCCGACACTAAGTACCCCAACGTTTCTCAGCCTGTGCTGACTCGTTGACTTCACTTGACTGACTTCGTTTATCGACATGTCTTTATACGAATAACGTAAAATGGTACCTTCGTATCGTTGTTCAAATGTTTTTTGATATTTGTACATATAATAGTTACGTAAACTCGTCAAGGAGCATATTATAATATCTGAATTTTCTTTATATTCCTTACCCGACACGAGAGTCTGTAGTATTTTAGATCAACTTACCCAGACTTAGAAAACTTAAAGTATTTGGTTATTGAAAATACCTCTTATTTTTTACCCTCCCTGTCTATTCTCTCTTTGCAGTTGAAAAAGAAAAATAAATAAAAGCCGACGTGACCCAAAAGAAACGATGTGCACCTAAAAGAGATCAACACCACGTTCCTGAAGAGTAACGACACCCAAGAGGACACCTCGTGCCCGAGATCTCTCGTGTCCGAGTCATCAACACCACGGGTCCGAATCAATAGGGTACCGTACACCTTCAAAAGGACCTGGTCTCTGGTTTAGGTAAAAGGGACATAACCGTCCACCCAAGAATAGGTGATCTGGTGGTTACTTCAGGATTTTAACGAGAAGTTTAGTCAAAGAGACTAGATCACTAACCCATAAGGATACGTTCGACCAAAATCTGTCCGTTTCCTTGGTCTCTAGTTTAACGGTTTTAGGTACCGTAATAGCTTTTTCGTTCTCTCAAGGTCTTTTTGTATATAAAGACGAAATAACTGATAAGGTTTCGGAAACTGACACACCTAGTGTTGTTTGACCTTTTAAGAATTTCCCTACCCTTATAGTCTGGTGGACTGGACGGAGAATTCTTTGGACATACGTCCAGTCCTTCGTTGTCAATCTTAACTTGTACCTTGTTGTCTGACCAAGGTTTATCCCTTTCCTCATGTAGTTCCGACATATACCAGTGGGACAAATAAATTGAATATACGTCTCATGTAGTACTCTTTGCGACCCGACCTACTTCGTGTTTGACCTTAGTTCTAACGACTCTCTTTATAGTTATTGGAGTCTATACGTCTACTGTGATGGGAATACCGTCTTTCACTTCTCCTTAATTTCTCGGAGAACTACTTCCACTTTCTCCTCTCACTTTTTCAACCGAATTTCGAGTTGTAAGTCTTTTGCTTCTAGTACCGTAGACCAGGGTAGTGAAGTACCCTTTATCTACCCCTTTTTCACCTTTGTCACCGACTGAAATAAAAAAGTCAGAGGTTTTAGTGACGTCTACCGCTGACGTCGGTACTTTAATTTTCTGTGAATGAGGAACTTTCTTTTCAAAACTGGTTGGATCTGTCGTATAATTTTTCGTCTCTACAATGAAGTGGTTGTTTCCAGTTAGATCAGTTCCGATACCAAAAAGGTTATCAGTACATACCTAAGCTCTCAACCGGATATTTCTTTCGACTCACGACTTCTTGACTACGAAAACTTGACACCACAACCTCTTCTGAGAACTCTCAGGGAACCTGACGCTCCTCTAGGTTGGTCAGGTAAGATTTCCATTAGTCAGGACTTATAAGTGACCTTTCTGATTACAACTTCATCTTTGAGGTTATGAAACAGGTCGACTACACTTCTCGACTGGGTAACCTTTTCTGGGACTACGACCCTTTCTAACTTCAACCATCCTCTTCCCCCGCTGTCTCCTACTCTACCAACCTACCGTAGTGACTGAGTTACCTGTACTCAAACTCATTTGAGACCCTCGACCACTACCTGTCCCTCCGGACCTCACGACGCCAAGTACCCCAGCGTTTCTCAGTATGTACTGACTCATTGACTTGACTGACTGCTGACTACCCTAACGTCACAAACTATGAGAGTGGCTTTCGATGTATTATCTAGTGGACAAAATCCGACCCCGTCTCTATATACCGAAGGACCTTCAAAGATTGTTCGGACATGGTATCACACTAACACTAAATCACTACACTAGAACTCGATCCATCAGTTAAAGAGACTCAGAGTTAAAGGAGTAAAAATATAATTCCTATTATAGATAAAGTACATTAACTACATATCGAATTCATACACTTTTAAGGACCGTATTTATTCATGAGATATAGACTAATAAAATTATACTTAGGTCCTTCCTCTTTTTGTCTTTTTCTTCGTCCTTCCCTTTCTTTTTAACGAAAGACATATATTGTAAGATTACTTTTCTTTTGGAATACATTTCTTTTAGACATAAAAGAAGCCACAGAAAAATTCCTTCAGCACAAAGAAGACTCTTTTGTAGTTAGATGAACGAGAGTCGTCAAAGAAACTACTCTATATTTCGGTAGGATGTGTAAAACTTAAAATAGACTACCATGAAGAATTGAAGGGAGCACCGAGACGACATAGACTCGACCATTAGGCGGATGTTACGCCCTCTGGACCCAAGCTAGCTAAGGACCCAACCCTTCTAGGGGGCCTTTTTCCTTTCCGATGGGTGAGGTCATAAGACCGGATCTCTTAAGGTACCTGACATACCAGGTAACCCAGCGTTTCTCAGTCTGTGCTGATCACTGAAAATGAGTGAGTCGTCTATTAGAAAGTACAGGACTAGTGTTCCGTTCATGACGATAATAATGTTGACTCTCCTTAACAGGTGTACTGAGGAGTCCGTAACGTATCCATGATACGAATCGAAAAGGTCATTCATAATATCGTCTCAGAAGAACAAGGGTTATAGGTCAGGGGAGAGAAAAAGACACACCAACTTACAAATCGAACTCATGCACCGGTGGAGTAGGTTACTAACGTAAAGAGTCGGAAAGAACGGTGATCCACACCGGTATACTAGACCAGTTACACAAATTGGAATTCATTATGTCAAAGACCCCAGTACAGTGATTAGAAAGGGACGTAAAGATCAGAGGAGGACGAGAGACACTACACTTACACTAGACACTAAAGAAACTACTGACGTCGATAAATCCTGTCCTCCTTTTGTTCTATTGAATTCGGGATACAAGGATTATGGTACCTCGACGGCATAGTCGGTCAAGACGAATTTGAACCTAACAATACACTTTTATTTGATAAAACAAATTTAGTGACGATAAGACCCAAAATAATGTCAGTAACTTGGACATAGAATTTTTCATGTCTTAAACCATGGATTTTACTAGTCCATCATCACCATGGCCTTGTGTCAATAACGTCAGACCTTACAACTGATATAATAATATGTTAACTTACTCTAAAGTTTTTGACAGTAGACGTTATTGAACCTATCACTTGGTTTGTGAGTACCTCTGGTACCGAGATTCTCTTTTCCATTTTTGTTCTTTGTTTGTTTGTTTTTTCAGTCCTATAACCGTAGATAACTGGCGAGAAATTAAGAAAGTTGTTTTAAAAGTTCCGTTTACATCTAAGTCTGACCTATCTCAGTTAACGTTTGTCTCTACCTTTCTTTACGTTGAAAGGTTTTTCTTCAAGAAAGATGGATCCGGTCTTTAGATTCAAATGATTCGTAACTTATTAACTCCTTCTCGACTTTCTTGTCCGACTAAGACGTCTGGTTTGATCGTTACTATTTCGACAAACAATTACCATCCTCCCCGTTCTTCTACCAAAACCAAGGAACAATCAGAGGTGGTTGACGAAGAGTTTCGTTCAGGTTTAATTTTTTATTACGTAAAGTTTACCTAAAAGGAGTCACAAAACGTTCTCGTAGCAACGTTTGAAATTACCAAATAACTAACCGTGTCAAGTCAAGTCAAGTCAGCGAGTCAGCACAGGCTGAGAAACGCTGGGGTACTTAGCGTCGTGCGGTCCGGAGGGACAGGTGGTGGTTGAGGGCCTCAAGTGAGTCTGAGTACAGGTAACTCAGTCACTACGGTAGGTCGGTAGAGTAGGAGACAGCAGGGGAAGAGGAGGACGGGCGTTAGGGAGGGTCGTAGTCTCAGAAAAGGTTACTCAGTTGAGAAGTGTACCCCACCGGTTTCATGACCTCAAAGTCGAAATCGTAGTAAGTTTTCTTTAGAGTATATTTGAATAGATCGAGTTTTTAGAAGTTTCGTTTTATAAATTAGGAACCCAATTTTCCTCNTACAGGTAACTCAGTCACTACGGTAGGTCGGTAGAGTAGGAGACAGCAGGGGAAGAGGAGGACGGGCGTTAGGGAGGGTCGTAGTCTCAGAAAAGGTTACTCAGTTGAGAAGCGTACCCCACCGGTTTCATGACCTCAAAGTCGAAATCGTAGTAAGTTTTTTTTAGAGTATATTTGAATAGATCGAGTTTTTAGAAGTTTCGTTTTATAAATTAGGAACCCAATTTTCCTCTATAAGGTCACCCATGAACCTGTGTATATTCAAATTCTCCTAGGTGAATAGTCGGATGGTCCGAGGAGGCAGGTACCCTAAAAGGTCCGTTCTCATGAGGCTATCTATAATTTGAAAGTACGATAAGGAAGGTTTTAACTAGATGGATTCTTAAAAAGGGTAATATAAAGAGAAAATGACGGAAAATTTTAACAGGAGGGTGAACTGATTTTTTCCAGACGATAAAGGAGTAGACGTAAGATCGAATGACGTTTACACGTGAGGAAATACTACAAACGTTACTAACTACTGATTATCATTACTACTCCTCGAAGGGACCACCTAGTCGTCATTTCCAGGGGAAAGGACCACCTGGAAACAACCGTTCAGGCAGACGGTCACGTCCTCTGCACTCAAACTAGGGAACCAGACTTTCTAGGGAATCTCTTCTTTTACCGTTGGGTGAGGTCATAAGAACGGACCCTTTAGGGTACCCGTCTCTTCGGAGCACCCGATATCAGGTATCCCGACACTTTCTCAGCCTATGTTGAATCGCTGATTTGTTGTTATCATGATTACGATTGGTCTTCTGAAAATTACTTTGTAAAACCGGTAACAACAAAATCCCCTTTTCGGTGAATTAAAGTTGAACATACGTATCAAAATAACGTTTCTTTATAATACCTCTACTAAGTACATTCTGTCTTTTGTGTTTTATATAATGTAGTACATTAAGACACTCCCTTCAATTTTCCTTTATTTTTAAGTTCCTTGTTTTCCTGGACAATTTCTTCTTGATCAAATGTACAAAAATTTTACTTACTACCACCATAGTTTAGTGATATAATAATAAACGTAAGAAAAACTGTGTAAATTTCCTAAACAAAAAGAACAAGTCACCACAGACTGAGAAACACTGATGTACCTGAGGTCCTGAGATCCAAAGGGACAGGAAGTGTTAGAGGACCTCAAACGAGTGTGAGTATAGGTAACTCAACTGTTACGGTAGGTTGGTAGAGTAGGAGACAGTACGACAAGAGGAGAACGGGAGTCAGAAAGGGTCTTAATCCCAGAAAAGACTACTCAACCGAAAAGTGTAGTCCACAGTGTCATAACCTCGAAGTCTAAATCGTAGTCAGGAAGGTCACTTATAAATTCTGACTAAAGGAAATCCTACCTGACCAAACTAGAGGAACGACAGGTTCCCTGAGAGTTCTCAGAAGGGGTCGTGGTATTAAACTTTCGTAGTCAAGAAAACACGAGTCGGAAGAAATACCAAGTTGAGAGTGTAGGCATGTACTGATGACCTTTTTGGCATCGAAACTGATGTCCCTGGAAACAACCCTTTGACTACAGAGACGAAAAATTATACGACAGATCCAAACAGTATCGAAAAGAAGGTTCCTCGTTCGCACAAATAAAAGTACCGACGTCAGTGGTAAACGTTACTAAAACCTAGGGTTCTTTTATTTCACAGTGACAAAGGTAACAAAGGGTTAGTACTTCACCACCCTCGTCTACGGTACTAGACTCAAAAAACTTACAACTCAATAAAACAAATTTAAAACTACATAATAAATAAATGAACTGACGTAACCCAGAATCAACTCCGTACACTCTATCTCAACGGACTGGTCCCAAACTTGAGTCCGGGTAATGTGACGCGCGCACCTCGGAATCAGCGACCTGGTGGTCCCTTCAGGACTTGCAACTCAAAATTCGGTTGGAGAAAGTGAGAGTAGTTCTCCGAGAAATCAGAAGAGTCGAAAGACGGTAATCCCACCACAGTAGACGTAGAGACTCCAATAACTATAAAGAGGGACGTTAGAGCTAAGGTCGAACTCGAAGTAGGTCGGACCGTAAAGCGTACTACAACAATATTATTGGTGAAATAATTTTTCACAGTGATACATGTCATACAGACTTAAAGTGGAAAAAGATGATAAATTTGTATTCCATCTCCAATATATAAATCCAAAATTTTACAACCACCCCGAAGCATCATAAATTCCTAAGAATTTAACATATGAGTTCGTTTTTATAAACTTCTGGGGTAAAGACAATGGATAACATTGACCTAATGAGGGGTATTCGGGAAGGATACATCTTCATACCTGGGTGACAACGAGTCTCGTTTATTACGAAAACAAATATTAACGACTATTAAAGGTCTACCAAGTATAACAGATACTCTCGGTTTACTTTAGTCATCTTCAAAACAGACGTATTTCACATCTTCTTCAATTCGAAGTCTGAACCCATCTTACCTACTCGGAGAGTCAAATTCAGATTTGTCACTATAATCCAATAAACTTCACTTCTTTGAATATACCTTTATGATTGTTACATACGAACAGAAAAGAAGGAAGAAAACCACTCCAAAGGTAAAAAAGAAAAAGGGTCTTTTCCAACTTTCATATAAAAGAGTAAGGAAGGTATGAACTATGACAATGTACCTCTATTAGAACGACTTTGTTACAATAACATGTACGAAAAGAACATAGGTTTCGTTTATGATCAAAGGTCAGAAAATATAAAAAAGTTTATCTGGACAATTCTTAAGGGTTAATACTTGACATAATTAGGACGATATCGATCTTCCGAACCGTTCATACAAGATTACTTTGTAACATATGGAATAATCCAAACAACGAAAAGAAAAAAATTTTTTTTTTTTTTGTTTAGTCTAACCTTTCTTATTCAGTTACCTTACAAAATTTTTTTCGTGAATTCGAATTAAAAGATTATTCCTTTTTTCATAGTCTGAACACAATTAGTCTAGTGGAAAATTTTTATGACATATTCTTACCCCTAACTTGGAGTGAAATTGTTTTGAAGTGAAAGAGACTTGTATTTAAAGGAAAGGTGGGATCAAGTATAATCAACAAGGATAATTTCAGTTGTGTGTTCAACAAGGATAATTTCATTGTTTAGTACCATATTAAACAGAACAGTGACTTTATACAACTAAAAGGTATAAAAGATGGGTAAACTTTATTCTCCTTATTTTAAACGTAAATAGAATATTTACCTTAAATAAACAAAATATTTACATAAATAAAATATTTTCCTTATTTTATATGTAAACAAAATAGACACCTCAACTTATGAGCCACCCCTTAAATGAGTCGGTGTAAAGAGACCCTTGACGAATAAGACGGTGTCCTATAAAGGAAGGGTATTATTAGAATAAAAATACTTCTACGGGTAAAACCCGTACCTTTATCAGTTAACTAACCTGGGTCCCCAACGTCGACAGGAGAGGAGGGGTCGGACTCAACTCGGTCGGTCCGACAGAAGATCTTTCAGTCTTAACTCGACTCTCTGACCTGAAACAAGAGGTGGACCCGGGTAACGAATATTGGACCCTCAACCTTATGTTGGACAGAAACCCTTTCTTATTGACCAAATAGGGATTGTAATTAACCGGGTCCTCGTTCTCATCTTTACTACCGGGAGTATAGTATATAAATTTACAACCTTTTCTTTCTTTCACTTTCTTTCACTTCAACGAGTCAGTATAGGTTGAGAAACGTTGGAGTGCCTGACACCGGGTGGTCAGAGGAGGTAGGTACCTTAAAAGGTTCGTTCTCATGACCTCACCCAACAGTAAAGGAAGAGGTCCTCTAGGGTTGAGTCCCTAGCTTGGGTCAAGAGGGCGTAACGTCCGTCTGTGTAATGGTAGACTCGATGGTCCCTTCGGGTTTACAACCTTTCCGTATGTCACTTTTTTGTTAATTTATACTATAAAAATGGAAGAATCGAACTGTTTATATTAAATATTGTTGGAACCTCCACTTCAAACTTTTAAATTTCAAGACTCTAAGAAGTCTTAAGGTGTTTCCTTACACTGAAAACTCCCTCTCTACCAGACATCGACGAGGAGAAAGGTAGTCCGCGGTGTTTCCCGGTAAGTGACGTCTATGATTTGGGGAGTCCTCGAGTAGTTTCGTGGCAGGTGGAACCGGTACGGAACCCTGACCTCCCCGTGTGGACGTCTCGTCAGACAGGAGTCCTTTTGTCTGGGTGTTTTCTCGGATTACGTTCAGGACCCTTATTTGAGTCCGGACGACCCCCTTCTCTCAAGACACCGGAGTCCACAGATCTGGTAAACAAAAAGGC
This sequence comes from Capra ibex, assembly GCA_006410555.1. Taxonomy (NCBI): domain Eukaryota; kingdom Metazoa; phylum Chordata; class Mammalia; order Artiodactyla; family Bovidae; genus Capra; species Capra ibex. The sequence continues at coordinate 1,598,520 of SJYO01051103.1, forward strand.
TTCCCGATACACCCGAGACCTTTCCGTGTCATAATACAACAACAGCAAACAAACGAAACGAAAAAATTTTTTCGAAATAAAAAGTCTCGTCAAAATCCATGTACAAATCGTCATCACTCGGCTCCAAGAATATCGTCGTGAAGATATATGAGAGACACGGGTAAGAATGTGCCCTCTCTGAGACGCACACAACTTCCATATAGAAAAATTGGGGTATCTGAGACGGAGTACCCTTTCCCGTCTCAGACCCTTCCCGTTCTCCACCCAGAGATTTCGAGACTCCGGACCCGTCTCCAGTGATAACGGACCCAGATTTCCACTACAACCTCTTCTTCTAGTCAAGTCAAGCCAGTGAGTCAGCACAGGCTGAGAAACGTTGGGGTACTTAACGTCGTGGGGTCCGGAGGGACAGGTAGTGGTTGAGGGTCTCAAGTGAGTCTGAGTGCAGGTAGCTCAGTCACTACGGTAGGTCGGTAGAGTAGGAGACAGTAGGGGAAGAGGAGGACGGGGGTTAGGGAGGGTCGTAGTCTCAGAAAAGGTTACTCAGTTGAGAAGCGTACTCCACCGGTCTCATAACCTCAAAGTCGAAGTCGTAGTAAGGAAGGTTTCTTTAGGGTCTCGACTAGAGGAAGTCTTACCCGACCAACCTAGAGGAACGTCAGGTTCCCTGAGAGTTCTCAGAAGAGGTTGTGGTGCCAAGTTTTCGTCAAGAAGTCGCGAGTCGAAAGAAGTGTCAGTTTGAGAGTGTAGGTATGTACTGATGACCTTTTTGGTATCGGAACTGATCTGCCTGGAAACAACCGTTTCATTACAGAGACGAAAACTTATACGATAGATCCAACCAGTATTCAAAAGAAGGCTCTTNTGAGTGCAGGTAGCTCAGTCACTACGGTAGGTCGGTAGAGTAGGAGACAGTAGGGGAAGAGGAGGACGGGGGTTAGGGAGGGTCGTAGTCTCAGAAAAGGTTACTCAGTTGAGAAGCGTACTCCACCGGTCTCATAACCTCAAAGTCGAAGTCGTAGTAAGGAAGGTTTCTTTAGGGTCTCGACTAGAGGAAGTCTTACCCGACCAACCTAGAGGAACGTCAGGTTCCCTGAGAGTTCTCAGAAGAGGTTGTGGTGCCAACTTTTCGTAGTCAAGAAGTCGCGAGTCGAAAGAAGTGTCAGTTTGAGAGTGTAGGTATGTACTGATGACCTTTTTGGTATCGGAACTGATCTGCTTGGAAACAACCGTTTCATTACAGAGACGAAAACTTATACGATAGATCCAACCAGTATTCAAAAGAAGGCTCTTCATTCGCAGAAAATTAAAGTACCGACGTCAGTGGTAGACGTCACTAAAACCTCGGGGGGTTTTATTTCAGACTGTGACAAAGGTGACAAAGGGGTAGATAAACGGTACTTCACTACCCTGGTCTACATCTTGATTATTTCACTCTCTATGTCGTCTTTTTTAAGGTCCCTAGAAGGTTAAGGACCAAGATCGGGGAACGTTCAAAGACGACAAAAGGACGAGATCAAAACAAAACAGATGCAATGAGAAGATAAAAAAAAATTAACGTTTAAATAAGTGTCCAACGTCCAAAAAACAACAAATTAATTTTTTTAACTACGTATCAATTACATGTTATAATATATTCAATATCTACATGTTGTATCACTTAGTGTTAAAAATTTCAAATATGAGGTAATATAACTTCGACTTCCAGGTTATGCAACCGGTAGACTAGGGTTGAGTAACTCTTTCTGAGACTACGACCCTTTCCACTTCCGTTCTCCTCTGCCCTTACTGCCTCCTACTCTGTCAACCTACCGTAGTGACTAAGGTAGAGAATACAGAGGACGTAACCGTCCACCCAAGAAATGGTGATGGTGGTGGGCCCTTCGGTATTCACTATAGTATGTATAAACAGAGAGAGACAGCTGAATAAGTGGATCGTATTATAAGAGGTTCAGGTACGTACACCAACGTTTAACGTTCTAAAATAAGAAAAAATACCGAAAGGTACACCACGTCACCATTTCTTAGACGGACGGTTACGGACTCAACACCCAAGTCAGAGACCCAAACCCTACTAAGGGACCTGAGCCTTTACCGTTGGGTGAGGTCATAAGAACGGACCCTTTAAAGGTACCTGTCTCCTCGGATCACCCGACGTCAGGTCTCCCAGCGTGTCTCAGCCTGTGCTGACTTCGCTAACTCGTCGTCGTCGGCGTACCGTCAAGATAGAAACCAAGAAACTCTTGAGCGGCACGACAAATGGTAGGAGCGACACGTGCAAACGTAAGGGGGTTGTCACAGACTCGCAAAGGAAACGACATGTAGGAGTGGTTGTAGACAGTGAACACAAGAAAAACTACTAATGGTAAACCTCTCCATACTCTACCACGAGCAACACCAAAAATAAACGTAAAGGGACTACAAATCACTACAACTCGTAGAAAAGTACACAGACAACCAGTGAACGTACAGAAGAAACCTCTTTGCAGACAAATCCAGAAGCCGGGTAGACAACTAGTCCAACGTATAAAAAACTACAACTCAACATACTGGACAAACATATACAACCTACTTTTAGGGAATAACTAGTATAGTAAACGTTTATAAAAGAGGGTAAGTCATATCTAACAGCAAAGTAAAACAGTAACCGAAGAAAACGACATGTTTTAGAGAATTCAAATTAGTCCGGGGTAAACAAATAAAAACGAAAATAAAGGAAACGAGATCCTCTGACTAGGTTTTTTTATAAAGATACCAAACACAGTTTCTTACAAGACGGACACAAAAGAAAATCCTCAAAACATCAAAGGTCAGTATGTAAATCCAGAAATTAGGCAAAACTCAAATACAAACATATACCACAATCTCTTAATAGATTAAAGTAGGAAAATGTAGGTCGACGGGTCAAAAGGGTCGTGGTGAATAACTTCTCTGATATAAAAGAGGTGACATATAAGAACGGAGAAAATAGTTTCTGATTAACTAGTATTGACGTATCCAAATAAAGACCCAAGAGATGAGACAAGACAACCAGACACTTCTGTGATACCGTAAGAATATTTTGTAAAGAGGTAAAAAGAATTCGATCAGAATGCACCAAACGTAATGAACATTAGTCACTCTAGATTCTTATGATACTCTGGGTTGATCCTCTGAAACTCAACGGTTACGTTAATTTTAAAGTAATGAACTTAAAGTAATAGACTTAAATGAACTCAAATATAACATGAATGAAAGTTTTACTACAGTGTGAGTAAAGTATTAGGAATCGTATAGAACACTTCTGAGTGATAAAGGTAAAACGTATATATCTTTACCCTCGAGTCGATTGAACGGGTTTGAAGGTTTATTCTAAAGGAAGACCATACGTACTCTTTCATATAGTCGTTTACTATTGCCACTGCAGACCGTCTGTTGAGAAGGGTGTCTTTTCAAATCTTTGCTCCATTGTTAACCAGTCTTGTAGGAAACATAAGTAAAAATTTTGTTCCTACTAGTAAAACTTTAAGGGGGACTCTTTCACGTTTACTGTTCTTACCCTCTGAAGTCAGGAGTTGCAGGAGAAGAAAACACCGAGTGTGATCCACGACTCGGTTTCCACGTGAAAGACACACACTCACACGTTCTACACTCGGGTCCTTATGACGAGGTATCTGAGTCACCCTTCAACCCTACCCTCTCCCTTCGTCCACAATTTACAGAGTGACTCCTCATGTCTCTAAGGAGTCTCAAAATCCGTAGGTGTCCACAGACCATGATAAAGACCAGTCTCGTACTTTCCTTCCACACCTCACACCCGTCCCTTGAAAGGACACCAAAACTGTTAGACGGAGGAACTTTTACCTCGACCCCGTCCACGGGTCTCTTATTTAAACGACCTCCAATTGTCGGGGAAATTTTCATCGTGTTAATTACCCCCTACACAAAACACATAGAGTTCAGTTGATTACATGTTTCTAACAATACCTTTTTATCTCTGGGATATCTTATTGGTAGGTTTTTTCAGAATTTATTTTATGTAAATATGTTATGTTACACTACCCTATCCGTAATAAAAAGAGTTAAATACCCACTCCTTTGTCCGAGGTTTTCCTCCATTGACCTGGTTCTAATATATCAATCATTATTAATTAACGATCTGAAGAAAAATTTGACACTCCAGTTGAGGCTTCAGGGTCGCATTGTGTCAGGTTCATAGCGTATATTTATACAAACTACAAACATCTCGACGATGTAGCTTCGACTCATAGAATCCCAGTAAAAGGGGACGGGGACGCAACGAAAACAAGTCATAAAAGGCCGGGAAGACAGCGGGACCCGGCCACAACGAGGGTGGTAGAGCGTGACGCACCGGACGAGGACACCAAGAAGACAAGAGAGGAGGGGTGAACATCGTCTACAAATCTCAGATGGTGTCTAGATGCTTAGACTTGGAGATCCATAGTCGACCCCTAAACGTAGAATAGTGTGGCAAGGTTTATTTAGAGTCCATGCGACTTGTAACTCTTTGTAGTCCATCTATAAAAACCCCTCACTCTCAATCCTTATCCATGCTTTTCCACTTCTCCCCTCGACGTAATGTACAACTTACTTACTTTACATGCATAGCGTAGTGTATAAACTAGACGTATAAATGTATACATTCGTACGAATTAAAGAGTACAAGTAAAATCAATAAACCTTGGGTTGAAGTTGAGGTTTGACTCAATCTTTAGGGATTAAGGAACCTTCTTTTCAATACTGGTTGGATCTATCGTATAAGTTTTCGTCTCTGTAATGAAACGGTTGTTTCCAGACAGATCAGTTTCGATACGAAAAAGGACACCCGTACATACCTACACTCTCAAACTGACACTTCTTCCGACTCGCGTCTTCTTAACTACGAAAACTTGACACCACAACCTCTTCTGAGAACTCTCAGGGAACCTGACGTTCCCTCTAGGTTGACCAGGTAAGACTTCCTCTAGTCGGGACCCACAAGAAACCTTTCAACTACGATTTCGACTTTGAGGTCATGAAAACGGTGGAGTACACTTCTCAACTGAGTAACCTTTTCTGAGACTACGACCCTCCCTAACCCCCGTCCTCCTCTTCCCCTACTGTCTCCTACTCTACCGACCTACCGTAGTGACTGAGCTACCTGCACTCAGACTCACTTGAGGCCCTCAACCACTACCTGTCCCTCCGGACCACACGACACTAAGTACCCCAGCGTTTCTCAGCCTGTGCTCACTCGCTGACTTGACTTGACTTGACTTGTTGTTTGTTTGGTGTGTCTAAAAGGGATTAACTCACCTTCACATTGTTATCTCTCGGGTGTGTGGATTAAACTAATTAACTAATTAAAATTAACCTCCTATTAACGAAATATTATAACACTACCAAAAACGGTATGTAGTTGTACTTAGCCGGAATCCATATGTGCACAGGGAGGGTAAGACTTGGGGGAGGGTAGAGGAAGGGGTTGGGTAGGGAGATCCAAAAGGGTCTCGTGGTCGAAACCCACGGGACGAAGTACGTAGCTTGAGTGTGACCAGTAGATAAAATGTATACCATTACACATACAAAGTTACGACAAAAGAATTCAGTAGGGTGGGGACGGAAAAGGGCAACTCGGATTTTCAGACAAGAAATGTAGACACAGAGGAAACGACGGGATATACATCCTAGTAACCATGGTAGAAACATCTAAGGTATATATACGTAATTATGTGTCATAAACAGAAAGAGAAAGACTGAATGAAGCGAGACATATTATCCGAAGTCCAAGTAGGTGGAGTAACTTGACTGAGTTTACACAAGGAAAAATATCGACTCATTATAAGGTAACACATATACATGGTGTTAAAGGAATGGGTAAGTAGACGACTACCTATAGATCCAACGAAGGTACGGGATCGACAACATTTATCACAACGTAACTTGTGACACGACCCTTTCTAACTCCCGTCCTCCTCTTCCCCTGTTGTCTCCTACTCTACCGACCTACCGTAGTGGTTGTTATCTGTACTCAGACTCACTTGAGACCCTTAACCACTACCTGTCCCTCCGGACCGCACGAACGCCAAGTACCCCAGCGTTTCTCAGTCTGTGCTGACTCGCTGATTTGACTTGACTTGACTTGTGACCTCATGTACACAGAAAGTCAAGACCAAAGGAACCCCATATACGGGTCGTGACCCTAACGACCCCGCATACCGTCAAGATAAGGGACAAAAATTCCTTAGAGGCGTGACAAGAGGTATCAGCGACAAGGTCAAACGTAAGTGTGTGGTTGTCATATTCTCTCAAGGGAAAAGAGATGTGGAAGAGGTCGTAAATAACAAACATCTGCAAAACTACCGGTAAGACTGACCACACTCTACTATGGTGACATCAAAACTAAACGTAAAGAGATTATTACTCACTACTACTCGTAGAAAAGTACACACACAATCGGTAGACATATAGAAGAAACCTCTTGACAAATCCGGAAAACAGGTGAAAAACCAACACAACACACAAAAGACCATAAATAAACATACTCGACGAATATACCGGTATACCGGAGTCACTACTTCTGGTGTAGAATTTTAGAGAAAGATCTTTCTATTGTTAACGGTTCTTTACAACAGTCAACATCTCTTTCAATCTTGATTTACCTCCGAGGATTACATTCGTTTATCACTAGATAAACATTAGAATGGTAATGTATACAGGAAATTTTCACAGTATCAAAATAGAAGGTGGGCATTGAAAAATTTATCGAACAAAGGAAATAAGTGAATGATAAAAATCAACGAGCCCAGAAGTGACGACCCGTGTCAGAAGGAGAACAAAGCCACTTTCCCCGACGAGAGACAACACCACGTCTCTGAGTGACGCCACCGGACAGAGTGCCGTCGTGTGTCCGAGCTCCCCGTGTCCGAAGTCATCGACGTCGTCCTCTCGAGTCAGCAAAGCCGGACGCCGAGTCATCTACGACGAGTGCCCGAGACCTCGTGTCAGAATCCTCAAAACTGTGTACCCGAATCAACGAGGTGTGGTACACCTCAGAAGGGTTTGGTCCCTAACTTGGGTACAGAGGACGAAACCATCCACCTAAGGATAGGTGACAGGGTGGTCCCTTCAGGGTGGAAATTTTAAAATTAGGTGACCGCAAACCAAACTGAAACACACATTGACCCGAAGGGACCACCGAGTCTGGTATTTCTTAGACGGACGTTATTTTGTCTGGGTCTAAGCTAGGGGCCTACCCTTCTAGGGGACCTCTTCCCTTACCGTCGGGTGAGGTCATAAGGGTGGACCTATTAGGGTACCGGCCTCCTCGGACCACCCGACGTCAGATACCCAGTGTCGTAGTCGGTGCTGACTCGCCGACAGTGATAGTGTACACAATGATCTCAGAGTCAAAAGGATCACCGTAAATAACTTGCCAAAAGGAAAGTGTGGGAAGAAAATTCAGACGAGAACGTTTTTAAGTAAAAATACACATACGGTTACTGTCAAGTGACAGAAATAATGATGTAGTGTTATTTAGAGATTTAAACCATCCGTCTAGAGAGACTAGAATAAGAAGAAATCTTTACAGAATCAAGACACACTGGGATACTCGAAGGTATATTTAAAGTCTTACTAAAATATTTTATAATAGTTCTTAGGTAAACCCTAAAACTAGTATTGTCCAAACTCAAATATTTGGTCAAACGTATCCAACCGTGAAAATACTATAATCCAGAAGACAAAAGAGAATTTTAAAAATAATACTTTTTAATAGGTAGTGAATTGAAATTGTTTATATTTGTAAAACTGTATGACCAAAGTAGATAGGAGGTTAATAAAAATGACTTCATAAAGTTGCGTTTAGAGCCTTAGTACAGAAAAGTTAGGAAACTTTACTGTATATGTAGAGTCATATGTATAGTCTTACGTAAAGTTTTCGCCCCCTCTATAAAAGAAGTAATGGTGTAGTCGTAATAGTGTAGAACACACTAAATTTTACGAAAAACAAGTCAACAACCAGTGAGTGAGTCAGTACAGGTTGAGAAACGCTGGGGTACCTGGTGTCGTACGGTTCGAAGGGACAGAAAGTGATAAAGGGCCTCAGACACGTTTGAGTACAGGTAACTTAGTTACTACGGTAGGTTGGTAGAATAGGAGACAGTGGGACAAGAGGACGGCCTTTAGAAAGGGTCGTAGTCTCAGAAAAAGTCACTCAGCTGAGAAGTCTAGTCCACCGGTTTCATAACCTCGAAGTTGAAGTCGTAGTCAGGAGGTTACTTATAAGTTCCAACTAAAGGAAATATTAACTACTCAAACTAATGGAACGACAGGTCCCTTGAGAGTTCTCAGAAGGGGTCGTGGTGTCAAACTTCTGTAGTCAAGAAGTCACGAGTCGGAAGAAATACCAGATTGAGAGTGTAGGTATCTACTGATGATCTTTTTGGTATCAAAACTGATGTGCCTGCAAACAACCGTTTCATTACAGAGAGGAAAAATAATACGACAGATCCGAACAGTATAGAAAAGAAGGTTCCTCGTTTGCAGATATTAAAGGACGGACATTATTGACAGGAGTCACTGAAACCTCAGGTCCTTTTATTTTAGACAGTGACAAAGGTAAAAAGGGGTAGACAAACGGTACTTCACTTCCGGACACACGATACTGGAATCACAAAACTTACGACTCAAAATTCGGTCGGACGAGGGGAAAATGGAAGTCGTCCTCGGAGAAATCAAGGAGAAGTAAAAGACGGTAATCCGACCAAAGTAGACGTATGGACTCCAATAACTATAATGAGGACCGGTAGAACTAAAGTCGAACTCAAAGTAGGTCGGACTGTAAAGCGTACTACATGAAACGTACATTCAATTTATTCGTTCCACTGGTAAATGTCGGAACTGCACGAGGAAAGGGTTAAAACTTGGTCAAGTAACAAGGTACAGACTAAGATTGACAACGAAGAACTGGACGTATGTCCAAAGAGTCCTCCGTCTATTCCACCAGACCATAAGGGTAGAGAACTTCTTAAAAAGTGTCAAACAACATTAGGTGTGTCAGTTTCTGACCATATCAGTTACTTTGTCTTCATCCACAAAAAGACCGTAACAGAACGAAAAAGATGCTAGGTCACTTACAACCATTAAACTAGTGACCAAGGAGACGGAAAAGATTTAGGTCGAACATGTAGACCTTTAAGAACCAAGTACACGACGACTTCGGATCGAACTTCCTAAACCTTATAATGGAACAATCGTACACTGTACTCACGTCAACACGTCATTAAACTTGAAAGAAACCGTAACGGGAAGAAAATTTCACGTCGTGAAATTGTCGTAGTAGAAAATCCTAAACTTTATCGAGTCGACCTTAAGGTAGTGGAGGAGATCGAAACCCACATCATTACGAAGGATTCCGGGTGAACTGAAGTGGGAGGTCCTACAGACCGAGATCCACTCACTAGTGTGGTAGTATCAATAGACCCAGTAGTTCAGGAAAAAAACATGTCAAGAAGACACATATGAACGGTAGAGAAGAATTATAGAAGACGAAGACAATCTATGTATGGTAAAGACAGGAAATAACACGCACAGAAACCTACTTTAAAAGTTCAAAAGTCAAGTGTAAGTCTAAAGGGGTTAATAGATTTTTACAGAAAAACCTCCTTTAAACTAAATCCTGGGTTCGTTTTCTCAGAGTGATCTAACCCTATCATACGGAAAAAGACACAATGAAGATTTTGTCTTGCCAGGAAAACCAAAAAGTAAGATAACTGAACAACTTCTTTGACCTAGTCCACAGGACTCTTTAAGACTTAAACCGTGCAAAGAAGGATATTACAGTAAATCGAACAAAGAGACAGACATTATGAAGGATATCTGACCTTAATCTACATCTTTCAATCCAAGTTTAATAAAACCGTTCTTATATAGAACCTATTAGGACACATAAAAAGTGTACATAATAAAGGACAAGGTAGTCTATTGTATATTACGTCCCAATAAAGTTTAGGATTTCTACTACGACACTTTCACAACGTGAGTTGTACGGTCGTTTAAACCTTTTGAGTCGTCATCGGTGTCCTAACCTTTTCCAGTCAAAAGTAAAGTTAGGGTTTCTTTCCGTCACGGTTTCTTACAAGTTTGAGGGCGTATTAACGTGAGTAGAGTGTACGATCGTTTCATTACGAGTTTTAAGAGGTTCGATCCGAAGTTGTCATACACTTGACTCTTAAAGGTTTACAAGTTTGACCTAAATCTTTTCCGTCTCCTTGGTCTCTAGTATAACGGTTGTAGACAACCTAGTAACTTTTTCGTTCTCTTAAGGTCTTTTTGTAGATGAAGACGAAGAAACTGATACGATTTCGAAAACTGACACTTAGTGTTGTTTGACACCTTTTAGGACTTTCTCTACCCTTATGGTCTGGTGGACTGGACGGAGGACTCTTTGGACTTACGTCCAGTTCTTCGTTGTCAATCTTACCCCACACCTTGTTACTTGTCCAAGTTTTAACCATTTCCTCATATAGTTCCGACATTTACCAGTGGAACGAATAAATTGAATATACGTCTCATGTAGTACGTTTTACGGTCCGACCTACTTCGTGTTCGACCTTAGTTCTAACGCCCCTCTTTATAGTTATTGGAGTCCATCCGTTTACTGTGATAGGAATACCGTCTTTCTCTTCTCGTTGATTTCTCAGATAACTACTTCCACTTTCTCCTCTCACTTTTTCGACCGAATTTTGAGTTGTGAGATTTTTGTTTCTAGTACCGTAGGTCACGATAGTTAAGTACCGTTTATTTACCCCCTTTTTACCTTTGTCACTCTCTGAAATAAAAGAACCCGAGGTTTTAGTGACGTCTACCACTGACGTCGGTACTTTAATTTTCTACGAACGAGGCACCTTCTTTTTGATACTGTTTAGATTTGTCGTAATAACTTTTCGTCTCTGTAATGAAACGGTTGTTTCCGGGTATATCAGTTTCTATACCAAAAAAGTCATTAGTACATACATACACTCTGAACCTGGTATTTCTGTCGAATTTTCACTTCAACGAGTCAGCACAGGTTGAGAAACACTGGGGTACCTGACATCGGATGGTCCGAGGAGACAGGTACCCTAAAAGGTCCGTTATCATGATCTCACCTAACGCTAAAGGGAGAGGTCCCCTAGAAGGGTTGGGTCCCTAGTTTGGACCCAGAGGGCGTAACATCTGTCTGCGAAATGACAGACTTCGTGGTACCTTCAGTCGACTCGTGGTTTCTTAACCACGAAAACTTGACACTACAACCGTTTCTGAGAACTCTTAGAGAACCTGACGTTTCTTCAGTTTGGTCAGTTAGGATGTCTTTTAGTTAGGACTTATAAATAACCTACGATTACAACTTCAAGGTTATGAAACCGGTGGACAACACTTCTCGGTTGAGTGATCTTTTCTGAGACTACGACCGTTTCTAACTTCCGTCCTCCTCTTCCCCTACTGTCTCCCGTTAACTGACCTACCGTAGTGGTTAAGTTACCTGTACTCAAACTTGTCCGAGGTCCTCTACCACTTCCTGTCCCTCGGGACCGTACGACATCAGGTACCCCAACGTTTCTCACCCTGTACTGACTCGTTGACTTGTTGTCAGAGTGAAATTACAACAAATCTAACGGGGTAGTCATGTTCATCCTTATCAGACTAGGGAAGTAAAGTACCAAAGGGTAGTAGGTAATTAGATTACCATAAGGGCAGGAAACTCCTCGTAGTCGAATCAAGTCAAGTCAGCGAGTCAGCATAGGCTGAGAAACGCTGGGGTACTTAGTATCGTGCGGTCCGGAGGGACAGGTAGTGGTCGAGGTATCCGACTTAGTCAATAAAGTAATCCTAAACGTTTACCGTTCAAAGATTATACAGTAAAATAGACGTGAATAATCGACTATAAAAACTACTTACCTCGATGGACAAGAGTAGATGGTTTCTATGAACTTTCTATCAAAAGAGAGAGACTTTAAATCTCACTGTCCTATTGACAAATTAAAAAAACGAAAATAACATTTAAATGTCTCACCACTAAACAGTGCGTGCCTTCAAAGGTACCATAGATTGCTCAAAACAAAACGGCAGGAGAGTGAAAATTTCGTAGGAAGACTTGAGTAATAATTCAACATATATACAAGTGTACGCAATGATTCAACGTTAGAAATAAGGAGAGTTACGAATTCAACAGGGAGAAACCAATCACCCTCTGAGAAGTTCGTACAAGGATACAGGGATCCTGTACCGGTGTAGTGAAAAACTATTGAAAAAACGAAAGACACTACTGTCCTAAAGAGTCTGGGTATAAAGGGTAAAGGACAGTGTCTGTACTTTAGTTGGTAAAGTATTTCTTCAAGGGCAAGGAAAAACACCACTTATCACACACTTTTGGTTCATGTCCTTACTAAAAGGAAGATCCGGAAAAGTAAAATTTTACTTTTTAAAAACGTATCTACTATGTATTAAACGTATTAGTTAAGACAAAAGAAATCTTTCCGACGAAGACGTGAAGAGTAAAAGAGAGTACGTAAATAACGTGAGTCTCGTTCCAGAAAGCAGTCCTTAAAGTCAGAGATGTCGACTGTGTCCGTTATAAATTACTCGGACAAGAATACTAGTATTAACCCAGTTATTAAGGAAAAAGGTAGTATAGGTGTCTTCTCAAAACACACTCTAATAAAATAAAGTAATAATAAATAAACATCTTAAGTGAACACTTCGGAATACCCAAACCCCTAAAGAAACACCCTTCTTTTCATAAAGAAACAACTTTTACTTAAATTGAATAAGTTATCTATATACCGATATGTCTAAATAATAAAGTAGACACAGTCAAAATAATTGTACATAAAAATTTCTCCAAACGGATAAAGTAAATTCAACGAAATTAAATACCGTATTTGATCGAGTATCATAAAGAATAATAAGAAAATTATAGGTATCCTAAACATCACTAAAATGAAAGACTACAAATATTAAATATCAAGAAAGAAACATGAATGACTAGTCAAAATTGATACCCAAATAGTTAAAACAACTGGAAAAAAGAAAACCGAAACAATTGAAAAAGATAATAAGGAAAGACATAATAAAAGAAGATGAAAGAGACCCACAAGAAACGAAAACAAAAAGATATGAAAGGATCTCGATAAAATACAGACAGAAAAAACTTTTTACTCGTAAATTTCGATATGTAAAAGAAGACCCTTGTTTAAAATGAGACAACATGAAAGGAACTATGAATCAAACTTTAGGGTGTTTTAAACTTTATATAAAAGTAACAGTAACAGGACACAATAATTAACAGGTATAAAAGTTATACCAGTAATGAAACATTTATAAAAGATTAAAGGGAACACTAAGGAGGTAGTTGTGGGAAATTTCACACAATATTAAAGATTCATAAAATCTATGAAGACTCAAAAAACTAAAACTTTTAAAAAACTAAAGATTTAATATAGGAAATACGAGTCCTTGTTTGAGACAAATCCTAAAGTTAGGGAATTTCAATGAATCTTAAGTAATTCTGAACAAAATCATTCACACACAAAACCATTTACAAGGTACACGTTAACTTTCTTACACAAAAGACGAGAGTAGTCAATATCTAATATATTTAAATAAATCCAGTTCGTCCAACTATGATAACAAATAAAAAGACATAAAAACAACTCAAACAGACTAACAAGATAGTCAAAGACTCTCTCCCACAATTTTAGAGTCACCACCGAAACAAATATAAAGATGAATTAAAACAGTGAAACCAAAATACTAAAACCTTCACATAAGGACCACTAATAACTCACAAATTAACAATATTTTACAGAGATAGAGACCATTACTGGAAACAGAACTTCACATAAACTTGTCTATAACTATGTAGAGAAAACGGAAGAATACGGATGATAAACATGTTATTTAGAAAAGGTAGGTTAATGAAAGTGGGTGAGACACACAAATATAAGTTACAACAGAAAACATCCATCGTATCTCAAGGAAAAAACAGGTAAGATTTTTAGTAAAAGAATAAAACGTTAGGGATAAAAAAAAAAAAAAAACGGAATAAAACAATCATCCTGGAGTGCATGATATAACTTATCATCGTCGCTATTGTGATAAGGAATAGAACAAGACCTAGGACTCCTTTATATAGATTTAAAAGTGGTAATCGACATTTCAAACGAAATCAATAAAAACACCTATAAGGAATATTTTAATCATATCAAGATCACAAGAATCGAAAAGGACGTATATACACAATTTAGGTATTTTACGAAAAATTTTTAGATGAATTTAATAATAAAAACCATAAGAAAATTTTAAAAATAAACCTTATTATTTTGTTTAATCAGATCTTTTTAAAAACCTTATTAAACATATACCTTATCTAATGAAGAATGTACTTTAAAACCCTCGTATACGGATATTTTAATAAACGTGTGCCCCAAAGAACCCCACAAAAGACTCTTCCAGAAACTAATTATAAAGTCGAATAAATTACTTATAATTAAATAAGTTCAAAAGATAAACGTAAAATCGAATTTCAATTTAAATAATTAAAGTAGATCAAAATATAAATAACTGTATAACAATAAATATCACAAAAAATTGGAGGTAACATAAACGTAACAAACATACATAAAAAGAAGAAAGCAGATTAAAATTTTCCGGATCCAATATGAGGAGAGGCACCCCCTCCTCTCTACTAGCGTCTAACCTCTCGGAGACCCGACCTGGAGAAAGATAGTACACCAGGAAAGTAGGACTGGTATAGGGTAAATCACTGAGAAAGGACCCGAATATCTAGGAAAATCTTCGACAGAAGGTGTCGACATTGATATTTTAAACTGTTTACCACTGTTTCCCATCCTTTTTCTCACTTCTTTACTCCCTTCCCTTACGACTCCTACCCGATCGGACGGACAAGAACAATCAATCGAAAAATAAGATTGAGGTCGGCTTGAGGACACGATAGGACTACGAGAACAACCGAGACCGAACCTCTCCCCGTTACTGCAAAATCCCACTACACAATCTTTACCGGTGATACTCTTTCGGGAAACGGTCGGAAACAGGAGAACAACGTAGAGTCAGAAGACATGAACCAACGACAGAATGGGAGTAAGGAGACGAGGGTCAACGTCGTCCGGAATTGGAGATAGGGATTCTCTACGAAAAACATGTTATAAGACTCTAAGGAGTTGGAGGTAGAGTGAAGAAACCGTAGAAGTCTCAAACTAAAGATCTCTCTCTCGGTCTTCGAGTACAATTAAAAGGTATAAAAAATGCTGCTAGTTATCTAATAAACATTTGATCTCTTAGATAAATTGGACATACATTAAGATTAAATAAAAAATAATTAACACTATCAATAGTTACGACCAGTAGTTTTATAAAAACGAAAGAGGATCCGTATCTCATCCAAACCTCAAGGAATGGGGAAACAATTTTAAACCACACGGGTACACTAAACAAATTCTGTCACTTTCTACTCGGATTCAGACACAAAATGGAGACCACCTTAGGAATTCTCAGTAACGGACTAAACGGTAAGAAAGGATATAAGAGACAGTACGGGATCAAGTTCTCAACCGTCGTAAAAAGGTAGTTCCTGGTCTATTATTTATAAAATCTGGACACCCGGTGTACCACAATCAACGTCGATGAGTCGAGACAGCATCACCGTTATGTATTTACTTTCTTGTATCGATATAGGGTTATTATGAAATGAATACCTATAACTTTATCTTTAAAGTATATCAAAATTATACAATATTTTATAATAAGAAAGGTTTTAATAAAGTTGAGAATTTCTTACATTTTTAAAAAGAATCAAGGACCCAGTTTCTTTTAGTCCGTCCTCCGGTCTAAATCAGACGCCCGGTATCAAACAACCGAGGACAAGATCTACTTTCGATGAGTTATCTGGACTAAGAATTCCCTTCCCTTTGTCTCGGTTCGGAACTCGACTAGGTCCTTCCTATAGGAGACCCCACCGCCCCGCCCCCGCCCGTCCCCTCCTTGAACAGTAGAAGTCGGTGATTCTCAGAAAGTTTAATGTCGTAATCGATCAGGTTAGGTAATGTGATTAAGATACAAATTTACTATTCTGTCGTTGAAACTCATTGATCTGCTCTTTGTAGTCACCTTTCTATTTCTCTCTTTCCGTCGACTCTTTCCTGGTCCTCCTCAGGCCCAACTTTCAATTTCTCGAGTAATTTTAAGACTGT
Source organism: Capra ibex (assembly GCA_006410555.1). Taxonomy (NCBI): domain Eukaryota; kingdom Metazoa; phylum Chordata; class Mammalia; order Artiodactyla; family Bovidae; genus Capra; species Capra ibex. Next base: position 1,614,752 of record SJYO01051103.1, read on the forward strand.
CTAATAAGTAAGAAAAGAAGACTTAGAGTAAAGAAATTTAGGGCTAGTAGACGGATAAACATGTAAAGTATGACACAGAAGATGAGAAAGACCCTGTGACCATACAAATGACAAAGTTTATTAATTTTTTTTTTTTTTTTCTTCCAGTACCTTCATGAATTTCATCTAGACTTTTGACGCAGTTTTTCAGTCCTTCCGGTTTTATTCCTCGAGACAATTCTCTGTAAGGTAGTTGGTTTTATAGAAAAGAGAAGAGACGGTACCGTTGAGGTTTTATCATGTCTTATACATTATACGTCATAGGAATAAACTTGGTTCTACGACTCTTAACACGTCGATTGTTTACAGATAAAACCACCGTTTTTCGTCGTCAGAGTTTTCGTTAACATAACTCTGATCAAGACATGGTAAAAAACTCTAAAGGGTTAACAATCTCCGTCTAAGGTCTCTGTGAGTTCTATAGGGGAAAGGTTACCGAATTTTGACATATAAGTGGAACACACAGAAACATTAACGTCCTCGGGACTAAGACTGTGTCAACCACACACAATCTATTAGAAAAACTTACACGGTCTTGTCCTTTCTCTTCTCTACAAACACCACTATTTCCAACGAGAACATCCGGAGAACGGGATCTTTACAACCACCCTTTTGTCAGGAATAAACTAGTAAAAACCCCACTCCCTTTACTTTTATTCAACACACATCTCCAAGATTGAGGGACTCCCGTCGACTCACCCTCTCTCAGAGAAACCTTTTAGATGTCAAAGAAAAATGTTTTGTTACATCGGAGATTCTTCAACTTTTGTAAACCTCTTTCACGTCGTTACTTTTCGTAATAACACACTTCATGTTTTAGAGTTCCTTTTTTTTTTTCTCCAAGATATTTTCTAAATGAAAAAAAAGAACCTTTAGGAGACCGGATGTCATTATACTAAACAAATTTTATACCGTGAATTTATAAATTTACATCGTCCGGGATACACAAATTAAAGAAACAAATTGACTACGTATCAAAGGGTTGATACATCACTGACCACATTTTACACTCCGACAAGATATAAATACACCAAGTCGAAAGGTCTTATAAACCTATGACTGAAATTTATACATGTCATAGTAAGGAAACGTCGTCACAACTGTTACAGACTTAGATAATTATAATCTGTGGGAGGGGGCAGTAGGTGAAAAGACTTCATACCAATTGTTACTCTTTTCATCTAATTTAAATAGTTCACCAAATAGTCTTTACGTCCCAGACGTCTCTCAATGTTTCAATTTAAAGGTAAGTGATATACCTTCCAGACTACGGACTATTTGAAAATAAATATAAAATTTGTTAAGACCGAAATCACATACCTAACTAACAAAGACGTGATAGACACACATAAGACTACCTTAATGTTTATAAATTATCATACTTTGTGTCTCGTTCCGTAATTCGTAAATTTTTTATTAATCGGTGAAGTGACATTTTTCGTTACCCTTTTTTCAAATCTTCCTTTTGTCCTCACTTTACAATTCTAGGTCAATTACCGAAATGTGTCTTACTTAGACAGAAGATTGTCTCCAAACTGATAAGACCACGGGACGTCGTGGTTATGTAACAAAATTTCCTATTTTCTCACTCACGCCTACCAGTACTGGAGAGACCTATGTCCCTTGGAGAGGGACCCCGACTGCAAGTGACCTCCTTCCAGTCACTGTTCTTAAACCGGAGCTTCCTTAGTATTCACCTACTTGTTCGTCTCTTATACTCTCTCGTGTAAAAAATAGTTAGTTGGAAATACTCAGGGATCCTTCTCACATATACAAAATCTTTTTCTTCAGGGGTGAGGACCCTTGACCCCGGGTCCCGTTTTTACTTACTTTCTTCTACTTGTGTCCAATTCTCTGTTTTCTTTCGATTCCCCTTAAATATAATATTACGCACATGACTTAAAGTATTACATGTCACAAGTTTCATTTGTACTAAAATTTATTTCGTCTATCAGGGTTCTATATTCGTAAAACACTGAAATTCTCCAGAATTCGTCTACGTGTCTACAAATATCTAGTTTCTTACACTATTTTACAAAGATACATAAGAAAAAAAAAAGGACACATAAGAAATTCTCTGGTCTTTAGACTCTCTAAACAATGTCGTAGGATTTTGTCAAATAGGTGTAATCCTTTTTAGATAAAGAATTTTCTGATAAAAAATTAAAACAAAAACGATCAGATTAAAATAAAACAAAGAAACTTTACAAATAACTATATATACATACCTCTTCGTGTGTTTATCGTGTATATATAACTATCAAGTTCCATAAAAAATGTTTCACTTGTGTAGGACCATTAATCTACATGAGTCAGGTCCTTTGTCTTATAATAATCTTTTGGAGACAGAAGAGGAAGGGTTTTACATTGGTAATAAGGACAGAGAATTGAGACACATAGCCAAAAAGGACCAAAAAACAATAACAGTAAAAAAAAATAAAGCAACTTTGTCTTAGATAATCATCCATAAGGGAACATAATCCGAAGGAAACGAGTTGTAAGACAACATTTTAAGTACAACAAAGTAAGTCAAGGCAAGTCAAGTCAGCGAGTCAGCACAGGTTGAGAAACGCTGGGGTACTTAGCCTCGTGCGGTCCGAAGGGACAGGTAGTGGTTGAGGGCCTCAAGTGAGTCTGAGTGTAGGTAGCTCAGTCACTACGGTAGGTCGGTAGAGTAGGAGACAGCAGGGGAAGAGGAGGACGGGGGTCAGGGAGGGTCGTAGTCTCAGAAAAGGTTACTCAGTTGAAACAAAGTAATCGTTATCAAATAAGATTAACATACAATAAGGTAGTAAACTTACACAGTGTTAAATAAACAACGAGATTACAACTATCTTTAAACTCAGTGAAGGTGAAAGACCGATAATGTTTATTACGACGATATTTATGTCAGTATGTACAAAAACACGCTTGTATGTATAAATTGATATAACCTTTATTTTAATGATTAATATCCTATACTTCGTTAAGTGGACTTTATTTACGGTGGTTTATCAAAAAATTTACCAACATTTTTAACGGGATAGAAAACGCAACCGATAAGGATACTCTGACCGTAAGTGTCTGTGTTATATTTAGGATCTGTTGTACGTCCATAGTTAATGACCTTCCGTAACTATTTACTTAATTCAATCCGTCTAAGACCTCCCCTCATTTAGGCATCCCCTTCCTTTACCTTTTCTCACTCGAGTGTGACATAAAGAAAATCAGATTTCTGACTGACTTTGACCAAGACGTACCCGACAGACAACCACACACAACCGTAATCGGGACGGTGTCTCGGACATCTGAGGTTTTGACCCATTGGAGTCCGGTTTGTCGACTGTCCCTCCCTCGTGTCGAGATGGGTAGTCGTTGACCTAATTTCTCGTCTGAGTCTCGGGTGGTCTCGTTCTGGGTCAAAAGGGATATCGATCAGGGAGGGTAGTCCTTCGAGTGCGTTCGGAGAGTAGGAGTAGGTAGTCTCCCGTCTGTCTTCTTCGTTCTTTATGTCAGGTTTCCGTGACAGTGTCTTTCGATCGTTTCACTTTTTTCGACACTCGGCATGGTACGTCCCGGTCACCACCCAGTCCCACCTCTCAAGACTGTTGTACACCAGGTCACCTCTTCCCTTACCGTTCGATGAGGTCATAAGAACGGCGCTCTTGTCATACTTTTCCGTTTTTCTATACTGTGGCCTTCTACTCGGGAGGGGGTGGCGTCCAACCATCTACAGGTTATACGATGACGTTTCCCATCTCTTTAACGAGGTCTTTCTTACTTCTCTGACCTGATTTCGTCTTTGTCACGAGTCAACACCTACACAGACAACCACTTTCATTTCAGACTACGACATTTCTTGTTATAACGTATCCTTGGACCTTACAATCCAGGTACTTAGTTCCATTTAACCTACACTGACGTCAGTACTTTAATTTTCTGTGAACGAAGAACTTTCCTTTCGATACTATTTGGATCTATCGCATAATTTTTCGTCTCTGTACTGAAACGGTTGTTTCCAGGTATGTCAGTTTCGATACCAAAAAGGTCATCTGTATATGTTCACACTCTCGACCTGGTATTTCTTCCAACCCGCGGTTTCTTGACTACGAAAGTTTAACACCACGACCTCTTCTAAGAACTCTCAAGAAACCTGACGTTGCTCTAGTCTGACCAGTTAGGATTTCCTTTAGTTGGGACTTATAAGTAACCTTCCTGACTACGACTTCGGCTTCGAGGTTATGAAACCGGTGGACTACGTTTCTCGGTTGAGTGGCCTTTTCGGGGACTACGACCCTTTCTGACTTCCATTTTCCCCTTCCCTCGCCGTCTCCTATTCTATCAATCTATCGTAGTGACTAAGTTACCTGCACTTAAACGTGTTTGAGATTCTCTATCACTTCCTGTTCCCCCGGACCGTAGGACGTCAGGTACCCTAGTGTTTCTCGACCAGAGTTGAATCACTGACTTGTTGAGATACACACACACACACAAGTCAGTACAGGCTGAGAAACACTGGGGTACCTGACATCGGACGGTCCAAGGAGACAGGTACCCTAAGAGGTCCGTTCTTATGATCTCATCCAACGGTAAAGAAAGAGGTCTCATAGAAGGACTAGGTCTCTAGCTTGACCCCAGAGGATACAGAGGACCTAACTGTTCACCTAAGAAATGATGACTCGGTGTAGAAAATACAGGTAAATGGACAGCTATCTGTCCAACGAAAGTACAGAATAGACAACATTTATCACGACGATACTTGTAACTCCATGCAGATGGAAAAACTTAATCTCAAAAGAGGTCTATACACGGGTCCTCACCATGACGACCTAGAACACCATTGAGACAAAAATCAAAAAAAATCCTTGGAGGTATGACAAAAGGTATCACCGACACTGTGAAAGGTAAGGGTGGTTATCCCACCCTCCCAAGGAAAAATAGGTGTGGGAGAGGTCGTAAACGTTAAAAATGTCAAAAATTACTACCGGTAAGACTGACCACGCTACATCATGGAATAACATCAAAACTCACAAGTAGACTAAAATCTATTCTCTTTACAAGACCCGACTTAACACAGGAAGGGGGTTGGTGGTTTAAGTCTACACCTTCGAGATTGTGGGTCATCAAGCCTTACACTGACGTAAACGTCTACCCTGGAAATATTTGTCCTGACTCAATTTTACTCCAGAAATCTCACCCGGGATTAGGTCAGACTACTAAGGAAAGAGTTGAGGGTCGAGACAGTTGAACAAAATAATATCCTCTTCTGATAACCAGGGATCTGACGAACACCTAATCTTCGTACCTAAACCACACACACAAACTAGAATTAAGGTTAAAATCTGTTAGGTGACTGAAAATCATTAGGTCGGATAGGAACATCGAAACTTGTTCCGGTAGGATTAGGGGGGTCCGAACAAGATTCGTACGGAGTTCGAGACAGAGGTGGAATAAACAATCCTCAATTGGAAAAAACCTTACGACGGAATTAACTGGAAAGAAAACAACCCAATATGGTGTGTAGGTGTTTTAATCTAGAATATTTTTCGTTTTTAGAAGTAGAACAACTTTCAAACTGGAAACAGTGGTGTCTTTTGATAGATGAGGACACACAGAAGGAAGAATATGGAAATTTACGTTTACTGTCAATATCGAGGTTCTACGTCTTTATACGTTTATAAAAACTACAAAACGTCAAGTTATTTTCGAGTAAAGAGAGAGAGAAAAAGAAATCTTGTGTAAGCATTATAATTGAAATTATATCCTATTCACTGGAGAAAACCTATGGCCTAATAATTCTTGTGAGTTTCTTAATTCTGATTTTCATAACTAACCCAAGAGACCCTTAACACCTACGAACAATTTTGGTCTTAAACCACTTTCCTTATCACGGGGTTTCATTAGTGTTATTTCCCTACTTTACTTTTCGACTCAATATCGTCCCATTACCATAGTCGAGTGTTTGTGCACACATTCTTTTCATTTAACATATTAAAAAGACATTACCTTTAATTATAAGTAAAACTTTTAACAATGTACCTCACCGACTTTGTAGTGGAGTCAGTCAAGTCCTAAAGTGGTGGTGATGGAAAGGGATTCGAACACCGACCAAACGTTGTGGTAAATGTCTTATAGTTGTGTCGTCACTCCTCGAAAATGTAGAAGGGACCCAATAAAATAGGTTAAGTACCCCCTTACACGACTCTACCTGTAACAGACCGGGACAAGTAGTCATGAACGTCCAACTACGACTTGACAGGGAGCGAATACCAGATCACCCTTCCTCTTTAGAAACAAACGATCAACACGGGAGATACTCGATATCCTAAGGACACTCACCAGAATCGGAGGAAGACGGACGTGAAAGGGAAGTCGGTCATGATGATGTGACCAGGACACAAAATGATTTGCGATCTTAGAGTCTCAAAGGGATCAAAGAACTCATAGAAGACTCTTTCCCTTGAGTTCGGAGACAGTAACAGGTAGAAGGGAGAAGGGAACGGGTTTAGGATCTGAACCACCACCCTTTTCAGCCCCGACATATGACAGTGGGACGAATAAATTGAATATACGTCTCATGTAGTACACTTTACGACCCGATCTGTTTCATGTCCGACCTTAGTTCTAACGACCCTCCTTATCGTTATTGGAGTCTATACGTCTACTGTAGTGGGAATATCGTTTTTCGCTTCTCCTCGATTTCTCGGAGAACCACTTTCACTTTCTCCTCTCATTTTTACGACCGAATTTTGATTGTAAGTTTTTTGGTTCTAATACCGGAGGCCAGGGTAGTGAAGTACCGTTTATCTACCCTTTTGTCACCTTTGTCACTGTTTGAAATATAAACACCCGAGGTTTTAGTGACGTCTACAACTGATGTCGGTACTTTAATTTTCTACGAACGAGGAACCTTCCTTTCAATACTGTTTGGATCTATCGTATAATTTTTCGTCTCTGTAACGGCTGTTTCCAGGTAGATCAGTTTCGACACCAAAAGAGTCAGCAGTACATACCTACACTCTCAACCTACTATTTCTTTCGACTCGTGAAACTACGACTAGTTAACTACGAAAACTTGACATTACAACCTCTTCTGAGAACTCTCAGGGAACCTGACGTTCCTCTAGGTTGATCAGGTAGGATTTCCTCTAGTCGGGACTTATAAGTGACCTTCCTGACTACGACTTCGACTTCGAGGTCATGAAACCGGTGGACTACACTTCGTGACTGAGTAAACTTTTCTGGGACTACGACTCTTTCTAACTTCCACTCTCCTCTTCCCCTGCTGTCTCCTATTCCACCAACCTACATTAGTGGCTGAGTTACCTGTACTCAAAGTCGTTCGAGGCCCTCAACCACTACCTGGTCCTCCGGACCGTACGACGTCAGGCACCCCAACGTTTCTCAACCTGTATTGGCTCGCTGACTTGACTTGACTTTCAGTCTTGTGTCCTGAGGACATCTCTGGGTCTCAGGTATAAGAAAAGAACGTAAGAGACGAAACAGTCTGGACTAAAGGTTTCTCTCAGTATTTATAACGGAGATTTACTATTATACTAACGTGTTTCTATAATAAATGTCGTATACACATACAGGACTCGAGAAATAAATCGATGAAAACTTCAACATATCCAGTTCAGGATTGGTGAGTTTTCAAAATTTACAACTGTAAATAAACAAAATTTGACGGAGTTGAAAGTGGATTACCCTATTACCCAGTATACACTTGTCCTTCACACCTTTTTACTTTAGTTTAGTTTAATTGGTCTTTTGTGTTTCAATCACTAATATTGTTTTGACCTTCTTACGTATCTTAACTTTGCATTGATGATTAAGTTTAGGTACTCGGTTTTTAAAGTCAACAGTTCCGATTCTTCTATTAGGTTTGTGATCTGTCCACAATTAGACAGAAAATTTTAGGTACTTAGATCTTTCTAAATTTGTCCTTACTTAATTTTTACTCCATATCATTAGTCATCGTTACTCTCTACGGGTCTTCTACCGGATCTTATTAAAATTTCAAGAAATATTTCCGTCACTGAAGAACGGAATCTGAAGACAAGTCCAGGACCCCTAGTACCTACTCTCCGTTCAAGAAAAAAAAAAAAAAAATTGTATCTGGACAAAAAGAGGGGTTAAAATGACTCAACATTAAACTGTATGTCGTGACATACACACATTCTACATGTTGTGTCTCTAAACTGAAGTACTTTACTAATAGTATTATACAAATCACTTATCGGTAGTAGAGTTTATCTATTTGTTATGTTCTTTTTCTTTTTTTACATAAAGCGAACTACTCCCCGTTCAAAACTCACCAATCTCCGTCTTCCACCTAACTATAAGGTCGATGACATAATCAGATGTTCACAGGTCACCTCGACTGAACCTAGGTCTATACTAGATATTGACGGACTTTCCCAAAGCAAGAAAATTTGAGTCTTGAAATATTACTGTCATGTTACCTGACTCTTACCGTTCGGCGTGACTTCTTATATGATGTATGTCAAACGTAACTAATATTTGACACTGGGTCACCAATACTTTTACCTGGAATGACAAGGTTTACCGAACCTGATCTTAGAACCAAAATAATGAATGTTTGAAAAAGTAGAATTCCTTTAATGAAACGAGAAACTTAAATACAAAGAAATAAACGTTTTTACCATTATCATTATCATCGACGGATTACCTCAACAACAGTCCTAAGTTTCAAGTTTACTTACTCAAGTAAATTTTACGAAAACATTCAGAAGTTATTTTAAATCGATATAAAAATAATATACACTAGGAATAGTAATAACACACTATACATAAGTGTCGTAATTGAAGGTTGGGAAGCGTGATCTTACCGTTTTAAGAGTATCTCTAAAGTAATCCTCTTGAGACAACTAAAAAAAAGACAGAAGAAAAGATTCAATTAGGGGGACTAAGAGACAGTCAGTGACAAAGAGAGGTCACGATCAAGAAGGAGGTGAGAACAAACACAGGTTTACCAATGAGACGTAACGACCCTTGTAGGGTGAGGGGAGGTCGAATGTTTCCTAATAGAGTCCAAAAGATAGCCGTGAACAAACCTAAAGCAGGAAAGTCAACAGGAGTTGTAATTGACATGAAGACGTGAAAAGAAGGGTGAAACCCGACAGACGTAGCCACGTCAACGACTTTGAATCTCTTCAACCTCGAGTAAGTACGTTATCCTCAATGACTCGAGGACTATACACGGTCCGTGACACGATACACGAGTCGTGTCGTAAGGACGGGAGAACTTCGGAAGTCTTGTGTCATCCGAGAATATTTTACGGAGATATTTTACGGAAGTTGGTGACGAGGAAGAAGGCACCTACAGACTCGTAGGAACCGGTCGGAGGAACAAGACGTGTAAGAGACTATACGGGAATTCTACCCTGCCTAAAAAAATAAGACGAAACCGTGACTCCACCCTCGTTTCTTTACAGGTAAAAGAGCATCGACACGAAAAAAGACGTGCCTTGAGTAAGTAAGGTATTAGACCACGACGTCGTAACCAAGAAACCGAGGTTATCACGAATTCTGTGGAACGAAAGTAGTAAAGTATAAGTGAAAAAACACTCCTGACATCACCCCTAATACTAAAAAATTCAGACACATAACATAACTTCTTGTTCCATAAATGATATCATATCCTAAATAACCATCAAGTTATTTGACCCTAATATCGAGGCTAAGAAGTCGAAAATTCGGTACATAAAACCCCATCGTGACAATTATAGTGTGAGGAAAAAAGAGTAGACATTTTCTCTGATTATTGAGAATGGAACTTACCACGAAATTCTTTTCTCAACATATATCATAGACTATGTCACGGTGTTTAAATACGACACTTTCCTTCCAATATAACTTAACATGTCATACAAGGTAGTAGGAGAGTAAACACAAGAACTACGATATTTTTAGATGGTCATAAATGACTGATAAACGGTACATTAAAGACCCGTACTAAGTCTCTAATTCTCTTTTATAGGTCTACCGTAATAGGAAACCCAGTTCCTTTTGACTCCTTCTTTTCTCCCCCCACCCCCTGATCTTCTCATTCCCTCTAGTATTAGTCCCTGAAAAAAAAAAAAAAAAGAATATCCTGAATTTTCGGTTCAGTTCATCGAATTTCGTTACAATCAAATAATATTCTTAAGACCCTATAAAATTTCGTAAGTCACATTCTTTTATGTGAACAACGAAATACTTCTTTACCTTTCTATAGTCATTAATTCTTTCTAAACAAGAGAGAAAATAAGGACCAGAATAAAAACGAAAGAGAACAGTGTACCGGAATACGGAGACGGACAAAGACTTAGACAATAGAACGAAAGAAGAGAGACTTTAGACCAAGTAAGACGAAGGAATAATCGTGTCAATATGGGTTTACCGGTGGGAACAAGGTCATGTTACAGAAAGATCGAGATCAACTGAGGGTGAATGACCCAAAAATCGAGACTCAAGAGTTCACTCTCCCGGACTATCCTGGTCTTGTTCCCAGTCTACAGGTGAGATTAGGTTAGTCGAGAACCAACGTCTCTTTACTCCAACACACTATATTCGTCTGACTACTCCGTCGAGAGTCTTCTCCCTCACTCGACCCGTTTGTGTTCACACAAGTACTGCTCGTCACTCGACTCATGGGTCCTGTCCAAATTAAGTCTCACACCAACGACTCTTTGGTAAACCTTTTTGTCGAATACCGTCTCCAAGGTTTGCCACACACACACTCTCTCTCCTTTTCTCTCTCTCTTATGTCTTAAGGGTAATATCTTTGGTCAGGATTTACCCTTTCTTTGATTAGAAGGTCTATGGTTTTTACCCACTTTCTTGTCATCCAATAGGAACCCGACCTACTACCTTTAACAAATCTGACAGATCTTTTGACCTTTGGCCTCCTCCTGCCATGAATCTCCTTTTCGGGAGACTTCCCCACACACACACACTCTCTCTCTGTCTCTGTCTCCCGTCTCTGTCTCCGAGAATTATTAAAGAATCACGTCAAAATTGAATATGTACACGGATCTCACCCAAAGGACTTGGAGATTCCCCGAATCTAGTACGGTCGGGAGGTCGGAAGAGTATTATTGTGAAAACACACTTTATAACAGATTTACTCTCACTCATACTCTTATTTATTATTTTTGTCTTCCTTCAATCATCTTTACTTCCTTACTACCCCCTTCCCCTCTACCTCTCTCTCTTTCTTTCCCCCTTCTCTCCTCCTCTGTCCTCCCTTCGACCCTCTTTAACAAACCATGAAATTGGAATCTGATGTGATTCATGACCTTTTGACGAAATCTTTGTAATCGGAAAATTTTTGTATGTGGATCTTTAAGAGTAGGTTATTACCAATCAACCAACTCAGGAACCTGACTCACACGTACAACAAGTCTTTACCTTCTTTCCACGATACTCTCTTCTCAGTCTTCTCTTCTCAAATCCAGGTCCCGATATCAAAAGAGGATCTTTTTACAACGAAAAAAAAAAAAAAGAATTTCAAAACCAATTTGCAATTGTGACACAACTTTGAGATTGTTATCTACTTAAACCCCAGTTTGAGATTTCACGGACAAGGGTTCGTGTTAAATTTTTGTATATATAAGTGTTCTTTCACAATCGTCACTAATAAGGACCCCTCATCCTAACTTGACCTCTTCCGTTGCCGTTGGGTGAGGTCATGAGAACGGACCTTTTAGGGTACCCGCCTCCTCGGACCACCCGACGTCAGGTACCCCAGCGTGTCACAGCCCGTGCTGACTCACTGAAGTGAAAGTGAAAAGAGAAAGTACGTAACCTCTTCCTTTACCGTTGGGTGAGGTCACAAGAACGGACCTCTTAGGGTCCCTACCCCCTCGGACCACCCGACGGCAGATACCCCAGCGTGTCTCAGCCTACGCTGACTTCGCTGAATCGTCGTCGTCGTCGTCGTCGTCGTCCTAACTTGAACTCTTCCTCTATCCTTCTCCCTACAGTTAAAAATAAAAAATGAGGAGACATTACAGACTGAAGTTTTTTATTAAATTTCAAAATAATATCGATCTTCTTTTGTTTTTTATAATAGATACAATTTTTGAGGTAGTTAAGTCAAGACAAGTCAGTGAGTCAGGACAGGCTGAGACGCTGGGGTGCTTAGCGTCGTGCGGTCCGGAGGGACAGGTAGTGATTGAGGACCTCAAGTGAGTCTGAGTGCAGGTAGCTCAGTCACTACGGTAGGTCGGTAGAGTAGGAGACAGCAGGGGAAGAGGAAGACGGGGGTTAGGGAGGGTCGTACCTTTATGTAATTAACCTTGTCGACAAATAAAGGTTGAAGTAACCCCATAATCCAAAAACATATTCACCCAAAACAACAAGGAAAAATTTAACGACTTCAAATAGGAAGAAGTCATCGTTGTGAACAATAAAACTTACTTTTAGTTTCAATGTAGGACGGGGGAACGGAATTTTTTCTTATAAACTACTATGTCCCTATACTACTAATCCCATCTTTAAGTCTGTTTTCAAATGTTTCAGGTCATTGAACTTAAAATTCACTTAAAGACTAAATTTTATCTTTCTGTCGGGTTACGTGTCAACCTTACATTCAACCAGAAAGTTCTCATGGCATACACCAAGATCCTAAGATTTTATTCCTGCACCTTTTGTTTCTTTCTTTTAGACAATTCATTATTATTGAAGATTTCGGTTGACAAGAATTCATAAAATTATAATTTGACTCTTTTTCAACTACGATAAATAATAATATTAGTACCGTGACAATAAATTTTACCTTTGGCTTAGTTTGGGTTGTACAACGGATCGTTGGTACTCTTTGTTTGTAAAATGAAACAAAGAATTCATTGGCTGTAATTTTACGATGGTTTCTAAGGATTTTTATGGACGGAGACTCAAGTCAAGAGCCAATTAGAAAAATCAAGAGTTTGTGTGAAAAAAAGGGTAATCTGGTACACTGTAATTTTAAGGATTCGACGTCAAATCATCAATATGGTCATTAAATAGTTGAAGAAAAGAAAAATCTAGAAGTTTATTAAAATTTAACGAAAGTTACAATCACGAGATTCTATTGTTTAGTTTATAAATGTTTGTACCTAATGAATCCTTTTGAAAAGAAAACCGAATCTTGAATTACCATTCCCTCTACCGTAGGTCGACTTTTCAAAACCACGAACTCTACACACAACTTGTTTAATCAAACGTCAACAAAAAATGTTTACTTAAAGGTGATTGACTTAGGAGGAAGATGTCTGTGTACAAAGTACGTCCTCCCCCATCAATGAGGTAGTGAACACGACTCAATAGTCTCGTCCTAATATTCTACAATACAGAAACTCTAGTCCCGGAACAGATTTATCCTTTAGATCTTTAGTGGATTTGTTTCTCTGTCGAGACACTGAGTCTCTTCTCACTCAAATATGAAGACGATACTCTTTATAGACGTTCAGTAACGTAAAACTTTTATATAAATTTTTTATAACTTATAAATTGTTCAATAGAAAACAGAGTAAACGAATCTCTATTTACCTCTATTTAGTCCACCTCTTGTGTATAATATTGTACCAATCTTTCTATTGATGACAAATTTAAACCTATTTCTTTTTATTAAATAATTCAAATAAATAATACACTACTTGTGAGCTACTTATGGGATATAAATTAGGAGTATTGATGTGTACTTCATCCATCGATCAATGAGTAAAATTTATACATCTTACTTACCTATCCTTTAAATCCATAAAACGGGTTCCGGTGTGTACTTTTCACCGTCTTGGTCAAAGTATGGATTCGGACAGAACCAAGGTTTCCAGATCAAGTACTGGTACTCCCGTGTAAATTCAGGAGAAAATAACAAGTCATAATCGGTTAAACAGATATGCTCATCCAAACGTAAGACAAAACTTTAAAAAACTTCTAACAGTCTATCAGTTGTCTAATTATTTAATGACTTTTGATCTGGTAAACAAAAACGAAATAAATTAACTCAATTTCGAAATGAGTCATTTAGAATATTATTTCGTTTCTCAAGAATACACATACCCGATATATGGTCGAATGGAATTAAAGGACGACACAAAATATATTAAAATAAAAGGATCTTGAATCGAGTCTCGGAATTTATATTCACGGGTCACTTTTTGACAACTTGTTCTCTTAGATCAAATATAAATCTAGAGTTCACACTAAAAAAAAAAAATATCGACAACAGAACACACACAACTGATACCGTTTGATACTTAGTGTTATTATCATTGTGTAGACAAAACGAACCATCCACATTCTGCTACAATTCACGATGTTTATACAATTGAGTAGATTAGAAACGTTATAATACTCTAATGATCATGGGATAAAATGTCTACTCCTTTGACTCCGTCTCTCGTTAATTCTTTAAACGGTCGTAGCATATCGAACAGTCATCACTTTGGTCCGAAACCTGAGTCCAACAGACCGAGATCTCTGAATACCAGAGTTATCGTCATTCTCTTTTTAACTCATCATGGTCGAATTGACATTAGTTTCCATACCAAAAAGGTCATCAGTACATGTCTACACTTCAACCTGGTATTTCTTCCGACTTACGACTTCTTTACTATGAAAGTTTAACACCACGACCTCTTCTGAGAACTCTCAGGGTCTCTCCTGACGTTCTAGTTTGACCAATTAGTGTTTCTTTTAGTTGGGACTTATAAGTAACCTTCCTGACTACGACTTTGAGGTTATGAACCCGGTGGACTACACTTCTCGGTGGAGTAACCTTTTCTGGGACTACGACCCTTTCTAAGTTCCGGTTTACTCTTCCCCCACCGTCTCCTACACTTCCAATCTATCGTCGTGACTGAGTTACCTACTTAAACTCGTTAGAGACTCTCTCTCACCTCTTGTCTCCTCGGACCGTAGGACGTCAGGGACCCCAGTGTCTAATCTGTTCTGAAGCGTTGACTTGGTGTTTCGAATGGACCTCTTGTATTTTAACGGAAAAGGAAGAAAAAGGGAAGTAGATGGGAGTATAACACGGTGTTGAGTAGGTGAAGAAAGTGAGAGTGGGGTGAGGAAAACCAGTGAGGGGGTTTAATGTGAATCCTACCTGTTTATTAAATAGTAATATCTGTTCTTATGAGAACTCTCATGTCAAGTTAAGTCAAGTCAACGAGTCAGGACAGGTTGAGAAACACTGGGATACCTGACGTAGTGTGGTCCGGAGGGACAGGTAGTGGTTGAGGACCTCAAGTGAGTTTGAGTACTGGTAACTCACCCACTACGGTAGGTTGGTAGAGTAGGGGACAGTAGGGGAAGAGGACTGAAGTCAGAAAGGGTTGTAGTCCCAGAAAAGGTTACTCAGTAAAGAAACGTAGTCCACCGGTTTCAAAACCTCGAAGTCGAAATCGTAGTCACGAAGGTTACTTATAAGTCCTGACTGAAGAAAATCCTACCTGACCAACCTAGAGGAACGTCAGGTTCTCTGAGAGTTCTCAGAAGAGGTTATGGTGTCAAGTTTTCGTAGTTATGAAACCGTGAGTCGAAAGAAATATCAGGTTGAGAGTGTAGATATAAACTGACGACCTTTTTGGTATCGATACTGAGCCAAGTCAAGTCAGTGAGTCAGCACAGGCTGAGAAACACTGGGGTACTTAGCGTCGTGCGGTCCAGAGGGACAGGTAGTGGTTGAGGACCTCAAGTGAGTCTGAGTGCAGGTAGCTCAGTCACTACGGTAGGTCGGTAGAGTAGGAGTCAACAGGGGAAGAGGAGGACGGGGGTTAGGGAGGGTCGTAGTCTCAGAAAAGGTTACTCAGTTGAGAAGCGTACTCCACCGGTTTCATGACCTCAAAGTCGAAATCGTAGTAAGGAAGGTTTCTTTAGGGTCTCGACTAGAGGAAGTCTTACCTGAACAACCTAGAGGAACGTCAGGTTCCCTGAGAGTTCTCAGAAAAGGTTGTGGTGTCAAGTTTTCGTAGTTAAGAAGTCACGAGTCGAAAGAAATGTCAGGTTCAGAGTGTAGGTATGCACTGGTGTCCTTTTTGGTATCGGAACTGATTTGCCTGGAATCAGCCGTTTCATTACAAAGACGAAAAGTTATCCGATAGACCCAACCAGTATTCAAAAGAAGGTTCCTCATTCTCAGAAAATTAAAGTACCGACGTCAGTGGTAGACGTCACTAAAACCTCGGGGGGTTTTTATTTCAGACTGTGACAAAGTGACAAAGGGATAGATAAAGGGTACTTCACTACCCTGGTCTACGGTACTAGAAGTAAAAATCTACCTGGAGACGACCGTTTCATTACGGAAACGAAAAATTATACAACAGATCCAACCAGTATTGAAAAGAAAGCTCCTCGTTCGTAGAAAATTAAAGTACCGACGTCAACGGTAGACATCACTAAAACCTCGGGGGTTTATATTTCAGACAGTGACGAAGGTAATAAAGGGGTAGATAAACGGTACTTGACTACACTGGTCTACGGTACTAGAATCAAAAGATTTACAAGTCTACATTCGGTTAAAAAAGTGAGAGGAGAAAGTGAAAGTAGTTCTCCGAGAAATCAAGAAGAAACGAAAGACGGCTATTCCCACCACAGTAGACGTATAGACTCCAATAACTATAAAGAGGACCGTTAGAATTAAGGTCGAATACGAAGTGGGTCAGGTCGCAAAGAGTACTCCATGAGACATATATTCAATTTATTCGTCCCACTGTTATATGTCGGAACTGAATTAGGAAAGGGCTAAACTTTGGTCAGACAACAAGGTTCAGACAAAGAATGACAACGAAGAACTGGAGGTATGTCTAAAGAGTCCTCCGTCCAGTCCACCAGACTATAAGGGAGAGAAATTCTTAAAGGGTGTCAAAGACCACTAGGTGTGTCAGTTTCCGAAACCGTATAAGTTATTTCGTCTTTATCTACAAAAAGACCTTGAGTGAACGAAAAAACTACAAGGTCGTCTACAACCGTTAAACTAGAGACCAAGGAGATGAAAAAGATTTAGGTAGAACTTATAGACATTCAAGTGTCAAGTACATGATAACTTCGAACCTCTTAAAACTCCTAATGAAATGATCGTACACTCGACTCACGTCAACACGTCATCAAACTCGTAAGAAACGGTAACGGAAAGAAACCTTAACCTTACTTTGGACTTTAAAAGACCAGGACATTGGTATCGGCTCAAAGGGTTTAAACGACCGTATAACTCACGTAGTGAAAGTGTCGCAGTAGAAAGTCTTAAACTTTATCGAGTCGACCCTAAGGCAGTGGAGGTGATCGAAACTAACATCACCTCCGGGTGAACTGAACCGTAAGGTCCTAAAGACCGAGACCCACTCACTAGTGTGGTAGTACTAATAGACCCAGTACTTCTAAAAAAAACGTATCAAGACACATAAGAACGTTGGAGAAAAATTATAGAAGACGAAGACAATCCAGGTATGGTAAAGACAGGAAATAACTCGGGTAGAAACGTACTTTTCAAGAGAGCTATCGAGATTCAAAGAACTTCTCTAGAGATCAGAAAGGGTAAGATAACAAAAGGAGACAAAGAAACGTGACTAGTGACTCCTTCAGAAAGAATAGGGAGGAACGACAAGAAGTCTTGAGACGTAAGTTTACCCATAGAAAGGAAAAGAGGAAAGAGAAACGAAGAGAAGAAAAGTATCAACAAACATTCCGTAGGAGTCTGTTGGTAAATCGGGGAAACGTAAAGAAAAAGAACCCCTACCAGAAGTAGTGACGGAGGACATGTCGTATACCTGAATGTAGGTACCAAGAAGTCCGTGACAGATAGTCTGGATTAGGGAACTTAGATAAACAGCGAAGATAAGATATCAGTATTCCCTAAACTAAATCCCGTATGGACTTACCAGAACATCAAAAGGGATGAAAGAAGTTAAATTCAGACTTAAACCGTTATTCCGTAAGTCCTAGACTCGGTGTCAGTTGGGGGTAAGAACAAAAACGACTGAGATATCTCGAAGAGGTAGAAACCGTCGTTTCTTATATTAGTTAGACTAAAAGCACAACTGGTAGACCACTACAAGTACACATCTCAGAAGAGAACACAACAACCTTCTCCCACAAACGATACTGGTCACGTAAGAGAACCGTTTTGAGATAATCGAAAACGGGACGAAGTAAGACATGAGGTTTCGGTTTAAACGGACAATGAGGTCCACAAAGAACTGAAGGATGAAAACGTAAGGTCAGGGGATATTACTTTTCCTGTAGAAAACCCCCATAATCAAGATTTTCCAGAACATCCAGAAGTATCTTGATAAGTTGAGGTCGAAGAAGTCGTAATGACCAGCCCCGTATCTGAACCTAATGGTACTATAACTTACCAAACGGAACCTTTACTTGTCTCTAGTAAGACAGCAAAAACTCTAACGTAGGTTCATAACGTAAAACCTGAGAAAACAACTGGTACTACCGATGAGGTAAAGAAGATTCCCTAAGGACGGGCGTCATCAATTTAAACTCAATTTAAGTGGGTAAGGTCAGGTAAAATCAAGCGACTAAGGATTTTACACCTATAAGTGAGAACGGTAGAGGACAAACTGGTGAAGGTTAAATGGAATTAAGAAACTGGATTGTAAGGTCCAAGGATACGTTATAACGAGAAATGTCGTAGTCTGAAATGAAAGTAGTGGTCAGTCTAGGTGTTGACCCACAACGAAAACGAAACCGAGGTAGAGAAGTAAGAAACTCCTCAATCAAGAGGTGACTAGAGGTCATCATATAACCTGTGGATGGTTGGACCCCTCAAGTAGAAGTCACAGGAAAAACAGAAAAGTACGACAAGTACCCCAAGAGTTCCGTTCTTATGGCTTCACCAAACGGTAAGGGAAGAGGTCACCTGGTACGAAACAGTCTTGAGAGGTGGTACTGGGCAAGCAGAACCCACCGGGATGTGCCGTACCGAGTATCAAAGTAACTCAATCTGTTCCGATCGTGGGGTGAGGTCATGAGAACGGACCTTTTAGGGTACCTGTCTCCTCGGACCACCCGACGTCAGGTACCCCAGTGTTTCTAAGCCTGTACTGACTCACTGAAGTGAAAGTAAAAAGTGAAAGTACGTAACCTCTTCCTTTACCGTTGGGTGAGGTCACAAGAACGGACCTCTTAGGGTCTCTACCCCCTCGGATCACCCGACGGCAAACAGATACCCCAGCGTGTCTCAGCCTGTGCTGACTTTACTGAATGGTCGTTGCGACCTCGTCGCCAACACGACGTGACCTCGTTGACACTCCTCTATGGGGTGCAGGTTGCCGTCTCTTCGGGGTCGTTTTACCATCCTCCCCACTTTAACACAAATCTTAGTTTGCGGTATACGCGGTCTCTACGAGTCTCTCGAGTTTGTATGGAACACGTATGGTCTTGGGTCTCTGGGGTGTCTCTGATTCTGTCTTGACACAAACCCACAGAGGACTCTTCCATACTCAGTCGTCACCTGACGACGCCCCGTCCCCGAGACCCACGTCGTACGCATCCATACCGTATTCGGGAGAACCTCCTCCAGCGGTAATTGGGGTGGTATCTCGGCGGTCTTGAATGTGTCCTGACCCCTTTGTCTGAGAACCTCCCGTGTTTGTCTTGGAACACGTGGTCCTGGGTCCTCTTTCCTCATCACTGGGGTGTTCTCTGACTGGGTCTGAACGGGTCCTCACAGGTCTCAGAGGCCATCTCCCCACCCAACTGTCACCGGACGTCGTCCCAACCCCCGTGACTGACCTCGTCACGGAAGTCACCCTGGAAACCTTCCTCCAACGGTAATAGAAGTAATGGTATCAAACCGGAGTCCAGTTTGTTGTCCCTCCCTTGTGTCGGGGTGGGTAGTTTGTCTTTTAACCTAATTTCTAAATGACTCGTTCCGGGGCGGGTAGTCTTGTTCTGGGTCAAAGGGGGAGTCAGTCAGAGAGGGTAGTCCTTCGAAGGTATTCGGAGAATAGGAAGAAACTCTTATTTTCCACCAGGATTAACCTACCTTACGGTCCTGTTTTTCGTATTCGTGTCTGATGGGACCTTTGGTCCTAAACCCCAGAGGGACAACAACAAACCGCAAAGGACTTCATTCGTGTCACTTTATCTACATATTTGAAACGGTCGGGTATAATGTCCTATAATTCGACAAAGGTTATTAGATGAAAAAAAAAAAAAATTCGACGTCACATATTATAATACGAAAGTACAAAGTTTAGATACACACTCATTTAGATATCCTATTAGAAACGACCCGATTTCTAATACATATGAACATCGAACTATCTGTAACGACATTAAGTGAGGTTTTTCCAAAATGGTTATGTATAAAGATACTTGTACACACTTTCACGGTCTAAGGTTTATGAACGGTTGTCTGGTACGTATTTTGATCTCGAAACGGATACACTATCCACTTTTTACTGTAAAGTCACACTTTATATAAACGTAAAGAGTAAAAATAAAGGAAAAATATTTGATAAACATGAGAAAAGGATAAAATGAAAAAGANTGGTATGACAGAACTACTGACACCGAAACATCATCTCGGACTTCAGTCCGTTCAACTAAGGAGGTCAAGGTAAGAAGAAGGAGTTCTAACGAAACCGATAAGCTCCAAAAAACATAAAGGTATGTTTAGAACTTTAATAAACAAGATCAAGACACTTTTTACACCGACCATCATAAAATGAAAAAGATAACCCACCTACCGAAACGATAAACTGAACACACTCGAGAATCATTGTAACCAACTTTACATAAAAGGTTCAGGCAATAAACACAAAAGTAACACGAGTACTATTAAAAACGATACGACTTTTAAAAAGAAAGAATATTAACATAAATAAACATAATGCACAAATCCAAAAATAAGTCTGAATCCTTCAGAGAATTTTAGAGTCAAACATAATTTTTTTTTTTTGGTTGTACCAAAGAAATTGAAAATATCAATAAACAATGTAAAGATATTAAATAGGTGGACTTGCAATAAAACACATTTCCCCGATTGTTTATCTTATTTGAATTAAAAGTCTTCTGATGGATCAAAAGGTTGTGATAAACAATTAGGTAGAAACGGGTGTTGAACATTACGAAGAACAACAACAAGTCAGGGAGTCAGCAGAGACTGAGAAACACTGAGGTACCTGACGTCGTGTGGTCCGAAGGGACAGTAAGTGGTAAAGGACCTCGAACGACTTTGAGTACAGGTAACTCAACCACTATGGTAGGTTGGTAGAGTAGGAGACAACAGGTGAAGAAGAGGACGGAAGTCAGAAAGGGTCGTAGTCCCAGAAAAGGTTACTCAACCGAGAAGTATAGTCCACCCGTTTCATAACCTCAAAGTCGAAATTGTAGTCAGGAAGGTTTCTTATAAGTCCCAACTAAAGGAAATCCTACCTGACCAAACTAGAGGAACGACAGGTTCCCTGGGAGTTCTCTGAAGAGGTCGTAGTGGCAAGTTTCCGTAGTCAAGAAGTCGTGAGTCGGAAAAAATAACAAGGAGAGGTGTAGACATGCACTGATGACCTTTTTGGTATCGAAACTGACATACTTGGAAATAGTTAATTACAGAAAAGAAAAATTGTGCAAGAAATCCAAACAGTAACGAAAAGAAGGTTCCTCGTTCGTAGAAAATTAAAGTACCGACGTCAGTGGTAGACGTCACTAAAACCTTAGGTTCTTTTATCAGACAGTGACAAAGGTAACAAAGGGGTAGATAAACGGCACTTCACTACCCTGACCTATAGTAGTAGAAGTAAAAAACTTACAACTCAAAATTCGGTCGAAAAGTGACAGGAGAAAGTGGAATAGTCCTCTGAGAAATTAAGGAGAAAGGAAAGACGATATTTTCAGTACAGTAGACGTATAGACTCTATTAACTATAAAGAAGACCGTCAGAACTAAGGTCGAAAATGTGATTTAAGATCACACATAAACTGGGATTAGGACCTAAAAAAACATCACAAAGTAACTAGAGAGACAAATGAAAATACATCCATTTCCAACAAAATTAATAGTATCGAAATAATATATGAAATTTATAGATTATTCCGATAAAGGAGGTGAAATATATATATAAAACGTCTTAATAGGACAAGAAAATACAGAAGAAATATATATCTGAAACCTTAATCGAACAGATCAACACACCTATGTATTTTAAAAAGAGGATAACTTGCCAAATGTTTATATGTGCGTCTGTATGGTTTGGGTTTGAGTTGTATTTTGTTTATTCAAGAGAGGATGGTTTTTTGTATCAATGACAATGTCAAGAATCTCATATATACAAATATGTGTAGTATGTGTGTACAATAAAATACTTGAGTTGGTATGTCTATTTGTTCTCATATATTCTTGAGTCATAGTTTTGTAGTGTGTATACAATGATAAACGTGTAAAGAAATTCGTTAGCGTCCCGAAAAGAAGGTAATATCAATCCGACACTTAAAAGAGGTCAAAAGATTCTTCTTGTCAAAAAGTCGGTCACCCACTTCAGTTCTCTTACAGTTAAATTTAAATAAAAGGACAGAAAAGATAGAAGAGAGGAAGTCGCGACAGTTCTAAACAGTCACTGTAGTTGACCATGTAAGGTTGAGAAAAAATCTTTTGACCTCTTCACCCCCTTTGTGTTAATGGGTTTTTACGTAACAGGTATGAGAAACCAGGAAAATTAGGGTCTCTTTTTAAATCTCTTCACAAAGAAAGACATCATATTAAGATAACCTAAGTGAGTTAAATGAGTGTAAATGAATTCATAAGTAAGTATAAACGAGGTAAATAAAATACTGAAAATTTTCTCTTTCTTTACAAAAACGAAAATCATTGATGACATAAATAGAGTGTACTAAGGTATCAGTAGTAACACCTTATGTTTGTCTCGAGACACAATCTGGAGTGCCGAGGGAAGATTGGGTATCGATGGGACGAATGATTGTGGCACACCGGTAAGAGAAGTCAGTAGGGACGAACCTAAGTGTACCGAGTAAATTCCAACAAAAACGAAAACGAAAAGAACCATTGGCATGGTCGCACTGAAGGTCTTCCTCTCCACAACTGTGTATTCACTACACCGATTGTCGATCATCAGAAAAAAAGAGGAACTAACCGAAACAAACTAAAGAGGGGATTTACTCCAAAAATCTTATATACTTCTTTTAGAGAAACCATTCTTTTTTGTTTTAAAGTTTTTTCAAAAAGAGTAGTGATAGGTTGTAGAAACACTACTAAAACAAGGACTTCTATTGAGATCTTCCAGTAGAGACCTGGTACTCTTGTGTCTAAACAGGACTAAGAACTGTCGGGAGTCATAAGATCTACTCCTGAAGAGATTTGTTCATCGAATTACACTACTAATACTTACAAACCCTTAAGGTACGACCTACACACTCCTCTTTTCACAGTGACAAAATCCTCCACTTACAATGATGAATCTGACTTACAAGTGACTACAGAATGTTTTCTTCGTAATTGACACGTTATCGATCCCTTCGTTAATTCCCCACACACACACACACACACACACACACACACAAATCGGTTTATGACGATCCCATAATTCCATCCGAACCTTCTGTCTGTCTGAACCTACCCTTGAGACCGATATCTTGTATATTCCCAGTACTCGAACCAGTATGACGAATTAGAGAGATCTGGAGTCGTAGAAGTTAGTAAAATTACCACACACACACACACACACACACATTTACGATTGAAACAACTTAAACGATTCTATATATTTTTATGGTTTGGTTCACCAATTTTTTATTATCTATAATAAAATTCAAATTTTTGACGGAGATCATTCTCACATTATATTTATAATTTTTCGGTCTCAGTGAATATACACCTTAGATTTGTTTGACTTGAACATTTCTGTCTCTCATCTTACCTCCAGTCGTCCCCGATCCCCAACCCCTTTACCCCAATACAACAAATTCCCATATTTGAACGTTGATCAGCTATTTATTCAAGACCTTTAGATCACACGTTGTGTCACTATTATTAGTTATGACATAATATTTTCAGTTTCAACGATTCTCTGATCTAGAATTAACAAAAATTACGTTTTTTCTTTACTATTAATTCACTGTACTATTGCTACAATCGATTGTGATGTCATCGCTAACATGACGTTATTAGTTTACATGGTTTGTTGTTTTTTTTCCAATCAACTATTGTTGATTTTATTCAGATGTTTGACTTTAGATATATTGACTGATATATCAGAGTGAGAAAAACATTAATCGTCTCATGAGGACCAAAGTGAAGAATGACCGAAATAACGGAGCACAATCAGGGAGTCAGTGCAGACTGAGAAACACTGGGTGCTTTATATCTGGTAGTCAGAGGAGACAGGTACCTTAGTCGGTAAGGGATATCACTCACGATATGCCCAATTATAACATTAATGGAATAAGTCGACATTTCCCTTACTTTATCTTAAACATAGTATTACGGAAGAGGTGTTATGAACGATTCAGTGAAGTCAGCACAGACTGAGAAGCGCTGACACACCTGACATCGGGTGGTCCGGGAGACAGGCACCTTAAGAGGTCCGTTCTTATGACCTCACCCAACGGACGGGAAGAGGTCCCGGAGAAGGGTTGGGTCCCTAACTTGGGTACAGAGAATACAGAAGACGTGACCGCCCGCCCAAGAAGTGGTGATTCACGGTGGACCCTTCAGAAGAAGAGTTACTTATCAGTCATTTATAATTAACGACACCGACAGTGACGAACCCAGATCAAGGTCGAGATATAATCAGGAACCGTATGGTGTCAGTCTAATTAAAACACGTTCATTGTGAAAACAGTACAAAATGAGTGTGATTTGAGAGAGTCACTGACGGAAGGGAACATTATCACCAGGAGGAATCTGATGGAGATTGGATGAGGAGAATTAAATAAGGGGTCCTTACGTAGTGTACTAGTGAAGTGGATCAATTTTCTGAAAGAGGAGTAAGTAACAAGCAGTTCTTGACACCGATCAGACTTTAAAATGGAATGAATCTTCGATTGTTTAGTCGGACGGTGTCAAAGTCCCTTCTTCTGAACTTTAAGGACCCAGTAATGAGTGTCGTGTCGTTAGTCGAACTCGGAGAACAAACGTAGGTAATAAGAATGAGGGACTTAGGGTCACCCCTCCCCCTCGCCTCCTCCCCTTCCGTCTCTTCGGGCCAGGGTCGAGAAGAACGTCACTCGAACGCGGTATCGACTCCTTCACGTTCGAGACATACGGACTATACGAAACCTTGAGTCATTTATCATCAAAGTCTCTCGAATCAACGTTACATCTTAGACTTTGTCATAAACAATGATATAACATAATTTTAATAGAGGTAGAAACTCGTTTACAAAATGGGTACATATTAACACACTGTATAACTAGAAAACTTTTTATAACCAAAAGATCCAATGTAGTCAGAGGATTATGACTGTGTAAAGGTATATGTCTTATTTTCTAATGTAAACAAGTACAGTAAAAATTGTCATTGTCTTTTTTTTTAGAAATTTATAACCCTTTGTCACTCCGAGTGCCTTAGTCTACATTCTAAAGGTTTTAAAGTAAAAAGGATTATAGGATTAATTCTACTGAATATACGAAAAGATTAGAAGTACTTTTTTCGCAAAATCTATAAGTTGAACTTTGAGTTCCTAAGTGTACTAACGAAAAGAAACTCTGTTCGCAACAAAGTTATACAGTCTTCACGAAATATACATGAAAATTCAATTAGGGTGTCGTATAAACGACGACGACGACGCAGTGAAGTCAGCACAGGCTGAGACACACTAGGGTATCTGTCGTCGGGTGGTCCGAGACGGTAGGGACCCTAAAAGGTCCGTTCTTGTGACCTCACCCAACGGTAAAGGAAGAGGTTACGCACTTTCATTTTTCACTTTCACTTCAGTGAGTTAGCACAGGCTGAGAAGCGCTGGGGTTCCTGACGTCGGGTGGTCCGAAGAGGTAGGTGCCCTCAAAGGTCCGTTCTCATGACCTCACCCAACGGTAATGTCGTATAAATTCTCAATTCTAAAACTTTTTAGTCATGGAAAACTACCTCGTTATTACGTCATTGTAAGATCATCTCGACGACGGTGACTGAATGAGCACAAAAGTCGTCAACATAGTGACAACAAAAAACGTGGCAACCATGCTTACAGTTGTGTCACTTTTATCGTTTATTGTAGAATCATAAAAATACTTATATTAAAACTGGAACACCTGTGGACCTTTCCCAAAGGCGTGAGGGGTTACTAGAACCTAGTAAACACTCTTGACAACTCCATCCCTCTGGACAATCCTCCGACACTGTAGCACTTGAACTTTGTCTCAACTTGTGTCTTACATTTCGTACTTTCTTTCCACTAGACTCTTTACCTCGTGTGACTAAGATTCAGCAGACACTTTTCAGGTCCATCTCTAAAGACCATCGGAAATCGTTTGTACCCAGACTTGTCTTTCAGACCAAATTACTAGACATTTTATCTCTACAGGTGTGTATCTAACTTCAGTACCCCGACACTGATAGTATCACCAAATTCCATATCCGACGAAATAAAATTTAAGATCAAGACGGTGAAAGAAAAAAATTGAATAAAAATAATATCAACTTAACGTCACAACACAATTAATTTATCGTTTCACTGAGTCAATATGTGTACGTAAATACGTATAGGTAAGAAAAAGTATACGAAAAGGTAATACCAAATAGTGTTCTACAAATTATATCAAGGGACACGATATGCCATCCTGGAATAACAGATAGGTGAGATACATATAGTCAAACGTAGACAATTAGGATTTGTCTAATTGGTGAAGACGGGAGAGGGTCCGAAGGGACTATCGAGTCAATCATTTCTTAGGTGGACGTTACGCCCTCTGGACCCAAGGTAGGGACCCAACCTTTCTAGGGGACCTCTTCCCTTTCCGACGGGTGAGGTCATAAGACTGGACCTCTTAAGGTACCTGACATCTCACGTACCCCAGTGTTTCTCGACCTGTGCAGACTCGCTGAAAGTGAAAGTGGAAAGGATGGGAGAGGCCGGGGCGAAAGGGAAACCGTTGGTAGTCAGATAAGAGGTAAAGGGGTTAAAAACAAAGACAAAGTATACATCCAAGTGAACACTGTATAAAATCTAAGGTATGCATTCACCATAGTACTCGATAAACAGAAAGTCTGAATGAGTCATACTATTAGAGATCCACTTAGGTACAACGACGTCTACGATAATAAAACAAGAAAAATACCGATTAATCATAAGGTAACGTACATACATACCGCAGAAATAGGCAAGTAGACAGCTATCAATATATCCAACAAAGGTATAGAACCGATGACACTCATCACGATGATATTAGTATCCCCACGTACATAGTAAAAATTTTATAAAAAACTACACTTGGTAAAACTTTCAGAAATAACTTAGACAATGTTTTAACGAAGACAAAATACAAAACTACAAACCGACACTCTGTACATCCTGGAATCGAGAAGTTGGTCCCTAACTTGGGGGTTGGGGGACGGAACTTTCCACTTCAAAATTGGTAACCTTGTAGTCCCTTCAGGGATAGAAAAACTTAATATCAAAATAAACCTATATACGGGTTCTCACCCTGACGACCCAGTACACCATTAAGATAAAAATCAAAAGACTCCTTGGAGGTATGACAAAAGGTGTCACCGACACGGTTGAATGTAAGGGTGGTTGTCACCTCCTCCCAAGGGAAAAAAGGTATGGAAGAGGTCGTAATTTTTTTTTATATATATATATATATAAAGTAAATCAAAAATTAACCTCCGATTAATCAAATGTTACAACATCACCAAAAACGGTATGTAACTGTACTTAATCGGCACCCACATGTACACAGGGGGTAGGACCTGAGGGGAGGATGGAGGAAGGGGTAGGGAAGGGAGTCCCAGTAGGGTCGCGCGGTCGAAACTCACGGGACAAAGTGTGGTAAACAATAAACGTCTGAGAAATTGCTACCGGTAAGGTTGCAGTCGGTGAAAGAATTAGACAGACAACCGCAGGAGTAGATCTTTTACCTATTACATTACCATAAATGAAGTTCACCAACAATACTCCTAATGTATACAATTGTAAACGTTTTACGAATCTTGTCAAACCGTATATCATTATGTGTGTACATATAATTAAATATACACTTTAGGTATACGTATACTAAAATTCTTATTTACTTTAATTTTTTACTCTCATATACTCTAATAGGACCCTCTTATAACCCCTTCTTCTTCCGACTCCTTACTTCCCTTGACTATAATTCTCTTTTCTTCCTTTTGTTCTTCGGTTAATTTCTCTGTCCCTACTCTCTACTCTCCGTCCCCCTTCGAGACCTCTCACCAAAGAACCTTCGGGTCCTCCACACACGTCGTCACACCTACGTCCTTCCTTACATTTGGGACTCTACCGTCCACGACGTAGACGAGACAAGAACCGACTAAAGGGCCTGAATCGCAACACGGACTACCTCTCGTCCACGGGTCATTAATAAACCACTTACTTATAACAATACCTCTTCAGTCTTTTCTATTCCGGGACTTATATAAGTGAAGACTAATCGTTTATATCCAGTCGACCCCTGAATCTGGGAGATATCACGGTTTGATTGTGGTCTTAGTCTACACTTTTACAAGAATGGGACATCAAATTGGGAATCTCAGTAACAGAAAATAACTAAATAGACCGACACGGTCCAGAACCAACGTCGGACGTTCTAGAAGCAACACAAAACACCCTAGATCAAGGGACTGGTCCCTAGTTTGGACCCGGGGGACGTAGTTCCCGTGTCTCAGAATCGGTGGTCTCGTGACCACTTCAGGACTCAATAACAGAAAATAATGGTACCAAGGCAATGTTAAAATACTTTGGTCACACTTCAGAGTCAAAAAATTTATTCATCTAAGACGGGCACAAGTGTCATTATAAAAATCAGAAAAAAGGATTTACGGTTTTAGTCAGTAATCTATCTTCTGGACTAGTAATTGGTCCGGTGACCTACTGAGTTCTAAGACAATAAACTGGAGTATAACTTTTATACTCCCGGTTCGTCTCAAACAGACTGTTCGTCGTGACCGTCGCCAGAAAGGACGAAAAGTCAAAATGACGTGTCCTTTTTATATCAGTCTAGATTTCATGGTGAAAAGGAAAATAAACCCGGTCACCGTCATATAGCGAGAAGTGACTCTAACTAGACCGACATTTTTAGACGCGTACTCTTCCATCAATGTCGACTTATGGTCGTGGTGTAAAAGACCCGACGAATCTAGTCACCTAAGGCAAATTGAACACAGTCTAATTTAAAGGGATTAATAATGCAATTAAAACGGTGAAGGAACGAGTCTTTACAAGATACGTCACATGTGACTTCGGATAAATTAGACGGATTCAAGGGAAACCTTGAGCGGGGACTTCTTTCCGACATGATACCAGTGTGATCCGATGTAAGAAAAGAGTTTGTGAAGCAAAACGATGAACAAATTGAAAACAATCTAGATAAGAATCTTTAGAATATCATAAATAAAACTTACCTTATCATATATAATAGATTATCCAATAATGACCATGAATCCTTGTACAGTAGTTAAAAACATGCAACGAAAAAATAAGCATTTGGACCACCGAAAATTTTTACCAGTACGGACTTATATCCCCGACAACTTAAAAGACACCTTTGTTGGTATAAAAGGTGTTTATTTCTGTACAGAGAAAGAAAGGTTTATAAAACGGTTTTCCAAAATAACTGAACATACAAAATCTTGAATGTGATGTCACAAGTCATCTTCGTCACTATTTACCGTCGGGACAGAAAAACGACTGTAAATTTTCTTACGAAGAGTTTAAAGTAGTAATACGATGCACTACTCATTGACATGTACACTCAGTCGTAAGGTCTACAAACACTCTATGCCGAGAACTGGTCAGACGGACCCAAAACAAGATCGAGACAGTGAATACCGTCACAAGTCAAGTCAGCCAGTCAGCACAGACTGAGAGACACTGGGGTACCTGACGTAGTGTGGTCCGGAGCGACAGATAGTGGTTGAGCGCCTCGAACGAGTTTGAGTGCAGGTAACTCCGCCACTACGGTAGGTTGGTAGAGTAGAAGACAGTAGGGGAAGAGGGTGGAAGTTAGAAAGGGTCGTAGTCCCAGAAAAGTTTACTCAGTCAAGAAACGTAGTCCACCGGTTTCATAACCTCGAAGTCGAAGTTGTAGTCAGGAAGGTTACTTGTGGGTCCTGACTAGAGGAAATCCTACCTGACCAACCTAGAGGAACGTCAGGTTCCCTAAGAGTTCTCAGAAGAGGTTGTAGTGTCAAGTCTTCGTAGTCAAGAAGTCGTGAGTCGAAAGAAATATCAGGTCGAGAGTGTAGGTATGTACTGATGACCTTTTTGGTATCGAAAGTGATCTGTCTGGAAACAACCGTTTCATTACAGAGACGAAAAATTATACGGTAGATCCAACCAGTGTCGAAAAGAAGGTTCCTCGTTCGTAGAAAATTAAAGGACCGACGTCAGTGGTAGGCGTCACTAAAACCTCGGGGGGTTTTATTTCAGAGAGTGACAAAGGTAACAAAGGGGTAAATAAACGATACTTACTACCCTGGCCTACGGTAACAGAATCAAAAGACTTACGACTCAAAATTCGGTCAAAAAAATTGAGAGGAGAAAGTGAAAGTTGTTCTCAAAGAAATCAAGAAACGAAAGACGGTATTGGAGTCTATAGTTACAGATTAACTACAAAGAGGACCGTTAGAATCAAGGTCGAACACGAAATAGGTCGGGCCGTAAAACGCACTATATAAGACGTATATTCAATTTATTCGTCCCACTGTTATATGTCGGAATTATACGAGGAAAGGGTTAAACCTTGGTCAGACAACAAGGTGCAAACCAAGATTGAGAACGAAGAACTGGACGTATGTCTAAAGAGTCCTCCGTCCATTCCACCAGACCATAAGGTTAGAGAAATTCTTAAAAGATGTCAAACAACACTAGGTGTGTCAGTTTCCGAAACCGTATAAGTTATTTCCTCTTTATCTACAAAAAGACCCTGAGAGAACGAAAAAGACACTTTTTTGTCTACAACCGTTAAACTAGAGACCAAGGAGACGGAAAAGATTTAGATCCAATTGTAGACTTTCGAGTGTCAAGTGCATGACAACTTCCGATCGAACCTCCTAAAACTCGTAATGAAACGATCGTACACTCCACTCATGTTAACACACAATCAAACTTGTAAGAAACCGTAACAGAAAGAAACCCTAACCTAACCTTACCTTTGACTAGAAAAGATCAAGACACCGGTGACGGTTCAAAAGGTTTGAACGACCGTATAACTCACGTCGTGAAAACGTCGTAGTTGAAAATCCTAAACTTTATCGAGTTGACCTTAAGGTAGTGGAGGTGATCGAAACAAACATCACTACGAAAGATTCCGGGTGAACTAAACCGTAAGGTCGCATAGACCGAGATCCACTCACTAGTGTGGTAACTATAATAGAACCAGTACTTCTAGAAAAAACATGTGAAGAAGACACATAAGAACGGTGGAGAAGAATTACAAAGACGAAGACAATCCAACAATGTCAAAGACAGGAAATAGTATGAACAGGAACGCACTTTATAAGGGAACTATTGAGGTCAAAAGAATTTCTCTAAAGATCAGAAAGGGTAAGACAACAAAAGGAGACAAAGAAACATAACAAGTAATTTTTCCGGAAGAATGGAGAGGAACGATCAGAGACCTTGAGACGTAAGTCAACCAATACAGAAAGGGAAAGAGGGAACGGAAAACGAAGAGAAGAAAGGAGTCAATAAACTGCCGGAGGAGTCTATTAGTGAAACGGAAGAACGTAAAGAAAAAGAAAACCTACGACGGAGGACATGTCATAAAACTTTGAGACAGGTACCCAGAAGTCCGTAAGACAGATGGTCTAGATTATAGAACTTAGATAAACACTGGAGGTGACTTATTAGTATTCCCTAAATTGAATCCAGTATGGACTTACCGGATTACCAAAAGAGACGAAAGAAGTCCAATTCGGACTTAAGACGTTTTTCCTCGACTACTAAGTCGGTGGACCTCAGTCGAGGTTCAGACGAAAGCGACTGAGATATCTCGAAGAGGTAGAAGTCGACATCTCTTATATTAGTCTGACTAAAACCATAACTGGTAGACCACTACAGGTACACATCTCAACAATGAACCTAAAAACCTTTCCCATAAATGATACTCGTCACATAAGAGAACTGTTTTGATACAATCGGAAAAAGGATTAAGTAAAACATGAAGTTCCGTTTGAACGGACAATAAAACCCACAGAGAACTGAAGGGTGAAAACATAAAGTTAGGGGATACTACTTTTCCTGTAGAAAAAAACACACACACAATCAGAATCATCCAGAATATCCAGAAGTGTCTTGATCAGTTGAAGTCGAAGAAGTCGTAGCCACCAACCTCGTATCTGAACCCAATGACACTACAACTTACCAAACGGATCGTTCGTTTGGTTCTAGTAAGACAGGAAAAACTCCAACGTAGGTTCATGACGTAAAGTCTGAGAAAACAACTGATATTCCCGATAAGGCAAAGAAAATTTCCTAAGAACACGTGTCATTATCTATATTACCAGTAGACTTAATTTAAATGGATAAGGGTATGTTAAATCAAGTGACTCAGGATTCTACAACTACAAGTTAGAATGGTATAGGACGAACTGGTGTAGGTTAGATGGAACTGAGTACCTGGATTATAAGGTCCAAGGATACACTATAAAAAGAATGGTCGTGACCTGAACAAAAGTGGTGGTGTATGTAGGGGTCTGACTCGTAGCAAAGACGAAAGAGGGTCGGTGAAGTAAGAAAGACCACGACCATTATTAACGGGAGACGAGAAACGGTATGAAAGACTGGATACCCCCACCAATAGAAAACCACAGTATAGAAAAACGAAAAAGTATGACAAGTACCCAAAGAGGACCGTTCTTATGACCTCACCTAACGGTAAAGGAAGAGGTCACTGGTGTAAAATAGTCTTGAGAAGTGATACTGTATAGACAGAACCCATCGGGACGTACCGTACCGAGTGTCGAAATAACTCAATATATTCGGGAAAACGGTGTTGTTCCGACACCAAGTTTTTCCCCTCTCGATGGTATACTAGGACGTTAAGGTGAGAACCCACCTTATTCTGGTATTAAGTTTTTTTATATACGTGGAGTCACAAGTGGCGTTGTGATAAATGTTATCAATTCTGTACCTTCGTCGCATTTACAGGTGACTTTCTACTTACCTTTTTCTTCTACATCATAAAAAATGTTACGTTATAATGAATCGGTACTTTTCTTTATTACAGTAAAAATCGTTGTACTCACTTGGATCTCTAATAGTATGACTCACTTTATTCCGTTTCTGTTTATAATATATTATAACGAATATACACCTTAGATTTTTTTGTACTATGTTTACTTGAATACATATCTTTGTCCGGGTGTCTGTATTTTCTGTTTAAATACCAATGTTCCCCTTTCTCCCCCTCCTTCTTCAATCCTCAAACCCTAATTGTTTATGTATGATGACATATATTTCTTCTATTGGTCGTTCCTGGATGGTATATCGAGTCCCTTGGTAAGAGTTAAAAAAAACTAATGGATATTCCCTCTTCTTAGACTTTTTAATCTACATATGTACATACATATTGACTTAGTGAAACGATATGTGGATTTTGATTCCGTTGCGATATTTAGTCGTTACTGAGTTATTTTTAATTAATTAATTAATTTTTTATGTATCAAGTGAAGACAAGTTATGACATGATCTCCCAGATCAGTCCCGTTGATCCGTTTTCTTCATTTTCCGTAGATCAAACCTTTCCTTCTCCATTTTAATATGGACGTCCACTACTACAATATATGTCTTTAGGATTCCTTAAATGTGAATTTTTTGGATAATCCCGATCATTCGTTTAAGTCGTTCTAACGTCCTATACTCTAGTTGTATGTTTTTCGTTAACATAAAGATCAATAGATCGTTACTTATTAATTTTCCTTTATTTTTTATTAAGGTCAAAATTAACGAAGTTTTTATTTTGTAAATAAAAATTTCAATATATTTCTTAGTTCAATTGTTTTCTTCACATAAACTTTAGACAAAGGGTATAACGAAAGAAAGGACGTCAATCTTACACTGACGGTATAAGTCTTTGAAACAAAACAAGTAAATAAAAAGAGGTCGTGGATCTTATGACGGATCGTACATTATGACGAACTATTTATCAATAACTCATACACTAACATATCTAATTACTTTTCCGAACACACTGATCCATTAATAGTATGACCAAACCATCTGTTGTGACTATTTTAGAGATTTCAACAAAACAAAACCCCGAGACTAGGTGTCACTATAACCCATATCACGTCTATGTCAATACCCGAAGGAATCACCGAATCAACCTCTTCCGTTACCGTGGGGTGAGGTCATGAGAACGGACCTTTTAGGGTACCCACCTCCTCGGACCATCCGACGTCAGGTACCCCAACGATTCTCGACCTGTGCTGACTCACTGAAGTGAAAGTGAAAAGTGAAAGTACGTAACCTCTTCCCTTACCGTTGGGTGAGGTCACAAGAACGGACCTCTTAGGGTCCCTGCCCCCTCGGACCACCCGACGGCAGACAGATACCCCAGCGTGTCTCAGTTTGTGTTGAGTTCACTGAATCGTTGTCGTCGTCGTCACCGAATCACCATTTCTTAGGAGGAAGGTTACGTCCTCTGTGCCCAAGTTAGGGACCTAGTCCTTCTAGGGGTCTCTTCCTTTACCGTTGGGTGAGGTAATAAGAACGGAACCTTTAGGGTACCTGTCTCTTCGGACCGTCAGATGTCATATACCCTAGCGTTCTCTCAACCTGTGTCGAATCGCTGATTTGTTGTGGTTACCTATGTCAATACCTCGACCCCCAGAAACTTAGTCAAAGACTAGAAAAATAGAATGAAAGAGTCTGGGTTGTGTAGGATTATTCGGTGTCAGAGATCGTCGTTCATTCAAAAAAAAAATTTCATAGGATGTACACATATCAACAAGGTCGGGTCGACGTCGGAATCCGTCCTACGGACCTAGACCGTCAAATAGGAGGGTTCAGAACGAGTGACGTACTGAAAGACAAGACAAAGACCGGACCCCTCTATAAATAGAACTAAAACATGGATCGATTACAGTCTACGAAAATAGAAAAATACGTAAAGGTTAGTACCGACTACCAAACTTTGTTGTTCTCGTACCATTAAATACTTGAGTGATTTGATAGAGTTAATCTTCAGGGGTACGTAAAGGTTTATTACAAGTTTAATAACGGTTTAAATTATGGGTCCTCTGTCGTGTATTTTTAAACTTAAACGTGAAATAGAACTTTTAAACCTTGTAGATCGTTGTGAGTCGAACGAAAAGACGTACACTGCTGACTCCCCTCTATTCATTTATGATTCTGGGAAATTAACCAGTAATAACATGTTCAACGGTTCAAGAGTGGTGAAGTGTAAAAGAATTTGAACTGTCTTTTTACTGAAGTGAGGAAACGAAATAGACGAATGGGGACATCCAGAAAATTAAACACTAGGTGTAAAAACCATGGACTACTCGATTTCGTAGTCCATTAAATAACTCTCCAATATTTTGTTTTCGGCGGTTTGTCTTTGCGTCACTAATAAAACTTAACATACAATCTTTACTTCGTTCTCTCTCGGTCATTCAAAAATAAGATATAGAAACTCGGGGTTTAAAGTGATTTGAGTAAGTAAAATCCGGTTGAAGACGGGAATGTTTAAAAAAAGACCTAACTTCAAATATAGACGCTTACGGGACCTTGACTCACTACGTCAATGTCTCACCGATTACCTTACGATTCTTACAGTACAGAGATCAGAAGCAGTTCCATTCTAGAAGAATTAAGTTATTTCTTTACCGAGTGAACTACTATGCCTATTCGCAAATAAGGATTTAACCTGAATCATCAATACTCTTAGTTTAAAGAGTAGGTACGTTTTTAGATCCAGTAGTCGAGAAAAACAGGTCGATGGTGTCTATCAGAAGGGTCTTATTCGGACCGGTCAGGGTTCATAACATTATGAACCAAACCAAACCAAATCAACAATTCAACACAAGCTGAGAACACTGGGGTACCTGACATCGGACGGTCCGAGGAGGCAGGTACCCTAAGAGGTCCGTTCTTATGACCTCACCCAACGGTAAAGGAAGAGGTCCCCTAGAAGGGCTGGGTCCTTAACTCGGGTCCAGAGGACGTAACGTCCGTCTCAGAAATGACTGACTCGGTGGGCCCTTCGGGTAAACAATATGAATGACTTCCTATTTAAAGACCACATATGATTCATCACTGAAGGTAGGTCTTTACATGTCTGCAGGTTCTGATCGTTCCCTTACCTGTAAACGGATCAAATACACTAAACATCTCAAAGCCTTTTTTGGACAACGAAGGGGATAATTGATCACTCAGTACCACGGTCTCACTGACATAGAGAGTACATAAGTCTAACTGGGTTAATTCGGTCACAACTTCTCGCTTATGTAAGAGACACAAACACAGTAAACAGTAGAAATCAATCTAGACGAGTCCACCGGTCCTGTCTCTCAGTAAGTCCGTTACAGCACACTTATCCCTATAAAACTTTTCTACACTCCACTACTTATCGTTATTTCCCTCGGAGGAATCCTCGAAATGTCTCACAGGACGTACCTTAGAATAAACAACAACGAGTCACAAATCGATGACGTTGAGATCACTAGATTATCGTAGAAATCATTGTGCCAGTAAACGGGTGGGTGTCTTCACCCGTAAGTAACCAGTACGGTTTAAAATTACGAAGTCGAAAGGAAAAAAAGACGAAGAAAGGAAAAGACTATGTTTTAGATGACGAAAAAAATAATAACGAAGATAAAAGAACACTGCATAAGAGAGAGATCGAGAATAAGAGTTTAGGTTTTGTCGAAAACTAGAACAAACTTGAAGATTACGAAACAATGAGTTTTTGCGACCGGGATAACTTACGTTAGATGTCTAAGTTAAGTTAGGGATAGTTTAATGGTTACCGTAAAAGGGGTCTTGATTTTGTTTTTCAAAGTGTTAATTACGTCTTTGTGTTTTCTGAGACTTATCGGTTTCGTTAACACTCTTTCTTCTTACTTCGACCTCCTTAGTTGGAGCGTCTGAAGTCTGATACGATGTTTCGATGTCAGTAGTTCTGTCATACCATTAACGTGTTTTTGTCTTCATATCTGGTTACCTTGTTCTATCTTTCAGGTCTCTATTTGGGTGGGTTATTTCATGACATTCATTAAATAAAAACCGTTTCCTCCGTTCTTATATGTTACCCCTTTTCTATCGGAGAAGTTATTCACCGCGAACCTTTTGACCTGTCGACATACATTTTCTTACTTTAATCTTGTGAAGGATTGTGGTAGTCAAGTCAAGTCAACGAGTCAGTACAAACTTAGAAACACTGGGGTACCTGACGTCGTACGGTCCGGAGGGACAGGAAGTGGTTGAGGGTCTCTAAAGAGTTTCCGAACAGGTAACTCAGTCACTACGGTATGTTGGTAGAGTAGGAGACAACAGGGGAAGAGGAGGACGGAAATTAGAAAGGTTCGTAGTCCCAGAAAAGGTTCCTCAGTCAAGAAACACAGTCCACCGGTTTCATAACCTCGAAGTCGCAGTCGTAATCAGGAAAGTCACTTATAAGTCCTGACTAAAGGAAATCCTACCTGACCAACCTAGAGGAACGTCAGGTTCCCTAAGAGTTCTCAGAAGAGGTTATGGTGTCAAGTTTTCGTAGTCGTGAGTCGAAAGAAATACCGGGACTGAGAGTGTAGGTATGTACTGATGACCTCTTTGGTATCGAAACTGGTCTACCTGGAAAAAACCGTTTCATTATAGACGAAAAATTATACGACAGATCTAACCAGTATTGAAAAGAAGGTTCCTCATTTGCAGAAAATTAAAGTACCAACGTCAGTGGTAGACGTCACTAAAACCACGGGGGGTTTTATTTCAGACAGTGACAAAGGTGACAAAGGGGTAGATAAACGGTACTTCACTACCCTGGTCTACGGTACTAGAATTAAAAGAATTACATATAACAGTGGGACGAATAAATTGAATATATGTCTTATATAGTACGTTTTAGGACCCGAACTACTTCGTGTTCGACCTTAGTTCTAACGGTCCTCTTTATAGTTATTGGAGTCTATGCGTCTACTGTGGTGAGAATACCGTCTTTCGCTTCTTCCTGATTTTTCTGAGAACTACTTTTACTTTCTCCTCTCTCTTTTTCAACCGAATTTTGAGATGTAAGTCTTTTCATTCTAGTACCGTAGACCAGGGTAGAAAAGTACCGTTTAACTACCCCTTTGTTACCTTTATGACTCTCTGATAAAACCCCCCGAGGTTTTAATGACGTCTACTACTAATGTCGGTACTTTAATTTTCTGTGAATGAGG
The DNA here is from genome assembly GCA_006410555.1 of Capra ibex. Lineage (NCBI taxonomy): Eukaryota > Metazoa > Chordata > Mammalia > Artiodactyla > Bovidae > Capra > Capra ibex. Next base: position 1,653,285 of record SJYO01051103.1, read on the forward strand.
AACCTTCTTTTCGATACTGGTCGGATCTGTCGTATAATTTTTCGTCTCTATAATGAAATTTCGTTTATAGGTAGATCAGTTTCGATACCAAAAGGGTAATCAGTACATACCTACACTCTCAACCCGATATTTCTTTCGACTCGTGGCTTCTTATCTATGAAAACTTGACACACAACCTCTTCTGAGAACTCTTAGGGAACCTGACGTTCCTCTAGGTTGGTCAGACAGGATTTCCTCTAGTCAGGACCCACAAGTAACCTTCCTGACTACGACTTCGACTTCGAGGTCATGAAACCGGTGGACAAAACTTCTTGACTGAGTAAACTTTTCTGGGACTACGACCATTTCTAACTTCTGTCCTCCTCTTCCCGTGCTGTCTCCTACTCTACCAACCTACCGTAGTGGGTGAACTACCTGTACTCAAACTCGTTAGAGACCCTCAACCACTTCCTGTCCCTCCGGACCGTAAGACGTCAGGGACCCCACCGTTTCTCAACCTGTACTGACTCACTGACTTGACTTAACATTATAAGTCGGTATTTTTCCTTACGTAAACTCAGTCAAGATTACTCTACCTACTTGGACCTGGGATAATATGTCTGACTTCATTCAGTCTTTCTCTTTCTGATTGTGACATATAATTACGTGTACACCTTAGATCTTTCTACTATGATTACTTTAATAAACGTCCCTTCGTTACCTTTGTCACCTCTTCCTTTACCGTCGGGTGAGGTCATAAGAACGGACCTCTTAGGGTACCGTCTCCTCGGAACACCCGACGTCAGATACCCAACGTTTCTCAACCTGGACTGATTCACTGATTGTGTGTCACCTCTGTCTCTGTATATTGTGTCTGAATACCTGTGACCTCACCCCTCCTTCTTCACCCACCCTACGTACCTCACTCATTGTACCTTTGTATATGTAATGGTATATATTTTATTTATCGGTTACTATTAAATGACATGCTGAGTCCCTTGAGTTTGGTCCCGAGATCGTTGGATCTCCTCACCCTACCCCTCCCACCATCCTCCGTCCAAGATCTCCCTCCCCTGTAGACATATGGATACCGACTAAGTATAACTACAAACCGTCTTTGGTTGTCTTAAGATATTTGGTCAACAAGAAATAATCTTTTATTCTTTTTGAGACCAAGAATCTGATCGTTATAGTCGATATTGAATCTTGAACAATCTTTCCGGTTTTTCGTCCAGGGAGGGCGGGAAGTTTGAACTTAGTATAGGACGTATAATAATCGTTCTTGAAGTTCTGACTTCTTCATAACGAATTACACCATTGGGGAAATGGAAAAGGGGTCAGTAGTCAGGGTGGAATAGAGAAAGAAGAAAGTAGTTGTAACAAATTAAATCTAGTGTGTATAAGTAAACTATTGTGATAGTTGGTTATGACAATTCAGGGACCATGGAAATAGATAATTTGTGACTAAAAATTTTTTGAATAGACAGTTTTCGGGTTGAGACTTAGTTACGTAGATACACGGAAGAGATATGGATGTTGACTTATCGGACTGTAATGGTTTTTATCAGTGAATAGTCTGTCTAACCAAGGTTATATAACCTAAGAAATTCGGACGGTTAAGAAGCTACGGAAGGACCATTTAAGAGAGGTAAAACTTTTTAGCAAAATTTTTAACATGTGAGGTCAGTTTGAAATTTATAAACATTGAGGAGAAGTAAGAGTCGTCTACTGAAGTGGAGGATGAAGGACTTCTTTTATCTTCTGTAGTCTACCCTTGAGGGAGTCGAAGGACGATGGTTTAAGTATGTCAAGGTAGACACGGGTACAAGAAGAGAAAAGGAGGACAAAATCATCCCCTATATCAGACTAGTGACTCTCGGTCAGAAAGGGGGGCACAAACTTAGAGTAGAGAAACACGGAACAGTCTTTAGTATGGTTAAGGAGGAGAGACCGAGGTGAAACGAAAAATAAGTCGTATAGGAAGATTTAACCTAATAAAGGTAAATGGAAATTTGAACAAGTACATAAAAGGTAGATTTTCGTTGTAAGAAAATGACTGAAGGTGCAAGGGGGAGGTTAAGGAAAGAAAATTTCTTTACATAAGGTAAAGAAATTTAGATTTCAAAGATTTCTCATCAAACGTAATAAGCTACTCGAGTAAAGGAGTGGTTGGGAAAAGTCATACCACCAAAAAGTGATCGTAACGTGGTCTTGTTGACACCGATTATAATGGCCACTGGAGTACTAAATTTAGGTTTTCTATAAAAGGTGATTAAAAAAAGACTAGAGGGTCTCGAGAATGGGTAATAAACAAAGAACTTTGAACAAATAAAGCCAAAGGCCCCGTGGTACAATAACTTCAAAGGGTGGAACGAAAGATCGTAAAGAAAGAGACAGTGAAACGTCTGAATACGAAGAGAATGATCAATCAAGATTCGCAAAAGGGGAAACGCGAAACATGAAAATATCCAACCCAGGTGACCTAGTCTACAACAGTACTATCTCAAACCACACGTTCAGTAAGTAATACTTAGTTGTGGACCCCCTCCTTCCATTTCTACACTCTTTCTTCCACTTGAAACCGTGTCAGGGCTGTTTCGAAACCGGTTGAACTCTCACCTCCACTCCCTTAAAATTTAGTACCCACGTAGGCGGTAACCTAATTTCACCGACCCGAAGTATGAGAAGGGAATGATCTTTACTCCACAGGCCTTTTCAGTACTCTAGGGCACTCCTCCAAGAAAGTCGACTCCGGCTACGATTTCCTCGTCCTCCTACAGAGGACCCTCTACCTTTACCACGTGCTCAATACACCGTAAAACGTACTACATGAGTCGTATATTCAATTTATTCGTCCCACTGTTAAGAGAAAGACCTGTCGTAAAGGGTACAGGTACCCAGTCAAAAGTAGTCAAACGATTACGGAGGGTTTAAATATGTAGGTCTGGTCTGAAGACTGAAAGACTGTGTATGTGAGTCAACAGATAAGTTAGAGATGAACCTACGGAGTTTCTCAAGTACTCAAGTCGTAAAGATTTGGCGTATTGTTTAGAACAGTTTAAATAGAGGATTTATAGAATACTTAGAGGAGCGAAGAGAGGAAAAGACTACGGTAATGAAATCAGACATGATGATAAAAGACATCCGACTTGAGGACGTCTCAATAACAAACCAGAGACGTTCAGGTGAGATATAGAAAATAGTCAAATAATATAACGTCGATATCTTTATAAAATACATTCAAACTCACACAATGGAGGAGAACCAGGGGTCGAGGGTAGGGAAATCCCTGAATGGTAACAACAAAATCTATCTGATTTTATTACTTGTATCGGGAGTTCCCGAAGACATCAAACCGAGGATAGATACAGAAATCGAATTGGAGTGAGATAAGGAAAAGAACTAGGGACATAAGTCACCGTGACTGACTAAAAGGTCACCCGAGTGTTCTTAGAGTGTCATGACAAGGGAGAAGATCATTATAAGAAGAGGTCAAGGAGTCGGACAATGGAGATAAAGTGAAAGTAGAGAGTCGAGTTAGGTGGAAAAAAAGGGGGTCTATTTAGAACTCGGAGAGTATGACTCAGCCCGAGAGCATCGTGACAAAATGAAGGAGTATCGTGTACACAATCTTATATTCACATACGAGTAAGTACACTGATTGACTGATTATAAATTGAAGGGGTAATCATTCGAGGTACTCGTGTCTTTTGTCGACAGGAAAGAAGTCACAGGTGTCATAAACCCCGGGACGGACTGGGTCTCATATAGGAGTTAGGTATGTATGACTTATTTACATTTACAGGTCTCGATCTCGTGAACTTTCCTACCGATCGGTGGTAGGTTATATCTCGGGTAGTACGTTTGCAAAAGAAAGTCCGATGGTTTTCCGAGAACCAAGTCGCACAAGTAACGAAGACCCCTCCTTCAACCAAATTTGGACACATCAGATTAGTGTGCGTTGGTTGGAGTCAGTTAGAACGTAATCCTCAATGTACAATGAAAAAGTCTTCCATGGATACCTACATCGTCCAGAACCTCTTACTCTCCGTGGAGGGACCAAAGTATAAGGATCAAATAAATGTAAACGCTAATTTACTGTGATCTAATATCAGAACCACCTATATTATTTTGGATGGGTATGAAAAGAAGGTACTGACACCATAGTCACAGTAAAACTCGTGTTAAAAATTATTCGTTCGGGACAACTTACACGAGAATTGAGACTGACTCATCTCAACATCCATTCAATGGAATCTTTACAAGTGGTATCGACCATACCATGTTTTAGATTTATAAAACGGGTATATTCACGTACTTATGATTATTAAAAGGAGACTTTTTAAGAGTTTCACTAAACGGTCGTGTGTCTTATAAGTGGTTATGGTCGGTCCAGACTCTGACGTCGACCCCCTTCGACCCCCGACAACAAATCACATCGAGCTAATCCGAAAAAGTTTTACGTTTATATTTTCTTATGGAATAAGTTGACTTTAAAGTCCCCTTTAAATCTTTCCGTTTACATTGATCTGTCCAGTGTGTCGACGGTTTCTTCCTCAACCGATTGTAGAAATTAAAACATTTCTCCCGACAATAGTAAAATATATATATTTAGAGGTAGACGAGGACCCCTCTATTACTCAGGAAATCCCACGTTTCACTTCTCTATAAAAAGTACTTCTTAATCAATATACATTTAATATTACAACCACGGTTCTATGCATATCGTAAACGATAGTTTACCTGTTGCTACGAAGTATATTGGTCTGTTACGATTCGTCACCAGTTCCAGATTTTAATAATACGCACTTAAAATTAAAAACATTGAGACGTCACTATCGTCTGTCTTCTCTTCGTATAATGAATCGTGTAACATAGAACTTTTTACCGAACTCTTTTAGATCAACCTTGTATATATTTGTCGGTCACAAATCTTTTATTTACAATCGCAGTGTGTATACATGTATATATATATATGAATAATAAAAGGAATGGGGGATTCGTTTTAGGACTCGAGTCATTTTTAAGAAAATGTAAGAACACATCAGAACGAAAGTAGTCTTCGGTTCTCTAGTTTATTTTTCTCAACTAAAAAAATTTATAGTTCTTAAGTATTTATTTAAGTAAAATGACTCATGGTTCTTACATAAGTTGACCCCAACCCTTGATCCCTATACTCTCACCCGTTTCGATTTACCAAAGATGAAATCGTAAATGTCATGTATTTCATAGTATCTAATATTACTTCGTTAGTACGTTTGTTAATATTTCGATGTTGACCCAGTTTTCTACAGTTTCTCTCCATGCGTCCTGTCAAGGTTCTTTTGACTTTTTTTCAGATTACCCACCTAACAACACCAGTTCCTTCAGTCCCTTTTAGATAGGAAACTTCTACTCTACAAACTCGTCTCGAGACTTCTTACTTTTGTCTTTTGAACGGTCCGTTTTTGTTCTCGGATACACTGAGAAGACACCACCCTCCAACGGATCATACATCCTTATTAGCACACTGAGAAGACACCGCCCCTCCACCGGATCATACATCCTTATTAGCACACTGAGAAGACACCGCCCTCCACCGGATCATACATCCTTATTAGCACACTGAGAAGACACCGCCCTCCACGGATCATACATCCTTATTAGCACACTGAAAAGACACCGCCCTCGAACGGATCATACATACTTATTAGCACACTGAGAAGACGCCGCCCTCCCACGGATCATACATCCTTATTAGCACACTGAGAAGACACCGCCCTCCAACGGATCATACATCCTTATTGACTTCCTTCTGGTCACTCCATGCTACTTCCCTCGTGCTCCTTCCGCACTGTGCCGCGTCCCTCCGTCCCTGACCTCACGCGACCCAAGATGTACGGTCCCGTGCAACAAACCAGAAAGGTAAGTCCCTTTGTGTTTTACGATTTCATAAGATTTCTCTTCCGTTGTTCTAGGTTGAACACAATTGAGGAGTCTAATTACAGTTAATTTACATCTGGCGGTTACACATATATGACTTTACACACACCTTATTATGTACACACATCTTGTAGTCGTGTAGAATAAAGTAGGGTACAGGAATTTATATCCCTCGATAAAACTTTTCCTTTAAACTATGAGTAGTGGTAGAACTCTTACGAATTATTTCATGCATTTAACTTAAGTAATGTTTTCATCTTTACCGAAACAAAAAGTTTGTGTCTTTGTTAGAACCAATTACTTTCTAAATTCTTCCACTTCTAATTATTCATAAAACTTACATCTACTTATCTCCCACTCTTCGTTCATTGTCTTTCTACCTTCACATATTTACTCTTTGTTTTTATATTTCAGTTCAAACCCATGAGTTTTTATATTTTCCATATTACAATTCAGACCCGTGACTTTTTATTACAAATCAGACTCACGTTTTCTCTGTGATCTTTCATTTTATTTACTCTTTTCATTACACGAAAACTCAAAAGGGTAAAAAAAGACATAACGGTAGGGACACAAAGAAGAAACCCTCTTGAGGGAGGATGTTCCCACCAAGTACATCAAACTCGTCTTGACTGGGGTGGGTGGTCGAGGTTCCCATCGGTTAGTCTCAAGAAGTAAAGGTCCCGGCGTTCTAATTAAATCCTTACCCGGAAACTAACTTCCGGGATTTATAAGTAACATTTCTGACTACGACTTCGACTTCGAGGTCATGAAACCGGTGCACTACGTTTATCGGTTGAGTAACCTTTTCTGTCACTACGACCCTTTCTGACTTCCGTTTTCCTCTTCTCCCGTCGTCTCCTACTCTACCGACATACCGTAGTGACTAAGTTATCTGTACTTGAACCCGTACGAGACCCTCTACCACTCCCTGTCCCTTCGGACCACACGACATCAGGTGCCCCAGCACTTTTCAGCCTGTACTGAACCGTTGACTTGTTGTTGTCAATACCAAGTTCTTCTGTATTTTCCTCAGTAGGGACATTATTAAAGACTTTGATTACCCTATCTATATGAGAGAAAAACCCCTCCTACCGATCACATTGTTACATAATTCTAAGTTCATAAGAGAAAAAGTTAGTCACTTCTTAAACAGACTTTTACTGTTGTCTTTCATTTCGTCTCAGTTCTTTCCTCTTTTTCTGTCCAACGTTAACTGTTACCAATTGGAGGATCTTGGTCTATGTCAAACTTCAAAGGTCAATATGTCGTATTAGTACACCTTTTTATCCAAACTCGATCGAATTCAACTCAAAGACAGGAAACTTTGACAATCATACTCGGAACGGAAACGTGGTCAGAATGTCTTTCGAGTATGGATCTGGTCAAATTAGTAGACAGTGGAGACATGTGGACCCTAGAATTTTTATTAACATTTCAGTGACATTCTGATGGAGTCTCTACATTTCACGACGAGCTCTAATATACTCGAATACCCAGCCACGGTACTTTGTTAACCCTGAAGAATCTATATATCTATATATATTATGTTAGAGTAATATAGTTATAGGAGATAGGATAATCAAAATGGAAGTGAGAACCATCTACTACGAAGGAAAATGAAGTGACTCTTTTAACTTTGGTCTTACAGGGAGATGGATGGTTAACGAGTCGTAGACGTGAGTAGGAAAGAAGAAAAGGAGAACTCTGTAGTGTTTTAGACTACAGTTTTATGTGTATAAGAAGGAGGACGAGTCTTACTGAGATAGAACACGAAAATAAAGGTAAAAGAAGTGAAGGAAGACCTGGAAAGAGACAACTAGAAGAACAAGGGACACAATAGTTAGGGAGAGACAACCAAGAAGTGCACATAAGAGAAGGTAAGTTTTATTGAAAGAACTAAAGTGTAGGAAGGGGAGATAGACACCGTGTAAGAAATAAAAGGGAAGTGTTGGTGTGAAGAACTTTCTCAATGAGTCTATAGAGGTACAGGATTGGAGAGTAAACACGTACGTGAGTGATGTCAGACTGAAGACGAGGATTGAACCACCAAACGAGTCTATTTCCAGGGGTCACTGAAGGTATTTTCGGGCAGAAACGTGAGGAGGAGAAGGCACTGGAAAGACGTCGCGGGCTGTAGCAACTACCGGGAACGAAACCTTACCAGAAGAGAGAACAGACGGTACTCGGAAGAGAGGTCACTCCATTGAATTGAGTGACCAAGAAAAGAAGACATCGAGTGGTGACTCCTCAGTTGGACGGAGTACTATACGTGAGTAAAGAATTCGTGTACAAAACACGGACCAGGTAATCGATACATTAATATTTATAAGAAAATCCATGCACGATATTAATAGATACGACATGTTTAACCTTTTAACTTCGATTCTCTCCAATATATTGAACGAATTCTCTTACTCAGAACAGTCTGTACCTCAATCCTGAATTTAGGTCAGACGAAACATGACAAAATCGATTCGAAAATTTACTTCATAATATATGTTTATCTTTTTACTTACCAACTAAAAGTTGGTAAAGTTGAAAGAGTTTCATTCGTATAGACATAATGGTCTTTTATCTAGTTATTCGTCTTACACGGGTCTTGGGGGTTTCGGAGGAGTATAGTAGTGATGTGGAGGCGTCTCCTATTGGTCATAGATCTTAAGATTGTGGTGTCCATAAAATGAACAAAAAGTTGAAGTATATTTACCTAGTACCTTAGTAAGTCCTATATACATTCTAAGTAAGTAACTCAATATACATAAATTATACTTTTTAAGTAAGTAACAATAATGTAACAATATAAAATCGTGAAGTAACATATCTATATGGTGACAAACAGGTAAGGTGATAACTCACCTGAAACCCCGACGAAGAACTTAAAAAAAAAAAGATACCGTTTATCGCGACGATACTGATAAGAACATATGCAGAAAGCTCCCTGTAAAACACGTAAAGACGAACGACATCTGTCTCCCAATCCTAACGTCCAGTACCCCCTACGGATATAACCATAATCATCTGTGTCTGTTTACTGAAAGGATTGACTGAAAATAGAAGTACTAACTGATAAAGTCTAGGACACACGAGTTTTTTCGGTTAATAGAAAGATCATCTTATCTTTCTAAAACAAATGACTAGTATAGGGAATGTACATGGGAAGTTCGTCTTAAATAAAAATATGTATACGTCCATGAAAATAGACATGGTCCTAGATGCAAACAATAATATAACTATTCTAAAAATAGAGGAAATAACTGACGTTTTCACCTTATAACGAGACTCATTTTAAGAAAAATCTACACGGAACAAGAGAAAATAGAAATGGGTTTTGGATACCCGTGTAGTCGATCTTCAGTGGTAACAATACAACGAGACTTGCACCAACGGAAAGTAAACGGGTACGAATTTATGAGAAGTACCTATACCATCAGTCTCTATAGTATCAGTGTAGGAAACGAATTTGTAAAAGGGACATTTTCCCTGTCCCATCTTAAACGAAGTCAATCCCGGTGTCATCCACTAATCACGGTGTCGTTCGTTAATAACAACGTGTCACGAGATTAACAAAGGAAGAACCTGGTCGACTTAGTTCGGGATCTTTAAGTACACACTACCTTTTGTATGACGATTGGGTCCCCCAAAAGAGACTTCCTTCGGGTGACACTCCTGATTAAAGGTGACATCTGAAAACTTATTTCGGAGAAGTAAGAAACTCTCTAAAGAAATAGGGTGTCTGCACGTATTCAATTTCGGATCGTAATGGGTCGACTTTACAATGTACTTGTGTATGTCCGTATTTACGGGTTTATTATGAGAGAACACAAAGTGACTGTACAAATTACGGAGAACAAACGAAGTGAGTATACGAGACCGACAGAGAAGATGGGCAAAATAGTTCACTCCTTATATGAACAACCCAAGTAGAAGAAAGTACCCTTTTTATTTGTCTATATATCTATCCACGTATTATACGAAAAGTACTTTATACAAATCATATAATGTAAAATGCTCAGACACCATATGTTGTATAACTAAACTATGCATTTATGTACATTGTACATAGTAACATTATACCGACGGTAACATCGTTATCAATCGTGAAGACAACATAATGTATTAATAGTAAAGAGAAAGTAACACCATCTTCATCACTTCTAGATCAGGAGAACATTCAAACTACTAATAGTAAGTTATAATAATAACAGATATAAGTGATAAGACATACAATCCAGAGATCCTGAATAACACAAATAAGATCAAAAAGAACAAATTTTTATGTAGTGACAGTATTTATGTATGTATATGTATGAAAACACATGTATATATAGATCCTTCTTTGTATTTGTACATTTGAAATAGTGATTTATCTTCACTTCTCCCAAAAGATTTTACATTAACATATGGCTTATTTGTAATTTATTCTTTTTATCCTACATTCTATTAACACGAGTAAAAATAAAAGTAATGACGAATGTAAAAAAACAAACATATAAACATACTGAATAAATTATATGTCTTTTCTAATTGTTCCTTACAATTCTCTAATTCATCTTTCAATTCTCTATGGACCTATCGTCCGTTTAAACCGAAACCTCATGTTTTACTTCGTCCCGTTTCCGATTGTCCCAAAACGGTTCTCCTGTGTGACCAGTATCGTTTGTGGGAGAAGGTTGTTGTGTTCTCTTCTGAGATGTTTACGTGTAGTGATCCACCAGTTATGGGTTTAGTCTAACTAATATAAGAAACGTCGGTTTCTACCTCTTCAAGATATATCAATCGATTTCGTTCTGGCCCTCGACTGACTAAGTCTAGTACTTGAGGAATAACGTTTTAAGTCTGAATTTAACTTCTTTCATCCCTTTTGGTGGTCTGGCAAGTCCATACTGGATTTAGTTTAGGGAATTCTAATATGTTACCTTCACTGTTTATCTAAGTTCCCTAATCTAGATTATCTCACGGACTCCTTGATACTTGCCTCCAAACACTGTAACATATCCTCCGTCACTATTCTGGTAGGGGTTCTTCTTCTTTACGTTTTTCCGTTTTACCAACAGACTCCTACGGAATGTTTGTCGACTCCTTTCTTCTGTTCGATTTCCGTTTCCTCTTCTCTTTTCTATATGGGTAAACTTACGTCTCAAGGTTTCTTGTCGTTCCTCTCTATTCTTTCGGAAGGAATCACTAGTTACGTTTCGTTATCTCCTTTGGTTATCTTTCCCTTTATGATCTCTAGAGAAGTTCTTTTACTCTCCATGGTTCCCTTATAAAGTATGTTTCTACCCGAGTTATTTCCTGTCTTTACCATACCTGGATTGTCTTCGTCTTCTATAATTCTTCTCCACCATTCTTATGTGTCTTCTTGATATGTTTTTTCTGAAGGTACTGGGTGTATTGGTGTTCCTACACTAGTGAGTGGATCTCGGTCTGTAGAACCTTACACCCGGAATCTTTCGTAGTGACACTTGTTTCGATCACCTCCACTACCTTAAGGTCAACTCGATAAAGTTTAGGATTTTCCCCTACGACACTTTCACAACGTGAGTTATACGGTCCTTTAAACCTTTTGAGTCGTCACCGGTGTCCTGACCTTTTCCAGTCAAAAGTAAAGTTAGGGTTTCTTTCCGTTACGGTTTCTTAAAAGTTTGATGGTGTGTTAACGTGAGTAGAGTGTACGATCGTTTCATTACGAGTTTTAAGAGGTTCGGTCCGATGTTGTTTGTCATACACTTGACACTCGAAGGTCTACAAGTTCGATATAAATCTTTTCCGTCTCCTTGGTCTCTAGTTTAACGGTCGTAGGTGACCTAGTGACTTTTTCGTTCTCTTAAGGGTATTTTTGTAGAGAAAGACGAAATAACAGATACGGTTTCGGAAACTGACACACCTAGTGTTGTTTGACACCTTTTAAGACTTTCTCTACCCGTATGGTCTGGTGGAATGGACAGAGGACTCTTTAGACATACGTCCAGTTCTTCGTTGTTAATCTTGGTCAGTACCTTGTTATCTGACCAAGGTTTATCCCTTTCCTCATACAGTTCCGACATATAACAGTGGAACGAATAAATTGAATATACGTCTCATGTAGTACGTTTTACGGTCCGACCTACTTCGTGTTCGACCTTAGTTCTAACGGCCCTGTTTATAGTTATTGGAGTCTATACGTCTACTGTGGTAGGAATACCGTCTTTCGCTTCTTGATTTCTCGGAGAACTACTTTCACTTTCCCCTCTCTCTTTTTCAACCGAATTTTGAATTGTAAGTCTTTTGATTCTAGTAGACCAGGGTAGGGAATTACCGTTTATCTACCCCTTTGTCACATTTGTCACACTCTAAAATAAAACCCCCCGAGTTTTTAGTGACGTCTACCACTGACGTCGGTACTTTAATTTTCTGAAGACAAGGAACCTATTTATCGATACTGGTGGACTCTCCCGTGTAATTTTTCGTCTCCGTAATGAAACGGTTGTTTCCAGGCAGATCAGTTTCGATGTCAAAAAGGTCATCAGTACTTACCTACATTCTAAACCTCATATTTCTTTCGACTTACGGCTTCTTAACTACGAAAACTTACCACCACAACCTCTTCTGAGAACTTCTCAGGGAACCTGACGTTCCTCTAGGTTGGTGAGTTAGGATTTCCATTAGTCAGGACGTATAAGTAACCTTCCGGACTGCGACTTCAACTTTGAGGTTATGAAACCGGTGGACCACCCTCTTGACTGAGTAACCTCTTTTGGGACTACGACCCTTTCTAACTTCCGCCCCTCTTCCCCTGTTGTCTCCTACTCTACCAACCTACCGTAATGACTAAGCTACCTGTACTCACACTCCTTCGTGTCCCACAACCGTTATCTGTCCCTCCAGACCGAACGACGTCAGGTACCCTAGCGTTTTTAGCTTGTACTGACTCACTGACTTGATTTGACTTGTAATTGACCAAAGAGTCATGAAGTCTTTTTATATCAAACACTAGAAATTTGTGAAACCTTTTTCACTGGAACACGTACTTAAGAAATTGAATCATACCTCTGTTACAGTGTTATGTCACCGTCGGTTGTGAGAGTCAAGGTACCTAATAAAAGAATATATTTACTACTCCTTCTTACACAAAGATCTTCATTTCCGTGAAATTTGAAAAATTTCAATTCAAATTATAAGTATAAACGACACTAAGGTGTTGAAATACCCTTCATTTTTTAAACACTTAACCAAGTGCAAACTTATTAAACAAAAGATTTACGATCTTATGACCGAGTTCCGTCGGTATGACTGTTTTTCACTCTCTATACGTAATAAATACAAACAAAAGTAGATCTTAATTAACGAATAGTTACTACTAGTCGGGGTACTTCAGACGGGAAAATGAAAACGCACTACACTACTCACAGATTATAATAGACACAAGACTTCTCAGTCACTCATCGTTTATTTTCTTTAAACAAAAACGGAGACTTAACAAGTCAAGAAACATTGAGACCGTAAAAATAAGGGAAAGGAGAAAAGTTATTCAATAAACTTTTAGAAATTATAGAGGGAGGTGATAACAGGATCTTTATTGATCTGACAAATCTTTTCGAAATATTGAGATAAGTCTCCCGTTCTAAAAGAAGAAAAATACGAAGTCAGAAGGGTTCTCCCACTGGAGACAACACATAACCTTGAACCATGTCAATTTTGAGGTGCACCTATAGGTACCTTAGTCCGGTCCCAAATCTCTAGGACCGAGTCACAGAAAAACAACACAGAAACACAAGTCCATTGAATTTAGATAGTTTAAGAAGAAACTATTTTATCATTGATATTATTACCGAGTATAAATAATTGGATCCGTGATCAGATGTGTGAATTTATGAAATTGTGACTTGTAGACATTTTTAAGAAACGTAATCCATTATAACACTAATGATTGAACGTCTATTTCCCTTCTATAATTATGATATTAATAAGGTTAAAACGGTCTTTCTCTTTAACTACGATCGTTTCTACTGTACTTCAATGAAAGGGTTCCTTGTGTCGATGACTTACTGTGTCGGTCTTCGACTTGATATCATTTATGATGTGACAGACAATGAACGATCCAGTACAACACTCTTAATCAATTAAGATCATTTTTGTGTAGTAGTACTTGAAACGGATTATTCAAGAGTCATTCACCACTAATATTGATAAAAGTAACTCTGTCGTTCCTCCTTTTTTCCGTATCGTCACTCTTACCCTCCATTTCACAGACAATAAAAGCGACATCTAGAGGGGATGAACCTTGTCACCAAAAATTATTTACTTCCCTACGTATCACTAACTGGAATCCCGTCCTGCTTTAACCTGTCTTAATTATCTTTGGAATATATTCCCATGTTTTACAAAAAATTCACACAGTACTCACTAGAATGAGTCAATCATCGGGAATGTCAAACACATTGGGTCCACCGCGATAACCATTTCTTGGGTGGACGGTTACGTCCTCTGTCCATCTACACCCAAGTCAGGGACACAACCCTTCTAGGGGACGTCCTCCTTTACCGTTGGGTGAGGTCATAAGAACGGACCCTTTAGGGTACCTGTCTCCTAGGACCGCCCGATGTCAGGTACCCCAACGTTTCTCAGCCTGTACTCACTCGTGTGTACGTGCACGTCAAACAAAGACATTAGTATTATTTCGACTCTTTCCCTACATCCTTATTCTCTTGACTTTACTCCGAAATTCTTTCACAGGGGTTTCTTCAATTACAATATTATTAGAGTTAATAAAAAAATTAATTAACCTCAACAAGTCAAGTCAAGTCAAGTCAACGAGTCAGCACAGGGTGAGAAACACTGGGGTACTTAGCGTCGTGTGGTCCGGAGGGACAGGTAGTGGTTGAGGGCCTCAAGTGAGTTTGAGTGCAGGTAGCTCAGCCACTACGGTAGGTTGGTAGAGTAGGAGACAGTGGGGGAGAAGGAGGACGGGGGTTGGGGGGGGGGGAGGTGGCGGTCGTAGTCCCAGAAAAGGTCACTCAGTTGAGAAGTGTACTCCACCGGTTTCATAACCTCAAAGTCGAAGTTGTAGTCAGGAAGGTTACTTGTGGGTCCTGACTAGAGGAAATCTTACCTGGCCAACCTAGAGGGAACGTCAGGTTCCCTGAGAGTTCTCAGAAGAGGTTGTGGTGTCAAGTTTTCGTAGTTAAGAAGTCGTGAATCGAAAGAAGTGTCAGGTTGAGAGTGTAGGTATGTACTGGTGACCTTTTTGGTATCGGAACTGATCTACCTGGAAACAACCGTTTCACTATAGAGACGAAAAGTTATACGATAGATCCAACCAGTATTGAAAGGAAGGTTCCTCATTCCCACAAAATTAAAGTACCGACGTTAGTGGTAGACGTCACTAAAACCTCGGGGGGTTTTATTTCAGACTGTGACAAAGGTGACAAAGGGGTAGATAAAGAGTACTTCAACATGAACCATCGTTTTTTCCCTTTTCTCTTCCCTTTTTTTGGAGTGTTATTTTACAATTAAACAACGTCTCAACTACATTAACTTTTCTTTCCTACTTGTAGGACACTAAATGACCTTAATTTTTATTACTAATAAGTTGGAAACCCTTTAAAACACTTACGAAAAAGTTCAATGAAAAAACTTACTTACGGTTTTCATTATAATTACACTTTAAAAACAGACAAGTACAGAGACACTCCTCTTCCTTGTTTAAGTGAGGTGACGTCACATATATAAGTGTGTTTATAAAGGTTCTTGTCACCACTACAAAACAATAGGAACCGACTACTGTAAGTTTATGAAATAAATTAATTTATTAAATAAAATAGAAAATTATCCAGTCTTATCATTAAGTTGAAATTTTATTTATTATCATAAATTATGAATAATAAATTATTATTAATTATATATTATTATTATTAATAATAATAATAATTTATTATTTACATACATCAAATCGTTTTTTCTTTAGTAACTTGGTAACATTTTATATATTAAACACGAAAAGAACATAGTATACACAATTAGTAGACATTCAGACAGAATGATTCCTATTTTTCCGTTCCAGAGTCAATTTTATCCGACAATGATATCATTTAAAAAGTATTGGGATCTCATCAATTTTGAAAGTTAAGAGTTCACAATCTATACGACATAATTCAAACCGATTATGATAAAAACAAACTCTTTTGTCCGGTAATCAAAACGGTTTGACATAGAAAAACCTAACGTAATTTTTAAAGCAAAATTTTTTATATTTGTCTCAAATTAAGATTTGTTCTTGTTTAATTCTTTTTATACATTGAGACATCAGTAATAACAGTGAGTAAAAATTTACTACCCTCTTTTGTCGTGGTTTTGAGTTTAAACGAATTTGTTAATATTAACGTCCTCTGTCCACGATGGACCAGTCAAAGACGAAAGTAACGCGGAGGTACAGTGACATACCGTTTTGGTTATGTCATAACATTTCACTTTTTTTTTTTTTCTCACTCCTTTCGTCCGTAAGAAGGATAAATGAAACAAAGGTGGTACCGATTTTTATGTCTTTAAAAATCGTTACCTTTTTACGTACAAATTGTGAGTTTAACCATATATACGATACTTATGTAGTATACACATAAAACTATAGTCTAGGTGATTTTGTAGTCCTTCTTTTATTAATCAAAAATAAAAGACCTCTGTTCCTTTGGTAACAATGAAAATTTATACGAGTTAGTATTTAATTTTTAAGATTACGTCATCAAATTTCAATTTATTAATAGTTGTAAAAACACAAATAATATACGGTCCATGAAAGTTCGTGAAAGGTAAATTAAGTAAATTCGAAGTAATCTGGAGGGACCACCGAGTCTACCATTTCGTAGACGGATGTTACGACCTCTGGGTCCAAGCTAGGGACCCCAACCCTTCTAGGAGACCTCTTCCTTTACCGTTGGGTGAGGTCATGAGAACCGACCTTTTAGGGTACCTGCCTCCTCGCAGTATCGGATGTCAGGTACCCCAGCGTTTCTCAACCTGTGTTGACTCGCTGAAGTGAAATTCGAAGTAATGTCTGGATATCCCATCAATAAATAATAGGAGTAAAATTCTACTCTTTTAACTAAGTGTCTCTTCAATCCCTCAAAAGGGTTCCGACGTGTAGATCATTCGTCAATTATTTTGTAAACTCTTTAGAAAGAACACAGTTCGTAATAGGATTCGTGATCCCACGTACACACACGAGTCAACGGTTCAACACAGGTTGAGAAACGCTGGGGTACCTGACATCTGGCGGTCCGAGGAGACAGGTACCCTAGAGAGTCCGTTCTTCTGACCTCACCCAACGGTGAAGGAAGGTCTTCACTTATTTCGTCTTCCGTTATTTCTTATAACTCCCAAACGTATAAACCTATCTTATCAACTATTTTAAAAGTAACCTTCCCTCTTTTAAATGAACCCATTTCCAAAAAAAGTGTTAAAACTTTCCAATATGAAATGTCAACAATATTTTATAACCGATATAAGGGACACAATATATTATATAGGAACATCGAAAAATTTTTGTAAATAAATAAAAAATTAACTTCCTGTTGACGAAATGTCTTGAAACAACAAAAGACAGTTTGTAATTGTTCTTAGTCGATATCTATATGTATACAGGGAGAACTTGGAGGGAGGATAGAGGGAGGGGTAGGGTGGGGAGATCTAACATGTCTCGGGGACAAACTCAAGGGACTCAGTATGTCGTTTAAGGTTAACCGATAAATAAAATATATACCATTACACATACACAATGAGAGAGGTATGTAGGGTGGGAGAGGAAAGAGGGGAGAGGGTCACAAGTACTCAGACAAGAGATATAGACAAGGAGGTAACGACGGGACTTTTATTAAATTAGTCATAGTATAAAGATCTAAGGTATATATACGTAATCATATGTTGTAGATAGAAAGGGAAAGACTGAATGAAGTGAGACATATTATCCGAAATCCAAGTAGGTGGAGTAATCTTGACTGAGTTTATACAAGAAAAAAGTACCGGCTCATTATAAGGTCGAAGAATAGGTAAGTAGACGACTACGTGTAGATCCAACGAAGGTACAAGATCGATAACATTTATTATGACGTCACTTGTAACCCCATGTACACAGAAAAAGTTAAAACCACAGGAGTCCCATATACGGATAATAACCCTAACGACCCAGTAACCCATTTCTAAACTTCCTTAATTAATTCCTTTTTTTTGAAAAACGGTACACTTTAATTCCTTTCAAAGATCCATAGCTCGGGATATCTTCTAATGTTAAACCTTTACTTAGTCGAATCCAACTACTAATTTATATTTTATAAATATAGTTGACGTCAAAACATAACCTATAAAAGAGAAATAGGGAATTCTAGGTGACAGATGATAAGTCGTCAGAAGAGACGCGGGATCCTCGAACACTCATACACGACAAAATCACAGAAACAGGAAACCGAAGATCAAACCAAACCGGTTACCCTCGGCGTCGTTCTCGTCTTTCCTTTCTCTTCTCTCTCCAGTCCTTAAATAACGGAAAACCGAAGAGACTCCCCAGAGGTACCCGACCTCTGAGGAGAGATGGATTCCAATACTGGAGATAGTCTACAGAGGGAGGTGTTCTGAGATAGGAAAACGGAACCTATTAACAAGGGAGGGGTGTGGAAGATCGAATCCTACCATTTCTACAGGAGGACAATGATCGATTTCTACGATCCGATAGAGAACACGAAAGGGAACTACGGTATGTGAGGAAACCTTTCCCAGAGAAAAAATTTGTGAGAGATTCCTAACGGACTTATATGAAAGGAGAGGGGTCACACTAGAACTACCTGTTAGTGGTACAAGAGACGTATAGACCGTACGGTGTAGTTATTCCAAAAAATTAAACGAACAGTTGTATTTAAGGAGATTGCTTGCTTGTACTCATGTTTACACATTAATAATCTATAAATTATGTGAGTTTCAAACGTAAAAGGGAGGTAGATCAGGGTAGAAAACTATTTCATAAACATTAACTTTTCGTAAACATTCACTGATACTTTAGGGAAATTGAAAAAAGAAAGTATTGTCGAAATAACTCTATTTTAATGTATAATGTTTCAAATGAAAAACTTTCTATATTAAGTCAACAAAAATCATATCAGTGTTTATTAGTGTAGACATATTAAGGTCTTATAAAAGTAATGGGGGTTTTCTTTTGATTAAGGGTAATCGTCAGTGAGAGGTAAGGGGAAATAGGAAATGAGGAACGTTGGTGATTAGACAAAAGACAGAGACACCTAAACGTATAAGACTTACAAAGTATATTTACTTTAATACGTCATATACCGGAAAACACAGACCGAATAAAGTTGAATGTATTAAAAGAGTTCCAAATAGGTACACTATCGTATATAGTCTTGGAGTAAGGAGAAATACCGTCTTGTTATAAGGTCATACACCTATATAGTGTAAAACAAATAGGTAGGTAGTCAACAACCTATAAACGTAACAAAGGTGAAAAACTGACAAAATTAATCACGATGGCACTTGCAAACACATGTTCAAAAGTATACTTCTATGTAAAAGCTAAGAGAACCCATATATAGATACATGTGTAGATCCTCACTCTCAACAACTTCGTATACTATTGAGACACAAATGGTAATCCTCCTGGAAGGTATGACAAGAGGTTTCACTAAAATGTAAGGGCGGTTGTCACGTACTCCCAACGTCAGAGACGGAGGAGTGGTTGTGAACAATAATCGACAAAAACCTAATATCGGTAGGACCATCTACCCTTCATTATAGACAAAACATCAAAACTAAACGTAAAGAGACTACTGATTGTTATGACTTGTAGAAAGGTACATGAACAACCAATAAATATATGAAAGAAACTCCTTTACGAATAAGTTTAGGAAACAGGTAAAAAATTTTGTAAAAAAAAAATTTTAAACCTGGTAAAAATTTCAGAAATAACTTAACAATTTTATAACAAAGACAAAATACAAAAAACCAAAAAGAAAACCGACAATCCGTAGCCCTAGAGTCGAGGGTCTTGTCCCCAGTTTGGACGTTGGATGTAAAGTTCCTCTTCAGAATAAAAAAATATTAATTAATTAAATAAAATTAACCCCCGATCAACTCAAGTCAGCGAGTCAGGACAGTCTGAGAAACACTGGGGTACCTGACGTCGTGCGGTCCGGAGGGACAGGTAGTGGTTGAGGGTCTCAAATGTGTTTGATTATAGGTAACTCAGCCACTATGGTAGGTTGGTAGAGGAGACAGTAGGGGAAGAGGAGGGTGGAAGTTAGAAAGGGTCGTAGTCCCAGAAAAGTTTACTCAGTCAAGAAACGTAGTCCACCGGTTTCATAATCTCAAAGTCGAAGTCGTAGTCAGGAAGGTTACTTATAAGTCCTGACTAAAGGAAATCCTACCTGACCAACCGAGAGGAACGTCAGGTTCCCTGAGTGTTCTCAGAAGACGTTGTGGTGTCAAGTTTTCATAGTTAAGAAGTCGTGAGTCGAAAGAAATATCAAGTTGAGAGTGTAGGTATATATTGATGACCTTTTTGGTATCGAAACTGATTTACCTGGAAATTGACCGTTTCATTACAGAGACGAAAAATTATACGACAGAGTCAACCAGTATTGAAAAGAAGGTTTCCCGTTCGCAGAAAATTAAGGTACCGACATCAGTAGTAGACGTCACTGAAACCTCGTGGGGGTTTATTTCAGACAATGACAAAGATGACAAAGGGGTAGATAGACGGTACTTCACTACCCTGGCCTACGGTACTAGTTTAACGGTCGTAGGCGACCTAGGATCTTTTTCGTTACCTCACGTCTTTTTGTAGATGAAGACGAAATAACTGATACGGTTTCGGAAACTGACACACCTAGTGTTGTTTGACACCTTTTAAGACTTTCTCTACTCTTATGGTCTGGTGGACTGGACGGAGAACTCTTTAGACATACGTCCAGTCCTTCGTTGTCAATCTTGACCTGTACCTTGTTGTCTGACCAAGGTTTATCCTTTTCCTCATGCAGTTCCGACATATAACAGTGGGACGAATAAATTGAATATACGTCTCATGTAGTACTCTTTGCTACCCGACCTATTTCGTGTTCGACCTTAGTTCTAACGACCCTTTTTATAGTTATTGGAGTCTATATGTCTACTGTGGTGGAAATACCGTCTTTCCCTTCTTCTTGATTTCTCTGAGAACTACTTTCACTTTCTCCTCTCACTTTTTCAACCGAATTTTGAGTCTCTGAAATCTACAGGGAATTTGAGAAAAATATTTTTAAATACTTATATACAGACTGTCACCAATCCATATTCCCTCGCTCCTTTCTCACGAATGAAATTTCTCTTTTTTACACATTTTGTCTAAAGGATCTTTCTTACAACGAATGATCCCTGTCTAATATCGATTATACTAAAAGATTTATTATATTTATATGATTACATTACAATACTATCAAATTTTTCCTTTGGTTATTATTTGAGTTTATATGCTTCATTTCACTTAGAAATCATGAGGGAGACTTTGTGACTCATACTATTATATTAGAACTAAAAGACAATCCTAGTAACATCTGAAATAAAAGGTTCACCCTTTTTTATTTTTATTTGTAACCCAGTCTTAAAAATGAAAATTAACTATAAAATTAAAATAACTGTAATGGTTCTCTTTACAAGGAGTCAAGTCAAGTCAAGTCAGTGAGTCAGTACAGTCTGAGAAACGCTGGGGTACTTAGCGTCGTGTGGTCCGGAGGGACAGGTAGTGGTTGAGGGCCTCAAGTGAGTCTGAGTGCAGGTAGTTCAGGCACTACGGTAGGTCGGTAGAGTAGGAAACAGTAGGGGAAGAGGAGGACGGGGGTTAGGGAGGGTCGTAGTCTCAGAAAAGGTCACTCAGTTGAGAAGCGTACTCCACCGGTTTCATGACCTCAAAGTCGAAATCGTAGTAAGGAAGGTTTCTTTAGGGTCCCGACTAGATGAAGTCTTACCTGACCAACCTAGAGGAACGTCAGGTTCCCTAAGAGCTCTCAGAAGAGGTTGCGGTGTCAAGTTTTCGTAGTTAAGAAGCCGCGAGTCGGAAGAAGTGTTCGATATAATTTTTTTAGTCGTGTGTTGTCTATCGTCGTTGTTAAAGTTATAGTAATAACCGTCTGTCGTTATGATTGATCGTCGTCGATTGTAAATAACTAAAAAAATAGCTTACTATCCCTGGTACAATTTCGGTAACAGACCTAAAAAAGTAAATTAGACGTGTTATTGGGACACTAATATATGACAATAACAGGGGTAAAACGTCTATTTCTTCATCTCTTTGAAGAGACTCCAGAAGAGACCAGTCCCTTACTGACTCGACCTCAAAGTCAGGTCCGCCACCCTTAGACATGAACAATGAGATCCGACTCTTCGAAAGATTTTATTAAGTGACCAACCTGGTTACATCTGTTCGTTTTTAAAAAAGAATTACTCGGGGAAGAGTTAAACGTAAAAATGAACGAATTATCGAATTTATTCCAGAGGTATACGTAAAGAAACTACATGTCTTTTGTAGGAACGGTCACTTCATGTATTTTACCATAAGTAAGAAGGACGAGTTACGTAAATGTCAGTAACTCTTATGAGAAAAAAAAGTTTCGTTGATATAAAGTTAACAAACAGTTTCTACCTTATAAAAATTACTATTTTCCATGTTAAGTGTTTCTTCTATCTGTAGTATTTGGTAATCCATGGTATTGTTGTTTCTTTTTTCTTATGTATTTCCTTTTTAGTCTTCTTTATATTCCCTTTTCTTTTTTATATATTATTATCACTCTGTATAATTCCAAAGAGACTCTGATAAAATAGTTCTCGTCTTTTTTATTCTGATCCTCGTAGAACTTGATACAGTAATTATTAAATTTATATTATCTAAATATAAATTAATTAAATATAATTAGTATAGGATGTGTTTATATAAATTTTAAAACATAGAGTATACGACAATAATCTACACGTATCCTGTAAATCTTTTTGACCGATTTTCCATTTGTAATAATTTAAAGTTTTTCATCTTAAACACACACACGCACATACTAAGTCAATATGTATATGTATACAATCAAAACTTTAATAAGAGGTAATAACCAATAATGTTCTGTGACTGACATCAAGGGACACGATACGTAATTTGAAAACAACGAACAGCGTATATATATATAAAAATTTAATCTTTAGATCGTCTCTTATGATTGACAAGTATTTTCTCTTAATGATTTATTTAAACTGTTCAGTTTGAATATGTCTCTTAATTAAACTAATAAAAATTTTATTTAGATAGGATTGTAAAACAATTTTAAAATGTAAAAAATTTGTAATTGGTCTTCGTGATATTACAACCTTCGGTTTTCGTTTAGACCTTACACATATAAAGTATATCAGATTGTTAAGAGTTCTAGTCGTTTTGTCAATTTATTCCACCGTAACTTTCACGACTTATATTATATAGTTGTCTCATTAAAATTTAACAGACTACCTTAAACCCCTACCTTTATTTGTTCATCTTATAGTACAGGCAAGAAACGACCACTTATACATAAAAATTTGTTTACTTTATTATGCTTTTTTAGTTTTGTGATATACAAGAATCTCAAGAAAAAAATTCGGATACACAATTGAAAACTTCCACTACCTGATCTTTCCTCCTATTCTGTACTGACAATGTAATTTTCACAATATATATAAAAAAGACAAATATTTACATTTGAGACAAGAATATATTATCATATCTAAATACCAGAAAAGGATCCGGATACAATTGAAAGAGGGGAGAGAGAAATATACAGGTTCCCCTTGACCTAATAGACCTTTAAGACGGTTTATAGGCGTACCAAGAGGTGTAACTATTGTAGTTCGATCGAGTCAATCTGCTCGTTTGAGTATTCTAGTCTACTCGGTCTTCACTGTTCACCTGACCTCCGGAATCATTCTGAGTACGTAAGGCCTCCCACTTCCCGTTTCTCTAAGTCTCCCGAGGGTGTAGTGACTTCAACAATTTCCGGATCACCAGTCCCGATATGACCCTGTAGTGGAGATTTCATTTCCTGTTTATTAATGTAGACTTGGAGGATGGTCATTCTTCCGTCAGATTAAGGACAGACTGAAGAGACCCAAGACACTCATAGTAATCTCACTCGCGTGTCCTTTCCAGTTTATATTACCTTTCACGAACGATAAAAAAGGACACCTCCTCTACCAATTGTGTGGTAGTATGAGAGAAAGATCTTTTTGTTTGATATATAATAGATATACAATAAATAATACCCTCTCTTTTGTTTGTTCCTTTATTTATATATATAAAAAAAGGGAACTGTTGATAAACAAGAAGGGTAATCTGACACTCGAGGAAATTTCACCCGCTACATAGGGTCGTAGATTTTAATACCGGTCGTGTATCGTCAGAGAACCTCTTATACACTAACTTACTTACTTACTGATTTACATCTTATATTCGTATTATTTATATATGAGTATTCATATACCTTCCTTTCGATACTATTTGGATTTGTCGTATGATTTTTCGTCTCTGTAGTAAAACGGATGTTTCCAGACATATCAGTCACTTTCAGTGAGTCAGTACAGGTTGAGAAACGCTGGGGTACCTGACATGTCAGGTACCTTAAGAGGTCCGGTCTTATGACCTCACCCATCGGAAAGGGTAGAGGTCCCCTAGAAGGCTTGGATCCCTAGCTCGGGTCCAGAGGGAGAAACGTCCACCTAAGAAATGGTCGACTCGGTGGACCCTTCGACAGATCAGTTTCGATACCAAAAAGGTCATCAGTACATACCTACACTTAAACTGGTATTTCTTCTGACTCGTCACCTCTTGACTAAGAAAGATTGACATTATGATCTCTTCTCAGGGAACCTCCCGTTCCTCTAGTTTGGTCAGTCAGGATTTCCTTTAGCTAGGACTTATACGTAACCTTCCTGACCATCACTTCGACTTCGAGGTTACGAAACCGGTGGACTACACTTATCTTCTGAGTGACCTTTTACGACCCTTTTCAACTTCCCGTTTCCTCTTCGCCGCCGTCTTCTACTCTACCAATCTATCATAGTATCTGAGTTACCTGTACTTAGACTCGTTTGGGACCTTCTACCACCTGTATCCTCGGACCACACGACGTGAGGTACTCCAACGTTTCTCAACCTGAAACTCTGAATACTGAATCGTTGATTCGTCGTTGTCGTTGTCATATATGTATTTATATATCATATGTTATGTTTGTGCATTCGTGTGTGGATTTACAGTCAAGTCAAGTCAAAAATGAGTCAGTACAGGTCGAGAAACGTTGGGGTACCTGACGTCGTACGGTCCAAAGGGACAGGTAGTGGTTGAGGGATTCAATTGAGTTTGAGTACAGGTAGCTCAACCACTAGGGGTTGGTAGAGTAGGAAGGTGTGTATTCACACCTTCCCTATATAGAAGTAAAGGATATTTAGACCCAGGAAGAAATGAGTGCATGTCCAAGGACTCTCATGGGGACCAAATCTTGTGAGTCTCTTCGAAATCGGATTCACACTCTGGTTTCTAAAACGGTGGACGGATTTCTTGGTATAAAAGTGGAGGTTTTTAATCGGTATTCAAGCCCCTTCCCTGGTCTCCGTACCTCTGTGTCAACCTCTCTCCTTCCACACTTCCCTCACCTCAATCTATTCTTCCTTCTCTTCCGCAGGGGTACCGTCCACTCCTGGTCTCTTATCTCACGTCACAAGGACTTCGCACTTAGCGGACACCTGTAGACGACGGGTCATCCGGACGGTCGGGTGACTTTCCTTCACCCACAATCTACGTTCACTTCCCTCTGGAGGAAGACCAAGTACGACTTTCACCAGTCTTGGTTCCGTTACTGTCCGTGTGTCGGGAACAGTCATTTGTACTGGTAGACGGATCTCGAGGACGACACAGGGTCCTGACATCTTCGTAATCGGATTATTAGAAATGTCATTGAGATAAAACGTCTGTAATTTTTTTCTTCTAGTCCAGTTAATACATTAATTCTGTTTCAATATTTCGGTCGGTCTTGATACAAAACCTAATTTTGAGTCGACAGAATTAAGGTTTTAATCCAAAATTTTAAGGTCACACGATGGAGTGACCCGAGAACCAGGACCAAAAAACTTATCACGAGAGAAAAAGATGAACCTGTCCTTATGAAAGACGATGAATTTGTGACCTGTTCAATGAAGTAAAGAAATTCCGGGTCACAGAAATTGATATTTTCTTTCTATAGTGACTAAAGTATTCTAATGACACTCGGAATTTACTCAACTAGATACGTTCAACGAATCTGTCGTGAAACGAGTCTTATTCGTGAATTCCAAAGAAATAATAATACAGACTAGAAGATGTCCCTGAAATTCTTTCAAAACTAAAATTTTTCCTTTTATGAACTTTACCTATTCTTGGAGACGTAATCTTAGGTTGGAGTAGAGATTCCTCGATACTGAACCTTTCGGTGAATATGAAAAAGAATAGATAAAAGGATATCCCACCAAAATTACTTATTTTAAGTAACACGTATATATAGTGATTTATCACAAAACTTTTTGGTAATCATGAGTGATACACTATTCCTACTCTTTGTACTTATAACACTAAATTAGTAATCAGTATTACTTTTACATGAACCTACTTTATCCTTTACACACTGTCTTACTTCTGTCGTTCTGGTGTTAAAAAGTCGTACAAAATACTCAGAAAGAGACACGATCTGTTACGACATGTCATTTATTACTACTCCAGGGATTGATTTTCCCGGCCCTCGGTCGTACCCCTTAGGGCGGACACCGTTTCCAGTACTCCTTCCCCGGACTGTACGTTTCCGCCCTAGTCCGGAACACCCCGGGGGACCTTGAAGAACTCGTAGATTGGGGTTTGGTCTTAGACAGACAGAATAATAAAATACTGAAAGTGACTGAGGATACTGTAATTGTCCCCCGATAGGGACTGATGGAAAGAGACCTTTTTCAATTGAATCTCGAGGTCAATTGTCAGAGGACGTATATTTTCCTCACAGAGTCGAGTTTGGGGAGACTACCGAGAGATTGAACGGACTGTCCAAATGGGTCTGAAAATGTTGATACGTACACTAACAAATGTCGGGGGGTTGGCACTCCCCGTGCTTCGAATTTTGTAGAATTTCTATATCTCGGAGAAAATTTCTCGATTCTTAATATAACCACATCCTAAAGTAACAACTCAATTACTGACGGCGGTTCAGAGGTATAGGGAATAGAAAATCCGTGGACCTCCTGTAATTAGTTACATTAACCCTACATCTCTTTTCTTATATCATCAAAACTACAGTCGTTATGATCTGAAAACTCAATTACTTAAAAGAAAAACAATATTTAATGACATGAGGAGAAAGAAACAATATTCAACACAGGAACGATACATTCTTACATTGGAATTAATCACGAAAGACTCTTATCGTGGTTTGAAATCATTCTTGTTGTGAATATCCCGTTTATTCAAAAGACCAACTACCTGGGAATAGTCTTTTCTCGGTATTTTACGATTATCCGGAGGACCGGTCTTCTACTACATTTAGTGGATTCTGGACACATATGTCGACCGTACGTCTCCCTTTCGGACCGGAGCTATTCCCAGTCCCGACGGGTGGGACGTACTAAAACATAATAGGCAACTAGAGATACATGTTTAATTTCATATTTTCGAAAGGGCCCTTTATTTCCCTGCCTGGTCAAAGGATCTTTCTGACCAAAGGGACACAGTAGAAAAGGAGAAGAGGAAAAGTCCGACTTAAGAGTAGACCTTGTGTTTCCGAGCGGCACAGATGATTAAAACGGACCCGAAGATTCTGGGTTTGCCCCTCCGCGAAACACAGAGGTGAGGAAGCCCTCTGGCCCTCGCACGGACACCGGATTACATCTACCGCGTTCAGAGAACTGAGCCCTGAAATAACCGAAGAACACATTTGGTTCCTTAGAGTCGGGGGAAAAGAGATGATGTGATAAGAGAAGATTAGAGAGAAATATAGAGATTTATTTATTTAGAAAGGATTAGCGGCTGAGACAGGGGTGAAGCTTAATGGGACCTAAGTTGGCCCCGACCTGGGGTCATATTTTCCTTGAACGACGGACTAAACCCTATTTACTCACTCACTATCATCGAGTCGACACAAGCTGAAAAACACTGGGGTAGATGACATCGGACGGTCCGAGGAGACAATCACCTTAAGAGGTCCGTTCTTATGACCTCACCCAACGGCAAAGGAAGAGGTCCCCTAGACCCTACACTTAGTGGGTGTTTTCCCTATTACAAACATTTCGACAGTCATGGAGTAGAAAGTGTCCCACCCTCGAGTCAGTGACTCTCGACTATGATAACAATCCATAATAAATAGTCTTCCATGTTTCTCGGTTGGCCATATTATGGTCGTTAATCTCAGATTCCAAAACATACTATTCCCCTAATGATCCTTCTCATACCTCTGAGGAGTTTTTTACCTCGTGTCTTGAGATGGTACATTAGGTCGGTAGGACGAAGACCCATAAAATAAGTTTCTTCCGTTTTTGTGACTAAACTTTTCTATATAAGTGGGGACACAAGTAGTGTCGAAATAAATGTTATCGGTTCTATACCTTTATTGGATTCACTGGTAGTTCCCCACTTACCTATTTCTTCTACACCACATATATCTATATATATATATATCCTTTATGATGAGTCGGTATGTTTTCTACTCTAGAACGGTAAACATTGTGGTACCTACCCTGAACTCCCATAACTCCCATAATTCGATTCACTTTATTCAGTCTCCTTCTGTTTATGGTATACTAAATTGAGTATACATCTTGTATTTTTCGTTTGTTTTCATTTACTTGTTTGACTTGATTTGTTTTTATTCGTACATCTAAATATTTCTTGTCTCATCATCGATGTCTCCCATTCCTCACCCGTCCTCATTTTCCGACTTTACCCATTTACCCTATTGACACATTAAAAACCTGTCTTTGATTTAAAAACCACCACTCGTACACTATCATATATATCTTCATCTTGATATTACAATGTGTGTGTTTGATTTATTACAACATTTTGTTACATTCGCGTTATTTTTTATTTCAATTCTTTTGGATTTACTTTATAAGAGTGACTCCAGATCGTTCATCTAGAGTTAAGGTGACATCTACCATAATACATTAGACAATTTTTTAATATATATTCTATATTTCATTTTTTTATATTCTATTTTATCATATCTTTTTTTATTTCTATAGAACAATGACTTGGTCCAGGTAAACGGGTTGTTCAGAGTCTAGGTGGAGGGATTTCCACTCCCTCATCCTAGAAATACCCCTATTCACCCCACCAGGATCCGTACCCCTTTCCACCAACCTCCATCCTTTTTCTACTCCATTAGTTACAAAACGTGTTCGTGTTGACTTAATGCATAAAGACGTATAAAATTTAACCTCCGCGTGTCGTGTTAACTTCTTACCTCAAAAGACCGGAAGACTACAGTTTTTCGTTCAGTAACCTATGGGAGCATCCGGGTTAAACTCTCCGATACCAGGGTTGGTCGAGGTCTGGTAAACGTGAGCCGTCCCGACTGAGGTTCAAGAACATTTTGTCGACCCGAAGGACTTCGACACTTTCACACGTCAATTTCTCTCCCTTTTAACTTTTTTTTCCCCCCTTTTTTTATTTCACTCGAATTAGTCACTTCCGTTAAATGTTCTTTTCCCCAAAATTATTCGACAAAGGAATAGACCACAGGACATCGAGTGTTTAAAGGTAATCAATAGTCGAAGACAATTAAGACGCCCCGTGTCAAAGGTGGAGTAGATTATATATAACAACTAAGTACTTGTAACTGGAGTGTCGAACATAGACTCCAATCTATTACATTGTGTACAAGAGAGACATTCGTTAGTGTCGAAAGAATATGACTCCTTATGATCTGCCGAAAAGTCATGACACGAACCCACAGTAAAACTTACCGTTTTAACAGTTGTTTTTGGTGTTTGTCTGTTTTTTGTACCGTAATTCATGTGTGTTTTCCCTGTTTTAACCCTTTCCTCATACCGTTCCGACATATAACAGTGGAACGAATAATTGAGTATACGTCTCATACAGTACACTTTACGACCCGACCTACTTAGTATTCGACCTTAGTTCTAATGACCCTCTTAATAGTTATTGGAGTCTATACGTCTACTATGGGAAGATTACCGTCCTTCACGTCTCCTTGATTTCTCGGAGAACTACTCCCACTTTCTCCTCCCACTTTTTCGACCGAATTTTAAGTTGTAAGTCATTTGATTCTAGTACCGTAGACCAGAGTAGTAAAGTACCGTTTATCCACCCTCTTTTTTTACCTTTGTCACCGTCTAAAATATAGCAACCCGAGATTTTAGTGACGTCTGTCACTGATATCGGTACTTTAATTTTCTACAACCAGGAACCTTCTTTTCGATACTGTTTGGATCTATCGTACAATTTCTCGTCTCTGTAGTAAAACGACCGTTTCTAGGCATATCAGTTTCGATACCAAAAAGGTCATTAATACACGTTTACAGTCCCAACCCGGCATTTCTTCCGACTCGTGGTTGCTTGACTACGAAAACCTAACACCACAACCTCTTCTGAGAAATCGCAGGGGACCTCACGTTCCTCTAGGTTGGTCAGGTGGGATTTCCTTTAGTCAGGACTTATAAGTGACTTTCGTGACTACGACTTCGACTTCGAGGCTAAGAAATCAGTGGACTACACTTCTCGACTGAGTGACCCTTTCAGGGACTACCCTTTCTAACTCCCGTCTTTCTCTTCTCCCACTGTCTTCTACTCTACCAACCTACCGTAGTGACTGAGTTACCTGTACTCAAACTCGTTTGAGACCTTCTGTCACTTCTCGTCCCTTCGGACCGCGCGCAGGAATTCCAGTGTCTCTCAGTCTACTCTGAATCACTGACTTGTTGTCGTTTTCCCTGCGCAAATGTTATCTCGTTGACTTTGATGTACATCTCACGACAAAACAAACTTGTGTCGATCTTTGTACGACGGACATCTACAGTACCTACGGACTTTCGTGGTGTTCATAACTAAAGTCCCAATGTTTATGTAAAGTCAGTCATGACATCCACTTTAACGTTTATGGTCTTAGACACTTATTACATATAACACTTAGACCTCCTGACTGAAGTATCTTCTCCCCTCAAAACTCCTTCGGGAACGTCCCATTCGTCTATTTCTACCCTCTCTATCCCATCCCTCTCTACGGTTGGAAGTACCTCAGATTAAAGGTAGTGGGAGAAAAGAAGGACTGGTGTCTAATATAAGAATGAACTCCTATAGTACGCCAGAGGGTCCGACTTAGAATCTTAAGTTAAAACATAACATGTCTTTGTCAGAAAAAGACACAGAATTTCTTCGTCAAATTAGTAGTTTGTGTCCCTCCGTAGATTAAATATCTTATTTCATAACAATCTATAGATGGATATTGATTGGAAAAAAACAGGTACTTATTTTTATCCGACCTCTAAAGTGTGAACCACTATCCATAGTTAATTTTTGGGACCCAAGTTGGACGTTGATTTAAACGTTTAGGTCTGTCTAATAACAATAATAAAATAACAATATACAGATGTAATCTGTCTCCTCTCTCTTTTAACACCCCTCCTACTAGTTCCTCTCGGAAAGTTCAGAATATTACGAAGGGTTATGGGTTTAATCAAATACAATAAAAACTAACAGAAATTCACCCTTTTTTTTACTAAAGGGGAATTAGGCATTAAGTTTGTAACGAAGAGTTTCACTACTTTTATCGTACATCCATAATCAGTTCCTAAACGAAAAGGTTCTAAACCGACTTTTGGTTTGATTTTGAAGGTACACGAGGTTATTTGGGTTACAAAGAGTGTCCAACGATAAAGATTAGGGACAAAGGTACCTTTACCTGAAATGTAGTCGTTTTTCCCCTACTCCATGACTCACTAAATATGGGTGACAACTATATAATTCACTAAACGGTGACAAGAAAAGGAAAAGACATCTTTAACATATTCCTATAAAAAGAACATCCCGAGAGTCTGGAAGTCTAATTTCCTCGACGTCTTTATATTGGGAATTCCCTATTTCGGTTCGAAGGGACCACCAAGTGCACCAGTTCTTAGGTGGACGTTACACCCTCTGAACCCAAACTAGGGACCCAACCCTTCTAGGAGACCTCCTCCCGTACCGTTGGGTGAGGTCATAAGAAAGGACCTCTTAGGGTACCTGTCCCCTCGGACCCCCGATGTCAGGTACCCCAACGTCTCAGTCTGTACTGACTCTCTGATTCGTTTGATGAGTTTCAACTATTTCGGTGTCGACCAGGGAAGAACCATTCTGAGTCCTCTGTCTCCGACTACACCAATATTCTCTTGTTCGGAGCTTCAGTACCATCAACCGAGAACATGAGTTTTACGAAATTAGCTTTACCCTCTAAATACTTTGTAAATGTCATAAAGGATGTTGTTCCATTTTATTTTAATAATAATTTTAGTATCAAATTCTTACTGCAACTAAAAAGGAAGACATCCTATTAAACCGGAGACTATTTAGATTCTTGGAGACCTCCGAGTGAGTCAACCCTTATAGTCACCAAACGAAGGGCAGTGGAAAGTCCTTCCTTTGACCGTTAAGACTGTCCATATGAATACCTGGGGACGAGACACCGGTGACAACGACAACGAAGAGATACTTACCCTTATTAAGTAATTAGTTTTCAGTCAAGACTCCCCCAGTTAATGTGGACAGAGGACGGTCAAAGGAAAAAAAGAACCCGATTTAAAGGGACGAAGGACTCAGACCTTTCATCCAACTGTGAGAGTTTCAGACAGGTTCTTGAGTCCTGAAAGTCGATTGGACAACTATCGTGATAACAATTAAAATTTTACAACAAAAACATACTTTAAATCATTACTTCAGGACATATCTAAGGATGTCAACAATAGTTGTAACATCTTTTGTGTACTAAAAAGTTTGATGATCTTTGACGGACTGACTTAAACGACATAATTGGACTCAAGCTCACAATACCTTTTGAGCATTGTTCAAGTAATAAAATTTCTTCAATTAGAAAAAGGAAAAAGGAAGTCTGACCAAAACCACTCGGTAAGAACGTCGAGATCTTACAAATACGTTTCCTTCTTACTAAGTCAGACTGCCATCAGTAACACGATTCTACTTATTTAGGAAAGGATGAAAACAAAGAGGTCAAGGAGATGAAAGTGAAAAAGGTCGACACCGACAAAGGGTAAAGTTTACCTCTTTTCTTATCATGTGATGTTTTTAAGAAAAGTCAATGGTTCCGTTGAAAAAGAATTGAGGAGAGAGACCGAGTCGTTGAAGAACTGTAAGTCATTAATAAGGTAAAAGAAATGCATCCGTATATGAGGATATCGTAATCCAAGTCTCGACCGTGACTATTTCGTAATTTGTTCTGGAACTTCTTTTAAAATATTAAGGACGGATGAATACTTATTCGTACGTTACTTACCGTTTTACCTTTCGGGGTTAAAAATTTTTTTTACAGAAAACGACACTAAGTTTATAAAAGAAATTTTCGTGAATTCTACGAGGACGTCTGAGAGGACGAAGGAGTAAAATTGTTTAGGGTGAACGAGGAGGACGCACTTTCCAACTACAAAGGTGTTTTCAAGGTTGTCTTACCACATCATATTCGGTCATGTCCGACTTACGGAGATTCAAGAAAAACACCAACACTCACCTACCCTACGTATAAGAATTGTGTCTCTCAGGATTCATGAAACTTATAAAAGCACATTCTTAGTTCCATTAGTGTATGTCGGAGTAAGATCTTGAAAAAAGGAAGAGTAGTGGGGAAAGGTTGTCATAGGAGGAAAACCTATATTTCCGAGAAAGAACATACGACAGGTTTTTGTGTTCCGACTTACCTCTGCCAAAAGTGGGGAGCAAATGTCAGACACGAAAGAATGTTACGTAATATTAAGTCAAATATATTTCATTCTTTTTATTAATAAATATCAGAACGACACCGTATAAGTAGTCCTCCGGTACACCTCTCTCACATTCTTCCCTACCAAAATTTTTTGTTACGGACTAAGACATATAAAAAATTAGTAACATTAACACTAATTTTAGATTAGTGACACTAACACTTTCTTCAAAAAATTTTTACCTATAGATTATCTACTTTTTTGACTCTGATTGTGCCCAGTCAGTCTAAAGGCTCCTGTGTCTCGAACAATGTTCCCTTTGAGCTCTAACCTCATGTACAAATAGACTCAGGGTATTAAATGTACATTTACCCTTTGACAAGGTCTATTTTACTACACCATAACTATAGAAGTCACGTAAAATTGTCTTTCAGTAAACACTTCTTGAGATTCTAATTAGACGAGGTAAAGTTAAACAAAAAAATAAGACCTCTTTCTCATAAACTAGAGGTTCCTGGTTGACTTTAGTTCATGTCAACGACAAACTTGTCGTACCCCCAATCCCAGTGGTTCAGGGGTACGTCAACTTTTTGGGACAAAATTAAAAACTGAGTAGGTTTTGAATTGATTCTCGGATGACAACTGACCTTCGGAATGGTTATTATATTTGACAGCTAATTATGTATGAAATATATAATATATGACAAAAAAAAATGTTATTGTATTCGATCTCTTTTACAACTATTCTTTTGGTATTTCTTCTCTTTTACGTGAATTTCATGAGATGGCAAATAACTGTCGTATTCAAATGTAAAAGACAAATGTTCTCTTTAACAGACAGTCATGGTTGTAGTTATAATAAAATAAATAATGTTATCTATAGAATATATAATGTTATCTATAATTATTGTGATCTGGAGTTTTTGCTTTTCTACTACACTTTACTAACCATCGGATCATATTAACTACCACGTACATGTCAAACACAAACAAACCTGTTCAAAACCATTTAAAATTAATAATATCTAGAAATATATAGAATACCACTACAACAAATCAATCGGTGTAGAATGAGGAGACGTTGGGGTACCTGACAACGGACGGTCCGAAGAGTTATATACACTAAAAGACCCGTTCTAATGACCTCACCAAACGGTAAAAGAGGAGGTCCCCTAAAAGGGTTGGGTCCCTAGTTTGGACGTAGAGACACAGAGGACGTAATGTTCGTCTAAGAAATGACGACTCGATGACCCCTTCCGGTATAAAATACCATCATTTACTATTTTATGATATATGTATATAAAATACGTAAGTACTGTATAGAAAACGAAAAAAAAACAATAAGATACGACACGTCAACCAAATTCTCAAGAAACTTTAACAACATTTAGAAGGGAGGTTTAAAGATTATATAAATAACTTTTTTTAGACGTATATTCACCTGGATACTTCAAGTTTAGAACAACAAGTTCCCAGTTGACATCATAGGAATTGAGACGTTGTATTAGAAAACAAGAAACGACATTGTTACATAAGATTAATCCGGAGGTAATTAAGGTCTGGATATTTAGCTAAACAGTCAAGTCGTACACTGGGTGTTTGTACCACACGTTTCTCTCTGGTTTCTTTCTCTGTCCGTCGACGTCTAACGATCTACCGTCCAAACTATTTGTTCTCTTGAATGCATACTCCGAACAGCACCCACCGACGTTCCATTTGGATGGAGGCGTAGAGGAACACGACACGACACGAATCGACGAGACGAGACAGATCGCGAAACGTTGGGGGTACCTGACGTCGAGTGGTCCTAGGAGACAGGTACCCTAAGAGGTCCGTTCTTATGACCTCACCCAACGGTAAAGGATGAGATCCCCTAGAAGGTCTGGGTCCCTAGTTTGGACTCGGAGAAAGTTGACGGCGTAACGGACCGCCCAAGAAATGTCTCGGTACACCCTTCGGAGTTCTCTCCACATAAGACACGATTAACACCGTAGTTCGTGAATTGGATTGAAACAACTGATCAACCCTGGTTCATATGTAAATTATTATGTTACCGGTACCACAGAATTAAGAAGTAACGGAAGGAATAAGAAGATTTTTCCTTATAGAACCTAGTCCCTCCACTCTCGTCCCCACACCCACTCCAACTCCCCTCGACGGACTAATTCGTGTAGAATTCCCGCTCCGTAATAAAGTCCACAGATATCTATTACAGTGTGTTTTCGAAATGACGATTAACATATAGTAGTTAGAAAATTCTTTAGACCACTTAAGTATATTATGTTTTAATACTTGGACTTTACAATCTGTTGTTTTGATTTTAATTATTTTGTCCGACTTTCTTTTTTAGACACTGACTTCGTCTTTAAAGGATAGAGACCCATTTTACATAAATCTTGATAAAATTCTTATATACGTTATCTCCATTGACACCCAAATTTTGTAGACACCTCCTTTTTTAGTTTTATTTAAACTAAAAGTGAGTCAATATTTTACGTCCTCCATTTTCTGTACGACCCCAAGGAGGAAGTAAAAAATTTTTTCAACGAATAAATAAAAACCGACACGACCCAGAGGGAACTACAACCCGAGCAGAGACCAAAGCCGCTCGTCCACGCCACGCGTGCGAAGAGCAGCACCCCCGAAGAGAACACCTCGTGTCCGAGATCCCACACGCTCGAAGTCACAAACACCGTGCACCCGAGTCATCAACGCCGAAAACACCAGACCTCGCATCCGAATGATCAAACCCGTGTGATCGGACCAACGAGGTGTCGTACATTGTAGAAGGGCCTGATCCTTGGCTTGGGTACAGAGGACATAACCGTCCGCTTAAGAAATGGGTCCTTCGGGGTAGGAAGTAAAATTTCTCTTCAATCCCATGAACAGATTCCAGTGTGTCGATTGACGAAACCCTTCTCAAGAGTATTTGGTCGATTTAAAGACTTCCTTGACCTTTATCACTATAGTTAAGTCTTCCACAATGAAATTCTATAGGGTGTTTAAAATGGAAACGTGACATATAAAAATAACAAGAATCTGTCATAAGTCTAAAAAGATGGATTCTGAAAAAGGTAGACCTGTTCATTTTCATCATTTTCATAATTACAAAGATCGGGTTGGATATATTTACAAACTTATACATAATCCTTAACGTTCATAACACTTTGAAATAAAATTACGTTTTTCACTTTTAACGATTATTGTAAAAATAGAAAGGATAAGGGGTTTAGAACAGTAACGTATGATGTGGACGAAAAAAAAAAAAAATTGGGTCTGAAATAGTAGGACCTATTCTTCACTATGTAACTGTAGGGACAGTACTGACGTAAATTTATTGATAAAGACTTCTACCAAATACCTGTTCAAATGTTTCGTGACCTCGAAATGACACTTATGTTCTCCCATAAGTGTTACCTTTAGTACTGACCGAACCAAGGTTTACCATGACCCTTTTTATTGTAATTGGTAAACGTCTATTTTTGTAAAGGTAGTTTTATACTAGTCTGAAAAAAACCTACACAAGTCTCAATCAGTATTCTGGTCGATAGAATAATTTTTATTTTCTCTTAGTAAGGTTCTGGGTGTTCCTACCTCCCTACGTTTGACATTGATGACCCCACTGACTACTTTTGTAAACGACGGTAGTTCCGGTACCACAGAGCAGTTGACAATCTAAGTCTACAGTAGTCAGTGACAGACACACACGTTTCAAATGTGTACTCGGTCACTGGTCACTCCCTTCCGAGAGATCGAGAATCTTCGAAGTAGAGGAATACTGTAGTAGTGAAGAAGGACAAAAAAAAACCTTGTCTTACCGGAATGTCATGGTCCTTGATGGAGAACGACTGTGGTAACATGGAAGTTCCAGAAGTGTCGGTTACAGGTCCCAGGGTACAGAGACGAAACAAGTAGACTAAATCCAAAGAAAGAGTTACCTCATCACCGGCGCAAACGCAGACAAAAGAGAGGTCTCTAGCTCCCAGGTATAAGAAATAAAGGGAAAGGAAATAGAAGGGAGACGAAAAGAGGTAGACAAAAATGATTAAGGAGGAGAGAAGAGGTATATAAGGAAGTCGACTACGTGTGAGAGTCGAAAAAGTTCGTGGACCGGGTACAAGATATCCCGCACGTCTAAAGCGTTGGTAGAACACTTTCTGTGTGTGCGTGTACGTATGAGTGTACACGATACAGGGAGGGGGAGTTGTGTGCCAAGACATGAGGTGCGGAGTGACGACGATTCAGCGAGGTCAGCACAGGCTGAGACACGCTGGGGTCTCTGCCGTCGGGTGGTCCGAGGGGCAGGGACCCTAAGAGGTCCGTTCTTGCGACCTCGCCCAACGGTAAAGGAAGAGGTTGCGTAGTTTCACTTTTCACTTTCACTTCAGAGAGTCAGTACAGGCTGAGAAGCCCTGGGGTACCTGACATCGGGTGGTCCGAGGAGGTAGGTACCCTAAGAGGTCCGTTCTCATGACCTCACCCCACGGTAACGGAAGAAGTGATACGGAGTGATCATTCAGGAATAATCATACTACTAATCCTAACTCAGTAAGGAATAAAATATTAAAGAAACCGATATATACTAAAATTAGTGATGTCTTCCGTTATATTATCACCTGTGATTTGAGAATACATATCAAAGACAGTAAGATGTATTACTTTTTATTATACAAAAACTTCGTATAAAATTGAAGTCACTTTAACGATTTTTAATGTAACTTAATGGTTCAACTGTGTAAATGGTTCACGAAGCTAAATGGTTTATATCCACAGAAAATTAATAAATATTTACAATATCGTTAAATATTGCCTTTCCCACCAAATGATAGACCGACTGCGACTGAACGAATTCACAGACTCGAGTCTCCTGTCGAACCTACACCTGACATGTTACATCTGATGTCTTACTGGTATAATAAAAGGATAACGACGACATTTTTAAATGGTGTTTAAATCACTTTACAACAATTTTATCAATTTTCTTTGTATGTGAAGCATTTAACGATTATAACCCTTGAACCTTTTACCTGAAAATGTTAAGTCAGTAAACTGGTTAACCGAAAGTCACTTGACTGAAATCTTTTAAAATAAAAACCGTATAACTACACGAAAGGAAAGTCTATGGAATGTAGTAAACTTGAAATGTCATTAAGACTAATAATAAGACGTTATTAAGACTTATTAAAAAGTAAAACATTACCGTTCATCCACCAGTATAGGTCAAAAGAATTGTGTTTAATAAGATTCGTAACACTTAGTATAACTCTACATGTGTGAAACGGTTAAACAGAGGATTAACCACTATACTTTCAACTAGAGAACCGATTTCACCGTAAACGATCGAAAACGGTAACAACACAATGTAAAAAAGGAACAACGTTTGGTATCGTTAGATGTACTCTTTACGATACTATTATACATTTATAGGACAGGTTGTTTGACAGTTGGTCACCAAAATTGTAGGTAACTACTAAAAACGAATTTAATTAATAATGGAACGACCAAAGTGTTTCCGAAAAGAAAGGAAAAGAAAAAAAACAGGTACGGTGTTCAGAAACACTCTATAATCAAGAGGTTGTTTCCTAGTTTGGGTCCGAGGACCGTTATCTTCACACCTCAGGATTAGTACCCTGGCGGTACCACAAAGAGATTAAGATCATAATTAAGATGCAAATAATCGACCGTAAAAAGATATTTCTTCAAGAGAGGGTGAGGAGAAAGGAATCATAGTGAAACCTATTAACATAAAAACTTTTATTGAGTGATAGTAACAATAAGAAAGACTCAAATTTAATAGTGTATAAATCGAAATCCTATCGAGGACACAGGAGACTGAACAAAGAAAGTCCAAAACTCGGAAAGAAACGAAATATTGTAGTATAATATGAAAGAGACGGGGTCTAGGTCTTGGTAATTAAAGAAACTCTTCTGACCGTGCCTTTCCATAAATCTTCGTTTTTAGATTACGATTCACAAAAGTGACGACAACAAAGATCCGGGAACGTCTTCAGTCTTGACCTTTATTTAATTTTAAATTTTTACTCAAGTATAACTATAGATATAAAATTTAGTTAGTTTTATCTCAAAAAGGAAGAAGGTAAGGTGTAAACGTAGCAGAAAGAGGGAGTCACTTTTGAGAGAAAGGGGTTTGTAATTACATAAATAAGTAAACGAAATAGGACGTTAAAATTCAAGTATCATGGAAAAAAACCAGAGACTGAATACGACATTTGTACGTAACACTCTGTAAAATAAACGACACGAATAACTAAGTATACTAAAAAATTTCTTACAAATCTGTTTAAACCTAATTCTGCAGTAATAAGAAACCCCTGTGTATTTTGATACTTGACACAAAAGTTCGAAAATTTCGGACTCAACTGGGTATAAGATAGTTAGAAGTAAAGTAATAATGGTGTTTGTGAACTAAGCAGTGTGGGTCAAAATTCCCTACTCTCTTCACCTTTAGATAATGTCCGAATCTTCCTATTGACCTTATGACGGCTACTGTTTTGTAGTTAGAGTCACTGGTTTTTACGAATATTTTATATGTTGGTTCGTTAGAAACAATTCCGAAATCGATAAGAGATTCTGATCCAACACGTCTTTTGTTTCGGAATCCGTTTCACATGCACTTCGAAAATTAGTCCCTTATGACCCTTCGACCACATTCAATTTTCCTCTTACTCCGTCTCTTCCTCACTCTCGATCTACTCCTATATAAGACTCGACTAGTATTATAGTGGACTATAGTTTACGTTTACTAAAGAGTGAGAACTTTCCGGAGGAATGTTATCTCGGACAATTTAATGTAGGGACCGGTCGGGTACAATCTTTCTTCTTTAATAGGGAGTCAAGAGTAGAAGGTAACGAGTTTCCTAATGACGTATTTCACGATCGGCGAGACGTGAAGCCTCTTCCGCTACCGTGGGGTGAGGTCGTGAGAACGGACCTTTTAGGGTACCTGCCTCCTCGGACCACCCGACGTCAGGCACCCCAGCGTTTCTCAGTCTGCACTGACTCACTGAAGTGAAAGTGAAAAAATGAAAGTACGTAACCTCTTCCTTTACCGTTGGGTGAGGTCACAAGAACGGACCTCTTAGGGTCCCTGCCCCCTCGGACCACCCGACGGCAGATACCCCAGCGTGTCTCAGCCTGTGTTGACTTCGCTGAATCGTCGTCGTCGTCGAGACGTGAAACCCAAACGTCCACACACCAAACCCGTTCACTCCGTTACAGAAATATGGAGTCACCGTTGTCCTTTCGGGACCCGATCCTCTACTTTCTATATAAGTAACTGTACTTACCAGACTACGACAACCCAATTTGAAACCTTAGGTATATTTTAACTAACAGTTTCACTTCCAAGCCCACCTGGTTAACCTGTTCCTGGGGTTTCTGTGTACCGTGACTCTGATATACACCACTTCGCATTCTTTATAGACTGTATTAATGAAAATAGAGACTTAGAATCAATAGTAGAGTCAATATAGATATTTTATCTCCGTTATTATTAATAGATACCCATCGTATATAAATACGGTTGTCCCTTCGGGACAACGTATACATTATTTTGAGTAGGACAGAAGATATTCTGTTCAGTAAAAAGACTGAGATGAAACAAGTAATTACTGTAAACTTAACAAGAATAAATCCAAATTCTGAAACCTCGATAGACACTGAGGACTGTCAATAGACACGTTACTGCCAATTTTCGGACCAGTACATCTTGGATTGAGGTGTCAGCGAGACCTTAGACAATACATTAAAGGTTGTGGTAGTAAAATTAAGTCCGACTCGTGTAAAACGGACTTTATCGGTTGACTACAAAAGACATGAAGGGTGGAGAAGAAAGAGAACGAGCGAGACTTTTGTCAGATTTTATTAGAAGGATTTCGTAGACTATTACAAAAAGAAGTATTACAGTTGATGAAGGTTTTAAGATGGTTCAATTTAAATTGGAAGAAAGACATCGCATATCTCGTTAGGTGTTTAATTAATTTGGACGGAATAGATGGACCAAAACAAAACGATTACAGGTACATAGGCTAACATTGTTTTAATCTAAAGTGTCCAAAAGAACCTATATAACCCGAAAGGACTACAATAAGGAACGAGTATAAAAGAAGTTAGAAAAAAATTTTTTTAACTTCGTATCAACTAAATGGTATAACACAATCAAAGTCCATATTTGTTTTACTAAGCTAAAAAAAAGTCTAAGAAAAGGTGATATCAATAACGTTCTATGACTTATATCAAGGGGTACGATATGTCATTCAGGAACAACAAATAGATAAAATCTATATCATCACACATAGACGATTAGGGGTTGAGGAATTAAATACGAGGGAGTTAAAAAGGGGAAACCATTGACATTCAAAAAGAGACACAAACGCTTAGTCAAAACATTCATTCAAGTAAACGTAGTAGAAAAAATATAAGGTGTATATTCATTATAGAATATTATAAGTAGAAACAGACTGAATGAAGTAAATCATATTATTTGAGATCTAAGTACGCACAACAACGTCTACCACGATACAGTAAGAAAAATACCGACTCATTATAAGGTAAACCGGAAAATGTGTCAAGTACTCCAAGAGCACCGTTCATATGACCCCACCACGGTAAGGGAAAAGGTCACCTAGTGTAAAACAGTCTTGAGAGTCGATACTGGGTAGACAGAACCCACCGGGACGTGCCGTGCTGAGTGTCGAAGTGAATCAATGCGTTCGGGGAAACTGTACTGACACCAGACACTTCCTCCTCTCACTTTCTCGGTCGAATTCTGGTTTATAAAAATTTTTTGATTCTATTACCATAGACCGGCGTAATGAAGTACCGTTTATCGTTCCTCTTTCCACCTTCTCACTGTCTAAGGGAGAAGGACCCGAGGTTTCAGTGACACCTTCCACTCACGTAGGTACTTTAGTCCTCTGCCAACGAAGAACCGTCCTTTCGCTCCTGTTTGGATCTGTCACACCACTTTTCGTCTCTGCAATCAGACGGTCGTTTCCAGGTGCATCAACTCCGATACCAGAAAGGTCACCAGTGTATGCCAACACTCTCGATCCGACATTTGTTCCATCTTCCGGCTTCTTGAGTACGGAAACTTGACACCACGACCTCTTGTGAGGACTTTCAGGGAACCTGTCGTTCTAGTTTGGTCAGTTAGAATTCCCTCTAGTCGGAACTTATAAGTGACCTTCCTGACTACGACTTCGAGGTCATAAAACTAGTAGACTACACTTGTCTACTAAGTAACTTTTTCAGGGACTACGACCCCTTCTAACTCCCGTCTTCCTCTTCTCCCGCAGTCTCCTTTTCTACCGACCTGCCGTAGTGACGACATTACTTGTACTTGAACCCGTTTGAGACCCTCTCCCTCCGGACCACACGACGTCAGGTACCTCAGTGTTCCTCAAGTCTGCACTGGACTTCGGACTTGTTGTCGTTATTGTAAGGTGACATACATACACTCACGACTCGACGAAGTCATCCTATACATGGTGTAAAAGAAATAGGAAAGTAGACAGTTACTTACCAATTCAACGAAGGCATAGAACAGATAACACTTATCTGTACTTGGACGACACTTGTAACCCCACGTATATTTAAAAGTTTAATCGTA
This sequence comes from Capra ibex, assembly GCA_006410555.1. Taxonomy (NCBI): domain Eukaryota; kingdom Metazoa; phylum Chordata; class Mammalia; order Artiodactyla; family Bovidae; genus Capra; species Capra ibex. Next base: position 1,696,771 of record SJYO01051103.1, read on the forward strand.
AAACCCGAAAAAAGGTTTATATACGGGTCCTCACCTTAAAGACCTAGTATACCATTGTGATGAAATTAAAAATTTCCTCGGGGGTATGACAAGAGGTATCATCGACATGGTTAAATGTAAGGGTGGTTGACACGTCCGAAGAGACTACCGAGTCTACCATTTCTTAGACGGACGTTACACTCTATAGGTCCTATAGGGACCTAATCTTTCTAGGGGACCTCTTCCTTTACCGTTGGGCGGGGTCATAAGAACTGACCTCTTAGGGTACCTGTCCCCTCGGACCACCCGATGTCAGGTACCCCAACGTTTCTCAGTCTGTGTTGACTCGTTAATTGTGTGTGTGGTCGTCACGCTCTCTCAAGGGAAAAGAGGTGTGGGAGAGGTCGCAAAAAATAAACATCTGAAAAACTAATACCGGTAAGACTGACCATACTCCACTATAGAAAAACATCAAAACTAAACGTAAAGAAATTATTAATCACTAAGACTCGTAGAAAAGTACACGGACAACCGGTATACATACAGAAGAGACCTTTTATTAAGGGAGCTAGAATGTACGGGATACGGGAAAGATAATGACGACAAAGAACTTTTATAAGTGGAGGGAAGTTTTGTATAGAAATTTTAGTAGAGGAAGTCCTTCTGACCCGTCTTAGTAGTTCGCACGACAAAGTTAGTAGCGGTCATCGGTCAGAGAACGGACCCACAAGACCCAAGAATTGAAAAATAAACCCGGGAAAAAAAATGGAAGAAAATTCCTTTCACATATACAGCACCCCCTCACACATGCACACACGTACGCGTGTACACACACACGGACATGTACGCCGATAAGATAACAACCACGGTGTAGGACTCAACGACAGGTCAAGTTCTCGAATCGAGTTCCCTCCCTTCTCCACTTGAACCTTCCGAGTCTACTCCCTTTATCCTCCACTAATACGAGGTCAAAGGTCTCGTTCTATTGGTACAAGACATAAGGATCTATCCCGAGGAACTAGTAAATTCGGATGTTTCTAGAAAGAGTCGACGGTGATCCGGTACTTCGTACTAACTCTGTCTAACTACGATTAGTCAAAACGTTTCTGATACATACATAGACGACAAAACGTATTAGACCGTCCTGACCATTTCCCAGTCTTCTTTACAGAAGAAAAAGGACTTCCGAATCCTTCCACGTCCCCTGTAACTTAGAGTACATGGTTTTTACAAATTAATGTTTGTTGATTTCAGTTAATGTAAAATTTTTAAACCATTTTTTATCAAATTGGTTATTTAGAGATGGTCTCGGGAAATCTCATTACATTTTATAATAAACTGTCAAAGTTTGTGAGTCGATAGTGAACGAAATAAACCTACCTCAATAAAAATGATTATTGTCTTAACCCCTCTTTACTGAATAACGTATATTCGATTGTAAAACATGATCACTCTTATATAAAACCATCCTTTTTCTAATACCGATTTTTATCGTTGGACCTTTTCAGTAAAATAGTCCGTCTAAGACTGACTCTCTCTAGGATTTTTACGAACAGAATTCTTCACAAATTAGAATCTAGACAAAAAGTTAGTAAAATTCCTTTCCTTGTTCTAACGGAGAACTATAACTATAACCTATAATTTGTTCCAAAGACCAAAGTTTCATTTATCTGAAAATAAATAACTCTTCTCCGGACGCATATTCTTCCTTCGACCGATTAAAACCGGGTAAAGGGACCTTAGTGCTAAAGGATAAACTACCCTTACACTCCTCGTACTAACAAATATGACGTCTTTTCTGTCACCCTTCTTCTCTCCTTTCTCGTAGTTCCCTGACTGGAAAACTGGGTCGACTGTCGGGTTCTTAGGTTCTAAAATCTTGATCCTAACGTCACGTAGTCCCGATTTAGAAGGATTCCGCTTACTTTTTGCTAAGACTCAAGACACTTCTTACGTCCTGAGAGAGGGTTGATAGAGAATTTAAACAAAAGAGGGGAAGTAGCAAAGAGGTGTCCTATGTACGTTGTCGAAGAATCGACCAGGGTAACGATCGTCTAACTGACTCGAAGTCAAGTGGATGTCAAACGACGATCACAATATTGACTTTACTGTCTTTAACAGATAAAAACGAGAGATTCTGTCATCGACCGTCATTGTCTATTTATTTTTGTAAAATTTTTAATCACTTACCTACGTAAAAAGTTTCATTGTTTAAGTTTTTAAACAAGAACTTGAGACCCCAGGAAGTCGTCAACACCTTGTTTCCTGATAAACTCCGATTCCTTTCGCCTACCGGAAATTTGAGAAGTTTAGCAACAATAGATGGGGGCATCACATATACGCGTACGTACGATTCAACGAAGTCAGCACAGACCAAGAAAAGTTGGGATACCTGTCATCGGGAGATTCGACGAGACAGGTACCCAAGAGATCCGTTCTCATGACCTAACCCAACGGTACGGGAGGAGGTCTCTTAGAAGGGTCGGGTCCCTAGTTTGGGTACAGAGAAAGCAGTGGACGTAGTCTTCCGTCTAAGAAATGGTGTTCGCAGTGGACCCTTCGGGGAACATCACGCATGACACCACATAAGAGGACTAGGACGGAAGTAGTGGTTCTGGGAGTAAGCGAGATCCCGGCCCTTGCAGCCGACAACTGAGAAGTGTTGACTAAGGAAGGGATTTTATAATTAAACCCCTGAAGGACCGTGAGGTCGTTAATTCTCTGGTACGAAGGTGACGTTCCCCGTACCCAAGTCAGAAACCAGCCCTTTGATTCTAGGGTGTACGGTACGACGTGTCGACGTCCTTTTTTTTTTCTTTTATGACTCAACCAGGTTTTTGGTTGACATGTTACCAAGATCATGACGATTCAACAGAAATTGAAGTAAACTTTGTTAAAACAATGTCATCTAACATAACACTGTCGACAGTATAGTGGTACGTAAATTCTTTTGTATTTTTAACCACTTAAAAACATATCGGTAAAATTATAACTTCCACTTTCTTTTTTATAAAATTTGTATAATACGAAATAATAAAGTTTTTTCCATTTTTTCTTTGACTTTACGTTTTTTCCTAAACATGTCACATACCTCTTCCACGACATTAACTAGTTCGAATAGATTTCATCAAACACTTCAAAGTATGACCCTTAAAGAGTGACCTACTACACGACGATAGTCGATCTGGTCAGCTTCAACTATCGCTAATCTAGCTCTGTAATTAACTCTTGTTGACTCTCTCATCGTAACTTTGTATATGTAAGTCAAGTCAAGTCAGCGATTCAGCACAGGCTGAGAAACGTTGGGGTAGTTAACGTCGTGCGATCCGGAGGGACAGGTAGTGGTTGAGGGCCTCAAGTGAGTTTGAGTACACGTAACTCAGTCACTACGGTAGGTCGGTAGAGTAGGAGACAACAGGGGAAGAGGAGGACGGGGGTTAGGGAGGGTCGTAGTCCCAGAAAAGGTTACTCAGTTGAGAAGCGTACTCCACCGGTTTTATAACCTCAAAGTCGGAGTCGTAGTCAGGAAGGTCACTTGTGGGTCTTGACCAGAGGAAATCCTACCTGACCAACCTAGAGGAACGTCAGGTTCCCTGAGAGTTCTCAGAAGAGGTCGTGGTGTCAAGTTTTCGTAGTTAAGAAACCGTGAGTCGAAAGAAGTGTCAGGTTGAGAGTGTAGGTATGTACTGGTGCCCTTTTTGGTATCGGAACTGATCTGTCTGGAAACAACCGGTTCATTATAGAGACGAAAAATTATACGATAGATCCAACTAGTATGGAAAGGAAGGTTCCTCATTCACAGAAAATTAAAGTACCGACGTTGGTGGTAGACGTCACTAAAACCTCGGGTTTTTATATTTCAGACTGTGACAAAGGTGACAAAGGGGTAGATAAAGGGTACTTCACTACCCTGGTCTACGGTACTAGAAACAAAAGACTTACAACTCGAAATTCGGTTGAAAAAGTGAGAGGAGAAAGTCAAAGTAGTTCTCCGAAAAATCAAGGAGAAGTAAAAGACGGTATTCCCACCACAGTAGACGTACTGACTCCAATAACCATAAAGAGGGCCGTTAGAACTAAGGTCGAACACGAAGAAGGTCGGGTCACAAAGAGTACTACATGAGGCGTATATTCAATTTATTCGTCCCATTGTTACATGTCGGAACTGAATGAGAAAAGGATAAACCTTGTATATGGAATGGTATACATTTTAATCTGTCGGTCACCTTTAAACGACATACTGTGTCCCTCGAGTTTAGACCACGAGACACTATTAGATCTCCCTACTCTTACCTCCACTCTCCCTCCAAGTTCTCCCTTCCCTGTATGTATATAGATACCGACTAAGTACAATTATATACTGTCTTTGGTTGTATTATAACATTTCGTTAATAGGACGTCAATTTTTCTTTGTTTAAATTTCTTAGTTATAATATGTTGAACTCTCTATCGGTTGTATGAGTTCCATAGGTCAGTTCGAAACTTTTAGTAAACGTGGTGGAACCAATACAAATAACGACACTACAAACCCAAGGTGTATTCAATTCGTTTTTTTTTTTTTTCTTTATTTTTTGTGGAAGAACTGACATAAAGGTGTAAGATAAGAGAGATGACTCTGCATTACTTTTGTAAGACAAAGATTTTGTTTAACACTACCCGCTACTTTTTACCTATGACATGTTATTACACCTTACTTTCTCTAGTCCCCCGTTCACTTTACTTGACGATACTGGGTACGGTTTCTAAATAGAAGTAGGTTTCCTCCACTACAAGACATATACCACCCTAACCTTCCCTCGGAAGACAATACTCGGGGAAGGTCTTTTGGTCTACTAATTAAGATTGTTCACGATGAGGGTCAAGCTGGTTGACTTTCATCGTGAGCTACTCGTAAACCTTAATCAGTTGTCTTTTACATATCAGAAGGTAGTCTTATTACGTTCCGGTGTACAAAGAAACTACTGGTCCGTTTTTGACAATGTTAAATTGACCTTTCAAGACTAAGTAGATAACACACTTGGTCTGTAACGTGGAAACCTAAAGGTAAATAAATCCAGAAATGTTTTAAAAGATTTACCTTTCTTAAAGTTAAGGGACTTTCTGACATTTTCCGTGAATCTTGTCAAGAAACGAGATTTTCCATTTTTTCCAAATCCTTATACCTTATTACTTAAACGAACCTTTTACCGTTTTCCATCACCACTTGTTTTGTCACTTATATGTCACGTTATTTCAAGGACCACTTTTCCTTGTCATACAGAAAATAAAAATGAATTTTTGACTTCCTTCAAAAATCGGTTAGGTCACATATAGGCATCACCCTCAAGAAAGACCCAAAGACACCGACCTCTGGTCAGGAAGACAGGGAGCCATTAGAATTTGTCCTCGTTAAACACGACTCAAGGCCATTAATCTTCACACGGACTCAATGACTCCTCATTCTGAGGTTCTTTATGTGTCTCCTATGTACCCTACTGTGCGACTAACAAACATGAATCTTGTACTAGAATATTTGTACTCCTTCTGTATCGACGTTTTAGCAGTATGTCGATTATGTTTATTGAGTTCGGTTTTTATATAGACTCCGAGATTACTTGAATAAAGTCATTAAATTCTAACTAAGTTTGTAACAGTTTTGATAAGAAATAAAAACTCAATACATCTATCGATTTTTCTTTTTTTCATGAACTCTAGTATTATTCTATTATAAGGGTGTTGTTTCCTCTTTTTTACGTCAGTGAGTTGTGATTTTATTAAACTTCACGGAGGTACAAGGGAGAAGTGCCGGTAATACTATATGGAACTATTAGTTCTTTCCGTTTTTGCTAACAGGAACAAATAAAGTGTCCCAATACCTTTCCGTTTTTACTCTGACGTCCGTTTCTCCTTCAACTTTCATTCCCTGTAACGTCATATGTAACGTAACCATTAAAAGTCGTGCTAATAAATTACCTTCTCCCCTTTTGAGAGGATCGACCAGTTCTGCACCGTCACCTCTTTCTTAGGTCTACATCTAAGTCTTCTATCGAAGAAACGTATTAGAAACGACTGATACAAATATCTTCATTTACAGTTCCATTCGAACCGTTCCTTGTTTTCTCTACTCAGTGTAAAGAGGTCAGAGTAAGGGCTCTACAATAGAAAATGGAAAGACTCATACATGTTCCGACTGGGACCCAAAGACTAGGAAATACCCTTTGTCATACGTTTGTGAGTTTATTCCCGTCGCGTCAGTAAAAAGTATACACGAAACAAAAGTAAAGATACTGAACCTTTCTGGTTCAAAGGTTCCCGTCTTTAGGTACATCAACGGGACGTTCAGTTCAGGAACGAACGTGGGACCTGAATTAGTTCGCTAATGAAAATCTGTCCGAGAATCTTCGCTTGCATTCGAAACTTACCTTTTACGAAAAGAGACACAGAACGAAAGTGTAGTCTGTGTCGGTTCAAGTAAATCTCTCGTCTTTCCACACTTATTCTGAACAGTCATGGAGTCAGGAAAACACAAAAGTCATATAAAAGGATACAGAGACCTTGGCGAAGATATATTAGTCGGTAATACAGTATCGGACGGTTCGGTTGTCCACAATGGCCGCTCTTTGATACGGTTAACGAAAACCCTATGCAACTGAAAATACCGATTTCTAGAACTGAATTATACGATCATCTTTTCTGATAAAATGTCGAAGGAATCTCGAAATACTACTTCCACCCTATCGGGAAAGAGTCGAAATCATAGAACGTAGTAACAGAGTAAAGAGCGAAAAGAAAATGGGGGTTTGAAGAAATGTTATAAAACATAAATAGTGGGGAGAAAGGAAGGTTAAATAAGGAATAAAAGAACACCAGAATTAAGTCGGTGGGATGATAGGATTTTAAAAGAAGTGTCCATCAGTGATCATTGGAAAATCCTTTGTGTACATTTCTGAATTTCGACTGCAAAAAACCTGGAAGGATACTGCCAACGAAACAACTACGGGGGTGACGGAATTTGGGAAGGAAACGAGAGAATTGAAGACACTATGACATATCTGACTAAGAGTTTTGGTCGTCTATCAGAGCTAAAGAGATAAAACTAATACCGAATTTTGGTATTTCCCTAAGACATGGGTGGAGGTAGAGAAAGGAAGATTCAGAAGTGAGAAAAGGGAAACATTACAAGAAAGAGGAAAAAAGGAAGGTTTAGGGTGACAATAGTGGGAACAGGTTCAAGACACAGTACGAACAAGAATTGACCGGAGAAACATAAGTCAAAAAGGAGTAAGGTTGACAATGATTCGATGACGATCTAAAAAAAGGGGTTTTGTGAAAAAAAAATTGTTCACGAGACACGACCTTTCACCGACCTAAGTTCGGTAAACCCTTACGTAGACAAACTTCTACATAAAGGGAATTTTGATCTGTTCATGAATGTCACTTCTACGTCTAGTCACTGACAGAACCTACGTTTACGACTCCACCGGGTCAAATCAGACTGCGAACCTCAGTCTAAGGCATCCGATCTCCAGTCCCGAGACGTTAGTTCCGTTAATTTTCCCACTTTACATCGAAGACGTCTTGACCCGACTTATCATAATCCCCGAAATTTCGTCTTTTGTGTCCGCTCAGACTCCTGTTTACTCTCATCCATAATGCCGTACACAAGTTTCCTTTCTCGGTTAGTCACCTGATACGACTTGTTTCAAAACAAGAATATGACGATCTCTACTACGTCTACTTCCCCGTCACCAGTTTGACTCAAGATATCAAAGACGACCCTAAAAAAAAAAAAAAATGAATTATACAGTTTTAAAAAAGACAAAGTCATGTATCCCATTATGTAATAGAAATTTTGAAAATAACTTTATGTCAATTAAATGTTACAACACAATCAAAATCTACATAAATCGTTCTGCTAAATCAGAAAAAGTCTAAGAAAAGGTCACATCTAACAACGTTCTATAACATATATCAAGGGACACGATATGTCGTCCAGGAGAAAATAACATAAACATCATCGTACATACAATTAGGGTTTAGGGATTAAATAACAAGGAAAGAGGATTGTGTAAGAAAAAAGTTTTAAGCGAAAATTAACCTCCTATCAACGGAATGTCACAACACAACCAAAGACGGTATGTTGTTGTACTTAGCCGGCGTTCATATATCCAGGGGAGGGAGAACCTGCAGGGAGGGCAGAGGTGCGGTAGGGTGGCAGATCTACCGGCGTGTCGTGACCCAACCTGAGGGACACAAAATATCATTGAAGGGTGATAGACGACACTAAAAACGAACACCTCATTTCTTCATCCGATTCCTAAAGGATCCGACTAAACGTCCTCCCACTAAGAAGGTACTCAAGGAAATATACCTGGTCAACAAAATTGGTTTACTTACATTAATTAACAAGGGATCTGGTAAGATCCCCGGAAAGTCCATCGCGATCACCATTTCTTGGACGGACGATTACGTCTTCAGTCTTATCTGTACTCAAACTAGGGACCCAGCCCTTCTAGGGGACCTCCTCCCGTATCTTTGGGTAAGGTCATCAGAACGGACCTCTTAGGGTACCGGTCTCCTCGGAGTTTCCGATGTCAGCTACCCCAACGTTTCTCAGTCTGTGTTGACTCGTTGATTCGTGTCGTGTCGTGAGTGATGTACGATCCTCTTCCTCCCAGTGTACGACCTCTCGGGGGTTCACTATATAAGGGTGGTCGTCGAAGGAGGTGATTGACAAGATATATTCGGTCGAGTTTCACAGATGAAACGAAGAATTTCGAAGAAAGGGGGAAGACGGCGAGTAAACCACACATTAGGGGTTGTCAATTAAGGTAATGATACATAGGAAAAAAATTATTCTACATTTCTGGAACTTCTTCTTGATTTCTCGGAGAACTACTTTCACTTTCTACTCTCACTTTTTCAACCGAATTTCGAGTTGTAAGTCCTTTGATTCTAGTACCGTAGACCAGGATAGTGAAGTACCGTTTATCTACCCCTTTGTCACCTTTGTCACCGACTGAAATAAAAAGACCCGAGGTTTTAGTGACGTCTACCACTGACGTCGGTACTTTAACTTTCTGCGAATGAGGAACCTTCCTTTCAATACTGGTTGGATCTATCTTATAATTTTTTGTCTCTGTAATGAAACAGTTGTTTCCAGGCAGATCAGTTCCGATACCAAATAGGTCACCAGTATATACCTACACTCTCAACCTGATATTTCTTTCGACTCACGGTTTCTTAACTACGAAAACTTGACACCACAACCTCTTCTGAGAACTCTCAGGGAACCTGACGTTACTCTAGGTTGGTCAGGTAGAATTTCCTCTAGTCAGGACTTACAAGAAACCTTTCTAACTACAACTTCGACTTTGAGGTTATGAAACCGGTGGACTACGTTTCTCGACTGAGTAAACTTTTCTGGAACTACGACCCTTTCTAACTCCCGTCCTCCTCTTCCCCTGTTGTCTCCTACTCTACCAACCTACCGTAGTGGCTGAGTTACCTGTACTCAAACGTATTTGAGGCCCTCAACCACTACCTGTCCCTCCGGACCACACGACGTCAAGTACCCTAACGTATCTCAACCTATGCTGACTCACTGACTTGACTTGACTCGACTTTGTGGAACTCCCGTCTTTGGAATAGAAACATAGGATAGTGAGTTTTTTCCTGAGACGTGTGTCGTACATGATTGACGAAAAAAATTTCCCACCACAACTAGTAGACAAAGTAAGGGTTACCTACCACAGGATTCTTAGTCGAAGTACTAAATAAATCAGATTACACCCTACTCGGTCTTCTCCCGTTGACCGTAAATGAAGTGTGAAGACTACACAATCCATGGTACGTTTTAAAGAGAACATTATTATTCTTGTCTAAATAGAAAGACAAATAGAATAGATTTATTTGTTAGAAATAAATCTAAATGACACGGAACGTACTTTACTTCACTAAATATATGTAATAAAGTAAAACGAGGAATATTACTGATACACCCTATCCAGAGTAACAAAACCAGTAAAATGTCTACTACACTACTATGACAAAGAATCTCTTCAAAATTAAAAAATTTCCATTCACAATTCAAAGTGTCGTCCATTCACATCTCCACCTTGAGTTTTTAGAAAGTTAGACGAAAATGAGATCTCGTAACGAAATTGACGTTCTTTTTTACAACTTTGTGGAACTTTACTTCACTANAATTTCCTACCACAACTAGTAGACAAAGTAAGGGTTACCTACCACAGGATTCTTAGTCGAAGTACTAAATAAATCAGATTACACCCTACTCGGTCTTCTCCCGTTGACCGTAAATGAAGTGTGAAGACTACACAATCCATGGTACGTTTTAAAGAGAACATTATTATTCTTGTCGGAAATAAATCTAAATGACACGGAACGTACTTTACTTCACTAAATATATGTAATAAAGTAAAACGAGGAATATTACTGATACACCCTATCCAGAGTAACAAAACCAGTAAAATGTCTACTACACTACTATGACAAAGAATCTCTTCAAAATTAAAAAATTTCCATTCACAATTCAAAGTGTCGTCCATTCACATCTCCACCTTGAGTTTTTAGAAAGTTAGACGAAAATGAGATCTCGTAACGAAATTGACGTTCTTTTTTACAACTTACTTGTATGTTAAAGTTATTTGTAGAGTAGAGAAAGAAGTAATTGATGAACCTAAAGAGCCATAGTGAACCTTTTAACAAACTTTACGTTAAAACGTCTGGGGTGTTGTCTGGACGCCTTAGTTTGTGAGATGTTCACCCGGGGGGTTTAAAGAAAATTCGTTTTTTCTAACCCTACTAAGACTACTTACAATCCCGAACTCTTGACGATCGAACAGAAGAGAGAGTGACAGCTATAGAAATACACCGAGATATGAATAAATATTAAGTACGACTTACGAACGTCAGATACATAACATAAAATAATATACGGTAGTAAATTTGACATAAACTTAAAATGAAATATAAAAGGTTAAGGATAAAAATTAAACAGAACACAGAAGAACCTCCGACGAGAACCACTTACTCCGGAGTGTATTTTTCGTGTTTTTATAACATACAACTCACATGAATACACTTACGGTCAATGATACAAAGCCCTATTTGGAGTCTAGACAAAAACGTCCCAGGACCTGTAAAACATAAATGACCCTCCCTTCGTCTTACTCTTCGTTTTGAATTAGGTAAGTCCGTTCTAAATAGAGACGGTGAAATACGGGAAACAGTCTCCTCGATTTGCAAAACCAGTAATTAAAATGTAACGGAAGAAAAGGTTCGAAACGACCCGCAGTCATTCCTACAGTCGTATACTTTAACGAAGATGTAGAGAGTTCAGATGGACCCTAAGTGACCTTTAGACGGGTCTACGGGTTCTAAACTACTACGTATTCAATTTACAAGTAGGAGAGAAGACATTTTGTATTACCAACAGACGACCAGTAAAATCGGTAGTGCGAAAAGTCCTGGTCCACAGATAAGGCTTACTTGCTTGTAAAGGACGGGACCACAAGAGTGGACGTATAGTTTGTGTGACTTGGAATACCTCAACCAAAACTTCTATTACAATCCGAAATACTTACAAAAGAGGGTAAAAGTTGTCCCTTTACTTAGTCTTTGCCGTTTCACTTATCAATTAAAGGGAAGAGACATACGTCGAGAGGACAATGTAAATATCATTTTCACATGAAATGAACTCAGATTGAGTCAAGTAAATAAGACTAAAAACTCAAATTTTATGTTCATTTCACTGATTTGATCAAATGTGGCGGACTTAATCTAAAATCAATGAAGAAAAAGAACACAGAAATTCCCTTTACTGGGATTACAAATAGTGAAACTAGAACGAAGACATAAATTTTAAATGAATCATTTTTCTAGAAGAAAGAAAAGGGAGACAGAGAGGAGGAAGTAAAGGGGAAGGAGGAAGACGTGGGGGTCGAGGTGAAATTAATACTTTTTCTTTTCTCTTCGGTTGTTTGTAAACAACTCGTAAATAAGACAGGGTCCTTGATATGAAGAATTCTAAGAAAAAAATTGGACAAAATAAGTACCATGAGAAAGGATAAGGGTGACCAAGTTGCTAGTAGAAAGATGACTCTGAAAGTAAGAGATCTGTTACACAGTGGATAAAGATAACTGAGTCGAAGTATTTGGGGGGAATTTTGGTAGGAATGACGAGACAGTAGTGACTGAATGAGTAGAAAGTCTTCATAGATTGTCTTGAGAATTAACCAAAGGGACTGGAGTAAAAGAGGTCGGCAATCACATGTACATAAAAATAGTGATAGTTTTACTAGAAAGGTTGTACGTTTAGATCAGTCACTAATTAAGTCGTTTTTAAATAACACACAGATGACAAAAGGGTCTACGAAACACGACACTTATAAAGAAACTTATACCGTCTCAGATTTTGGAGTTTTATAAAGATAAACCGTCTTCTCTGTCTACTTATTAACCTGTTAATAATACCTTACATTATACATTTTCCTATTTTTATACACGTGTTATAACTTCTCCCTTTTTACTCAGAACTCGTCACTTAACCATCTCTCTAAATCCTTTTTGAACAACCCGTTTTATTATAGGACATTCCGTAGAACTTTCTACTTATCTTCTATTAAATCCCTTCTTCTACTTCCAGTCCGACCTGTACCTACGATCTCCATTTCTAATGGTCCCCATTAGAACTCGTTTCCGTTGTTTTTTCTTTCCCGAACTACAAAAGTCTTGATTTCTTTAAGACAAATAACAATCGAGGATTGTTCGAGGATTAAACCCCCTATCATATAATACATTGTTATCCATTGATTACGTACTTGACTTCCCGACAAATGTCTTTATATTTCTTTTAAACTTGATCTAACCATCGATGTCTCTACCTCTCTTTCTATACCTGTATTCTTTGGGTATCCTCAATTTTAGAAATCCTATACCACAACTGATCTACCAATTACTCTCACTCACTCCCTTATCTTAGTTCCTACCGAGGGTCTATTTAAGGTTAAACCGGTATTGTATCTGAAATGAGGGGGGTATGAATTTTGAACAATTACCACAACAGGTCAACGAGTCAACACAGGCTGAGAAACACTAGGGCACCTGACGTCGTGTGGTCCGAAGGGACAGGAAGTGGTAGAGGACCTCAAACGCCTTTGAGTACGGGTATCTCAGTCACTACGGTAGGTGGGTAGGGTAGGACACAGTAGGGGAAAAGGAGGAAGAAAGGGTCGTAGTCCCAGAAAAGGTCACTCAACCGAGAAACGTAGTCCACCGGTTTCATAACGTCGAAGTCGAAGTCGTAGTCGCGAAGGTTACTTATAAGTCCCAACTAAAAAAATCCTGACTGACTAACCTAGAGGAACGTCAGGTTCCCTGAGAGTCCTCAGAAGAGGTCGTGGTGTCTAGTTTTCGTAGTTAAGAAACCGTGAATCGGAAATAACAGGTCGAGAGTGTAAGTATTCACTGATGACCTTTTTGGTGTCGAAACTGATGAACCTGGAAACATCCGTTTCATTACAGAGACGAAAAATTATTCGACGAATCCTAACAGTAATTGCTTTTTCTATTCTATGGTTGTATCTATCGAGACTGAGATGTTCGACTGAGAAAAGAATGGAATGGTTGAAATAATGGTCAAAGGGGGAAAATAAGGGGGAAGAGGACGATAACTAAAACCTTGTATACGAGAGAATGAAAAAGAATGAAAAGAAGACTACTAGGGATAAAATCCTTACAGAAAAGAGAAACTGAGTTGGAGTTGACAAGTGTACATGAAGTTGGTGTATTTTGTAAGAAAATTCTTATGGTACAAAGAGGGTAGGGAAGTGGGTTCAATTTCAATTTATAAACCAAAAGAAACAATAACGTCGTAAAACACGATATCGGGTGGTCCGAGGAAACAAGTACCCAAAGAGGTCCGTTCTTATGACCTCACCCAATGGTACGGGGGAGGTCCCCTAGAAGGGTTGGGTGCCCATCTTGGGTACAGAGAATACAGAGGACGTGACCGTCGGTCCAAGAAACGGTGATCGTGGCGGACCCTTCGGGTATAACAGTATAATGTAATATTAATAAATAAATGTGCAGACGGAAAAGAAAACTTGATACCTGAAAAGTTTTTTACGAGTAATAGAATGAAAAAAAGGACGACATTGACGGATATGATCGTAGGCTATATATAACAATATTAGTCACGAATAACTTATATACTTACTTTCTGACAGAAAATTTAGTTACTTTATAGCAATATAGAAACGACTTAAAAGTTCAAGACATCAAACTCCATTGTATAACTTCTACAAATGTATACTTTAAATGGACCTTTAATTACGTTGAAATGTCTTAGACACTAGTGGACAGGAACCAGAGAGGTGTCGGATTAGTAAGTTAGTTAAAATTAACAAAACACTAAAAAAAGAAATAAAAAACAATGGGTATCATTTTATGAAAGATAAAGACTGGAAAGAAGTATAGGGTCATCAGGTTCTTCTACTCTCCGCGTACCTCTTAGGGACTACAGTTGAATGTCAAACCTGGATTTGGGTCATTTCGGAGCCGATCTACTCGGTCGGGTGTCTGTTACGTATCTACACACTAGTTCTTTTTTTTATGACGAAAAATCTTAGTGACTTAAAGTCGTACTAAACAATTTATCGCAATAGCGTCGTTGTCGACTGACTATTTTAGTCAAGGAAAGAGAGAAAGGGAAGATAAGAGTTACGATGGTAGGAGAAAGAAAATAATAAGTGGACATCATGACGGTATCTAGTGACTCTTTTCAGAAGGTTGGAAATTAAAGAAAAGGAAAGTTGAATGAAATACATGATGTAGTCTAATTAGAAGGACAAGATTTGGTAAGTCACCAAAGTATAATAAGAAGTTTATTTCAGGTCTATTCATCAGACAGAGGCAAATAACTTTAAGACAGACAGGAAGTTGCAGGTAGAGTTTACAGTGAAAGAGATCTCTGGATGACAGAAGGAAGGTTTACTACCCGAGACCAAAGAGGGTTCCTGAAGTCGTAGAGGGGACAAGAGGGCACGGAGTCGGGGACCGGTGGTCGTAAGACAAGGGACAAACCAAAAAATCTAAGATATATGTCTTTTCGAACACTATACACTATAGTATACTATACACTATAGTATGTTACAAATAGACATAGACAAACCGAATAGAGTAGTTCGTATCACGGGAGTTCCAGGTTGACGCAACAGGTTTACCGTACTAAAGGTGAAAAACCTTCGTTTATATACATATGTATATTCATTTATACATGTGCGTGTGTGGGAAATAAGTAAGTAGACAACTATAGAGGTTGAAGATTTACAACTTCAAGAGGTCGTGAATCAGTCACTTTTGAGATAAAAACAAATAAGACGAATCTGATAAAGTAGAAGAACTTAAATACCTAACTATATAAAGTAATCCAAACTTGTTAATAACCAATAGTAGAGAAATTGATAACGGAGACAGAAGAAGAAAAACATTTAGGTCAACATATACAATCGAAAGTGTCACGTGACATCGGGATAATTGTGTACGGATCTAAAAAAGAAAAGATCAAATGAAAAACACTTGAAAAGGTCAAAAGATAAAAAGAAAAGTCAGACTATATTAAAAGAAAATCTAGGAAGGTACTAAAGAATTAGAACCATTAATGTTAAAATCGACAAAAGTTTAAACGACACTAAAGAAAAATACCAAAAGTCGACAGTCGAAAGATACTTATTTCATTTGTACTAACAGAATGTTAATACCTTTAAAGTTGTAGACCTTGGGACCACCTAGAGAGATGACACATGACAAAGACGGTACGGAGGAACACATGAAATCATAGAAACTAACACATAGTCTATAATATAAACTTCAACCAACATCTGATGAAACTCCGGCTGTATATATAATACAAGAAACTATATCCGAGATTCTCAAAAATACTTCAAGAGCTCCCGTCATCGTTAGATCCTAGTGGAAGTAAGTCTCAGTCATAACTCTAAAAGACCTAATGAGCTCATTAAACTTCAGTCTTAGAAACTACGAAAGGACTTCTATACATACAAAAATATTGTCTATTCCTAAATGAAATTTTCATACATAAATAAATAAACCAACGTAAACCTCTTCCGCTACCGTGGGGTGAGGTCATGAGAACGGACCTTTTAGGGTACCTGCCTCCTCGGACCACCCGACGTCAGGTACCCCAGCGCTTCTCAGCCTGTGCTGACTCGCTGAAGTGAAAGCGAAAAGTGAAAGTACGTAACCTCTCCCTTTACCGTTGGGTGAGGTCACAAGAACGGACCTCTTAGGGTCCCTCCCCCCTCGGACCACCCGACGGCAAATACCCCAACGTGTCCCAGCCTGTGTTGACTTCGCTGAATCGTCGTCGTCGTAACCAGAGTAAATATCGTACGGTTTAGAAAACGACGTAGGACGCCTTAAGAGAGATCACCACCGTACGTTTGAATCAACGGGACACGGTACACCTTAGAATCAAAGGACTGGTCCCTAACTTGAACTAGGAACGTAATCTTCCACTTAAGAATTGGTGACCCGGTAGTTCCGTCAGGGTCGTAAATGTAAAATCGTTTCCTTAATAGAACAAATGAACAATAAGAGTGAGCATACGTTAAAATATTTTAGAGTACTGAAATTTGTAAGAGATGTATATGCAAACACTCCGAACTTAAACAAAGAATTGGGTCCTACAGAGGGAACCTAAGGTTAGAACATATAGGTCACAGAGGAGACAACTGAGTTAAGTCCATAAATTGTTGTAAAAGTTTAATTTGGACAGACTTTTATTTGAGGTCGAAAAGGGGTTTCGCACGAGAAGAACTTTAGAAAGGTTAGAGACAACTACCGTCTAGACAGGACCTACGAAACAGATTTTTAGCACTGCGGTAACGGATGCTCCAGAGGGACGCAGGTGTATCTCATTCTACGGAAAGCCCGGAGTGCTCCACAAGGTGTACCATATAAAAACTGGAGAAGACGAGGAACCAAGGATCAAGAATCGACCAAAAGTTTGTAAGGTCCTTACGAAGTCCGAGAACCTACACGAGTGGGGAGATGCACCCGGTATAAAAGAAGTCTGTCGGCGTTTCCTTTGACACCCAGAAAAAAGTTTCCGAAAAAGACTGGTGGGACGAATGTCAACAATAGAAGTGGGGTGAGATTAGGAAAGGTTATAGAGTAGTAAGGGACATTATCAAGAGGGCGAAATAAAAAATTTATCGTAAATAGTAGGAGATGTTATGATAAAATAAAGAAATACAAATGAAGAATAAAAAGACAGAGAGGAGGGTAAGGTAATCTTATATTCGAAGTGTTCCTAGAACTAGATAAAAGAAATGATTGTTTGAGGGTTGTGGTCCTGATATAATGTACCGTGTACTATTACAATTTATTCATAAACAATTGACTCAATTACAAGGGTCAGTCTCCTTTTTTCACGTGAAACACCAGCAAAAGTCTTGACTTTAGAACGATTACGTTTTTCCGACAAAGGGAAACCCCGTTGTTTTGTTCTAACGAATTTTATAGTAGTTGTTCTTTATAAATTAGGGAGTTTGAAATAGGATAATTCAACTACCATCGACAGGTCAAATATTACTTTACGGTCACCAATGAGATCAAAATACAATATTTCCTTAAAACTCCGTCGTTTATTTTTTTACAGTGACTTAACTATATACGACTGTTAAGTTAATGGTAGACGAAGAGACACGAAGACCGCGTTAGTTAACACTTATGAATGAAAACACAAATGTGTCACTTTCCGTAACCACACCACAAAGTGTGCCTGGTGAAATTAGACGGACCTGTCATGAAACTACCTGAAGACTCTTTACCGTCACTGGTTTTAGAGAACGGTTAATCTATAAACTCGGTCCTGTGTAGTCCTCTGACTGAATCTACAAAATTATAATAAGATGAGTGACGAGTATGGAATTATCCGAAAGTTTTGTAATTTACGATTGGTTTAAGACTCTTAAATAAAAATTAGGACTAAAATGTCTACTCCTTCGTTTACCCCTTCTTCAATTTACCGAATAAATTTCGACACAGTGTTTAATTGTCGTATGACCCTGAAACACGGTCCGTGAGAACAGAGTTCGAAGATTCAAATATTTACAGCACTAAACTACGGTCGTGTTAGGTCCTTAGATCCGGACTCCTTATATTAAATAGAGGACCCCTACGACGACTCCTACTGACCTCTGAAGGGACAATTGTAGGTCCCAGACTTTGATCTGGACCAAGGGTGACTATTTGCTACCTCGAGATTAGACACAAGGCAGGAAGTCCTTCTTCGTAGTAAAACCACAAAGGGGTTGGAATATGTATCTCCCAGATTTTATTACACGAATTACCTTTTTATTTCTCAAGGTGTACAAGACTACAAACATGTTACCTCATAATATCAAGTATCTCAATCTTAAAAGACGAGGTCCTCTTATCTGAATTCAATCCATAGTGAAACGATCTGTTGGTGTGTGAGTCAATATCTATGCACCTCATCGAACCACACATAGTTTTAGATACACAAGGAATAACCCATATTCCCTAATAATGACATAGAACAGGAACCCGTTCCTGAAGAAAGAAATACAATCTTTCTCTTCGAATCTTCATATTAATATGAACCAATTTTGACGGTTAACCAACTACTCCGAAAATTTTTTTAAGAAAGTATAAGAATCAAAGGAGTAGACATGCTATCACTAGTAACATCCTAGAGAGATTGTTTCAACAATATCCTTAATTTATGTTATTAGAGTCCAACTTACAAACCTTGTCACGAACCGTGTACTGTTCATGATTTACTAACACAACAGTAAGAAGATTAAAAGGAGTATCGGTAATAATTTACTACTACTAATAATTTACTTCTACTTTTGTATACGAGAGGTCTACTTATGTTACCTCTATCACTCCTTAAGAAAAGTGGAGGATATAAAGTTTCTAACCGATACTCTCGAAAACGATGGTCTACGTTCTATTCCTGTAGTTGATGAAATTATCTATTGAGGTTGTATCTTTCAGTTGTCGATTTAATCTTAAAATTTCGTTATTTTCGTTTGCAGTTCTTTTATAATTCAGTAAAAATGAATCTAAAACTTTTACCGTTCTCATATTAATACCTGCCATCAACTTATCAATTAACTACACTTGGATCTTTTATCTTCAATCTCACTTCAAGTCAAGTCAAGTCAAGTCAGCGAGTCAACACAGGCTGAGAAACACTGGGACACTTAGCGTCGTGCGGTCCGGAGGGACAGGTAGTGGTGGAGGGTCTCAAGTGAGTCTAAGTACAGGTAGCTCAGTCACTACGGTAGGTCGGTAGAGTAGGAGACAGCAGGGGAAGAGGAGGACGGGGGTTAGGGAGGGTCGGAGTCTCAGAAAAGGTTACTCAGTTGAGAAGCGTACTCCACCGGTCTCATGACCTCAAAGTCGAAATCGTAGTAAGGAAGGTTTCCTTAGGGTCCCGACTAGAGGGAGTCTTACCTGACCAACCTAGAGGAACGTCAGGTTCCCTAAGAGTTCTCAGAAGAGGTTGTGGTGTCAAGTTTTCGTAGTTAAGAAACCGTGAGTCGGAAAAAGTATCGTCATATTTTGATTACAATTGTCCACCGTGTATTTATTGTCTTTAAAAACCCCCCACTCACTCATTTAATAAACCACCCTCCTACCAATGATGGATCGGATTAATGTTCAGATACTTCTACAGGTTACACCGTCTGTATATCTAACTGGATGGATATAGAAAAGATTGAAAGAAAATTACACAGGGAAACATAACGTCCGGACCGCACGACGCTAGGTACCCCAGTGTTTCTCAGCCTGTGCTGACTCGCTGATTTGACTTGACTTGAACATAACGTCTCTAACCCTTCGATTTTTGGTAAAGAGGAGCTGAGGAAATTATTACTCTTACGGTTCACATCAAATCCAGAATAGTCAGTCGACTTGAACATATTCTGAACTTAAACGTGGACTTAATACGGTAACTTTCTTTTCGTTCCTGATAGGTAAAAAGACCAACTCTAAAGACATCTCCACCTATCGTGACCCAGACCGGAACTTTCACCGACAAGGATCTCAAGTCAAAATTCCAACTAAAACTACAGACGGAACGATTAAAAAACACGGGTCAAAACGGTCGTTCCACATGTAAAAGTCTGTCAGAATAGTAGTAATTAATTTGTTTATTTAGTGTAGTTTATAGTTGATAATAATAATAACAATAATGAAACAATTCGTCTCATGTTACAAATTTTTTACTCCCGTAAAAAGTTGTGAGTATTGACTCAACCCTAGTAGGTCCGAGACGGTGACAACGGACCACAGAGAACCGTTCAAAGAATTAGAGAGACACTTAGTCAAAGAAGTAAACCTATTACACCTATTATTATAGAAGGAGACTTACAACAACATTCCTAACTTATCAGTCATATGTATTTCACGAAATCAAGGAACGAACACCATGTATATACCGTGGTCGACAATAATTAAAGAAAGGTCAAACAATTTACACTTAAACTCGTAATTTCACAGATTTACTACACTTTAAGACTGAATAATTTTCTCTTATTGATCATAAAGACCCTTTTGTACACCTGAAGTCACTAAAACCATTGACTTATAAAAAAAGGTGTAAGCACTTTATTTGTATGTGTCTTATTAAAAAACTCAAGTGGGTTATTTTCGTCACATGTATCTAATTTAATAAGTCTATTAACAATTATATTGTATCAAACGAGGTGTGTTCTTTTTTTCACTAGAAAGACATCGAGAATGGCTACAAATAACCTTGGATTACTAAAAAATAAGAATATTAAAAAAATTTTCCTTCTTCATCTATTAATTATGAGACAGTGGAAAGGACTCAAGAATTTAACAAATTTCATCCCACTACTAAAGTTTCTTTCTTTCAGTTCTATAAAAACTAATCGATCTCTTCATTTTCATCCGACACCTTACTTAGAAGAGAAAAAACAGCCAATCGGATAAACACCTTGTAATTGTAGACGTCATAGAATAGAAATAAAAAGGAGGAGATTACCTTTCCACTGATAAATACAACGTAAAAAGTTTGTAGTTCTATATACTAGTCTTCCACGTTCACGAGCCCATACCTGTGTGTTCTTTAGGCCACGAAGAAACAGCCACAAACCACAAGCTCCCACTCCTCGCGACGGAAGTCTCCTGCGCCCACAAGACTCGAGAGACGAGTCGTGGGTGAGACGAGGTGAGGGCTCCACGCGGTGTGTACAAGTGACTCATTCGTGTCTCCGAGGGATTGTCGTCCGTCCGAACGACATAGTCCAGGACGGGACGGGACCTGACTAGAAAGAGTTCCTACAGTCGACGGAAACGAAAGGAAGAGGTCAGAACAGAGTTCTAGAGACTCTGAGTTCCTTTCCCAGTCGGTGGTCAGTTCTGAAAAATACAGTCAAGTTGTTTGTCTATATTTTCAGTTCTTAAAGTCCAACGAGCGTAAGATGCATCTTATAAGTTTCAATTACTGACTATTTAGAGAGATGGATATATATATATCTAAACATCATCTTTCTTATAAATATAAAATGTCAAACGACGTCTTAAGTAAACCCCCTTCCTATCTGAGACAAATTCTTTCATGGGAGTGCCAGTGACACTCTTACTAGACTCTTTGACGAGGATTGTGTGGGTCGAAAGTGAAAAAAGTGAAAGGAGGAAAAAAGAGGATACCCGAACCAGTTCCATCCTAACTGACTCTAGCCCCCCTAGGCGTGACGAGTGAAGCATATTCCTATCCTCTTGAAAACACAAAGACTTTCTAGTTCGCTCTGTTCCTCTCTTCGAGAATCTTCCTCCTTCTCTTCTCTTTCTAAATCTAGTCGTGATATATATATTTTATAAAAATATAAATAAATGATAAAATATACTTTAATATACATTTTATATTATACAGTATATCTATATATTAAATTTTAAAAGATCATCCTTCTGAATTTTTCTTTTAGTCAAGTCAAGTCAAGTCAAGTCAAGTCAAGTCAGCGAGTCAGCACAGGCTGAGAAACGCTGGGGTACTTAGTGTCGTGCGGTCCGGAGGGACAGGTAGTGGTAGAGGGCCTCAAGTGAGTCTGAGTGTAGGTAGTTCAGGCACTACGGTAGGTCGGTAGAGTAGGAGACAGCAGGGGAAGAAGAGGATGGGGGTTAGGGAGGGTCTCAGAAAAGGTTACTCAGTTGAGAAGTTACCACTTCAATTAAAATTATTGTACAAAATGTGATTGTCGTACAGGGTTAAATCTGATCGGTTTAAAGCTCTCGAGTCACCGGGTACACCGATCACCCATGATATAACCCGTCGTGTTATATCACTCTCCTCGGGATCGTAGTAATTTCAAGACTCAACACCCTTACCTACTCCCAAGAATTTAATTTTTGAAATTAAGTAAAAGACACACAACGGTTCTAAATTGGGGGAGAGATGGTAGGGACACAGAAGTCATTTCACGACATTAACATACATCTTATAAAAAAACTTTGAATAAAAATAGACATAACCGTCCTTATGTCAAAGAATTCATAAGTGGGTTCGGTCCTTGTATTACAGAAAGGGAGTAAAGGTCTTCAGACTACTTCGGTTCAGAGTAAGTAAGATGTCGGAATTGTAGAGGACACAAGGAGAAGAGGAGAGATAGAGGTGAGACGAAACAAACGTGACATGTGATTTTTCTTTTCCCCGACGCAGGGAGTCAACTTGACGTGTTCCGTCTCTTTATTTTGTCGGTAGCCTTTTGTCTACACTCACTGCATTCTTGGGTTGGAGTACAGACTGAGAAACACTGGGGTACCTGATATCGGGTGGTCCGAGGAGACAGGTACCCTAAGAGGTCGGTACTTATGGCCTCACCCAACGGCAAAGGAAGAGGTCCCCTAGAAGGACTGGGTCCCTAAGTTGGGCCCAAAGGACAGAACGTCCTTCTAAGAAATGGTAAACCCGATATCCCTTTAGAGTGTTCTTGGGTTTACTTTCCTGTTTAGTCTCTTCCGAACCTCTATACCGTTCAAAGGGTGAGACGTAATCTACCCTTGAACTGAGTAAAAATAAGTTCATGATTTTAATTAAAACCTCTTCAAGTATGGTAAGTTTGTCCATCATTAAACATACCCATCCGTATCCACACTCTAGACTCTTTCCGATGGATCCCACTTAATTGTGTCGTCATAAGATAGAACCCTTTCATTAAACGACTGGTCTCGATTTAATGTCCAGTTGTTATACCATATCATGTCCAAACGTATGTTTTGACCATACTTAACTGTATGCCAATAAATATCAGAAACAAAAGTGTAAATTCTACTGATGGTATATAAAGTATCGTCCTTATAATTACATATACCCCACGAGGGATTTTATAATTACATATTACCCCACGAGGTAGTCTGGGGTACTGACCTATACTGTATTATATTTCATATCCGTGAAAAATGAAAAACTTCAGGAGTTTTAAATCTTAGGGTTTAAGGTCCACCGGAGAACTCAAAGGTCATTCCCTGACAGTTGGACTTAAAGCTAACTTTCACCCCACTCCCGTCCCCCTCCTCCTTACCCTTTTCGAAAGGATTTTTCGGACTGTAGTGTCGGAACTGAACAGTCGAAAGACGAATGTCTGTGTGGGGAAGAAGGTACTAATAACTTGTTTACGAGAAAGAGAGAAAAGGAATCGTCGGGAGTATAGAAAGTAAGAAACAACAAACAGAAGACGGAGGCTTCAGGATACCCCGACACATATCAAGAGGTGTATTTTAAGCTCGTCACAACCTACCAATCCTCTTTGAGAACTCAGAGTTTCATTCTCGACGACAATTAGTCTTCCAGTGAAGTCTTAAAAAGACTTAGTTTTCTCTTCTAACTGAGTCTAACTAATACAAACTTACACAACGAACTAGAACTTCCGCACGTCTTTCGTCTTGTACCCTTCATTTATACACGGATTACAATACGTAGACAGTGGTAAAATACATATCGTATCACTAAGGTTAGGACGACCCTCTCATTCGTCGAGTACCTCATACGATGAGTCCATATGATACATTTAGATCTCTGAGAAAGTAGATTCTCTCAATTGTCAAGAGATCTACCCCGAGGATTAAGCACACAAGAAACAATTCACTAACTTTATGTTAACTAAATGTCATAACGTAATTAAGTACGGCATATCGTTTCACTGAGTCAATATATGTATAGATATGTAACGACGACAGTAAGTCAGCGATTCAACACAGGATGAGAAACGTCGGGGTACTTGACGTTGTGTGGTCTGAAGGGACAGGAAGTGATAGAGGGACTCAAACGAGTTTGAGTACAGATAACTCAACCACTACCATAAGTTACTAGAGTAGAAGACAGCGGTGGAAGAGGACCGGAGTCAGAAAGGGTCGTAGTCCCAGAAAAGGTCACTCAATGGAGAAGTTTAGTCCACCGGTTTCATAACCTCGAAGTTGAAGTCGTAGTCAGGAAAGTCCCAACTGAAGGAAATCCTAACTGACTGAACTAGAGGAACGACAGGTTCCCTGAGAGTCCTCAGAAGAGGTCAAGGGGTAAGCTTTCGTAGTTAAGAGGTCACGAATTGGAAGAAATACCAGATTGAGAGTGTGGACATGTACTGATGACCCCTTTTTTTACGTACATGTATTTATACATAATTATATACGTAAGAAAAAGTATAAGAAAAGGTAATACCAAATAGTGTCCTATAACCTATACCAAAGGACTCGATATGTCATTCTGGACCAATAAATAGGTAAGACATAGATTATCGAACGTAGACAATTAGGGCCTGAGAGTTAGGTAAGGAAGGGGTGGGAGGACCGTTGGTGTTCAGACAAGAAATACAGACACTCAGACAAAGACAAAACACTCATTCAAGTAAATACAATATAAAATCTAAGGTATTTAATTCACTAATCTACCCCGATTTTCACCAGTACATACCTACACTCTCAACCTGACACTTCTTTCGACTCGTGACTTCTTAACTACGAAAACTTGACACCACAACCTCTTCTGAGAACTCTTAGGAGACCTGTCGTTCCACTAGTTTGGTCAGGTAGGATTTCCTCTAGTCAGGACCCACAAGTTACCTTCCTGACTACAACTTCGACTTTAAGGTTATGAAACCGGTGGACTACACTTCTCAACTGAGTAGCCTTTTCTGAGACTACGACCCTCCCTAACCCCCGTCCTCCTCTTCCCCCTGTTGTCTCCTACTCTACCGACCTACCGTAGTGACTCAACTACCTGCACTCAAACTCACTTGAGGCCCTCAACCACTACCTGTCCCTCCGGACCACACGACGCTAAGTACCCCAGCGTTTCTCAGTCTGTAATGACTCACTGACTTGACTTGACTTGACTTAGACAATATATGGGTCTCTTATTAAATGACTATGTACCGGTATCTCTACACATATAAATAACCCATATAAATCTCCGTAGGTGTTGTGAGACGATAAAACATAGAAAGAAATATATTACGGACTACGTTTGGCATCCTTCCTCAAACGAGAGAGACTTTAGCTCTCAGGATGTACTGGTTTTCAGAAACAGGGGTTGTTTAGAGAAGTCTAATAAAAAAGACAAATAGAATGACTCGGTTTGAATAAAGTTCTTAATATAGAGAAGATACACTATAAGTAAAACTTTTACGAAGAGAAAGATACATGGTCACTGTCTTATTACACAAGGAACGACTTGTCTTACGACTCATTAAAGAATCGGTTATTTTTACTTTTTTACTTCGACGAGTCTTCTTTGAAGGTTTGCCGGACGTTTCTTTTGAGGTTTCTCTATGTGGTCGTTCGGCCCTCTCGTTTCCCATTGTAAATTCTGAGTAGGTAAACGTAAATAGAAAGTAGACCCGTCGTTCATTACACGGTCAGTGACCGGAAAATGACAAAGATTCCGTCGTTTGTTCATAGTATCATTGACCTCTTTCCTGGACGTCGGAACACCAACTATTCTCTTTTGAGATTCATCCGGAAGTCAAATGTCTGTTGATGGTACGAACCCGAAGTCGGTCTCTGACCTGCCTCGTCGTCAATAGTCGGATACGACTCGGTAGAGTGGTGTCTTCTCATCCCGGGAAAGAGGTCTTTCTACGTACGTGTGTGTTACAACGTTCTGAACCCGTAGTCACATACCCAAGAGACTTCGGATACAGATATGTGTCTCATTAAGATCTTTCTCTTCTCGTGTCTTTCGTTCATATTTATACAAAAGATTAAAAAAAAAAAATGGAAAATTTGAGACAAGACCTTATATTACGAAACAAAACATAGAGATAGAATTTCTTTAATGATTCTTTTTCATTACCAGTCAATAAATTAAGACCTTAACATTCACTGACTTTATCATCTATTATCCTTAGTGTTATTCTAATTCAAATTTTAGGACCGTCCTGTCTGGCAGAACTCTAAAAAAGGTTCCAGATTTCACAGTTAAATAGACCTCTATGACTTTCTTAAAATAGTTTTCTCGGAGACACCCTCATCTTGGTGGAAGGAGCATGAACTCAATTACGACGGCGAGGCGTCTCACTCAAACCTGGAAACTTATAAGCGACAGAGGAAATCTGCGTGAAGGACACCCACCACTTACGACGTCTCACCTCCCTTATTACCCCGACTCTCCAGTCCCGCCGTCAATTGGTCCGTCATTCTAGAGACACTTACCAGAGGTCGAATTTTCTGTAATTTCTTAATGACAATTGATTCCTCGTATGACTTAAGGTACGGAATACCTTAGGTCGTTCCGATAGATTTGTAATTGAAAGATCCCGGAACTTTAAGTGAAAGACCCGTCAAAAGTCAGAGTGAAAACCCGTGAAAGACAGAGGGACCCGTGAAAGACAGAGGGAAAACCCGGCGAGGTCACCGAGTCACCAGTTCTTAGACGGGCGTTACGTCCTCTGTGACCAAGTTGATGACCCAACCCTTCTAGGGAATCTTTTCCTTTACCATTAGGTGAAAGCATAGAATAGACCCCTTAAGGTACCTGTCTCCTCAAATCACCCGATGTCAGGTACCCCAGTGTTTTCTCAACCTGCATTGAATCGCTGAGTTGTTGTTACTGAGTATAAAATAAAAGAAATGTTGGTCGATACCACTAATAATAACCCGAAGGGTCCCCCGTGATCACTAATCTCTTGGGTGGATGGCTACGTTCGCTACATTCTGTACACTGAAACTACGGACACAACCCTTCTAGGGGACCTCCTCCCGTACCGTTGGGTGAGGTCATAAGAACGGACCTCTTAGGGTGCCTGTCTCCTCGGTATCCCAGTGTTTCTCAGTCTGTACTGACCTGTGCCTACGTGTACCACTAATAATAATGGTAAGAATAAAAAACCTACTCTTTTACTTCCAGTCTCTCCAGTTTATTTAACAGGGGTGTATAAGCAACACTATTTAGACCCTGAAGTCCAAAAAATAAAGGAAGGAAAACTGAGTTAGTTCTTGTTATGGAAGGTGTATCACTGTGAAGGTCCGTAACCAGACCAATAGTGACAGTCACTCTTAAACATTTTACTTTGACTCAAGAAGATCTCGTCCTTACTAGTCCCGGGGTGTCTACACGATTTGAGGTTCTTCGTACCTAGTGACCCCGTACCAGTTATCTCTTATCACCGAGAACCCTAAACCTTTAAACCATCGTTTTTTGTATCTTTTATCTTAGGATTTTTTTTTTTTTTTTCTTTTCTTTTATCTTAGGAATGAAGAGTCAAGAGAGTCGGATGACATTGTATCGTGTCAAACTACTACTCCACTTTCCCCAGAAATCTTTACTCTTTTTTTTTTATTTTCTCGTCTCCGGGTCAGTTGGTACACGAAGTAAGAAATGATTTCTTCTACGACCCTTCGAAAGGGGAGGGGTCGAGGTCAGACTCCGACTTTCCGGTCTTCATGATCTTGTTTATCACTGGTCCCGTGTCGTACAAGATTTGGAGTACTGTTTCATCTACGTCTATTTATCGTCCTTGACCTCCCGTGAGTAGGTTCTCAGAACTTCCCTGTCCTCTTATTTTATCAGACGCCCAGATTCCGTTAATATCGGTGCCTACTGGGAACGCAGAAGGTCTCAAACTCCTGTCCATTGTTTAGGTGAAGGGACAATTGTTTTTACTAGTTGTAAAAAAAGACTAAACAAAGACAAAGATGAATTTCGGTAGTTAAGTGTTTACAAGTAACTCATAAAACACAATGTATACTGAATGATACAAAAACTGAAAAGTCTAACTCAAAATGATCTAAAGGTCTTTCGAGTTGGTTATGGGTCTGTAAGGTGTTCTTAAGAATGTCTATATCGATCTTCGGACGGATAAGTCCTGAAATTAGATAATATTCAATTTATGGTGATCAAATCCTTTTCTTTTAGTGTCTGGTTATGGGTTTTGGGTATTATATCAACTTGTTTTAATCAAAAGAAAGTTCATTAAATTGTCTACAACAAAATACCTGAAAAGGATTTATCTTTAATTCAAAAACTTACTTCTAATGTCTTTCACATACAAATAAATAAAAGACAGGACGATTTGATCTTTACCAAGAGACCTAAAAAAAAAAAAATATCTTCCAATCTTACCGAAACCTAACTATGAAAATTCAAGAACATAAGGTGTGAAAAGTCAGTTGAATGTTTTGATAGTCTTTTTTCTTAAAACTATCTCAGAAATTGTCACCTCTATAAGTGGGTTTCTATTCCTCATATATCCACTTTTCCATGAAAACGACTACCAAAAATTTTACGTCGTTAATTCCGTTCTATGAAAACATCGACATCTTCAACGTTTGAAAAAAAAAGAGAAAGTTATTATGATTAGACATTTTCTGTCGACCTAAAGACGAGGGACGCGGTAGAAAGGTACTGAGTCTACAATTCCCTTCTGTCTCCTGGATACCCTTTCCTCTCCCTCCTTTTCTTTTTCAGTGTGAACCGACAAGAATTTTAATTAACGTAATGTCGGGGGACTGACAACGATCCTGGTCCCATCATCATCAATATTCCTCAGACGTTGTATAAACATATAGAAAATTAAAACCTACTGTATCATACTAATATGTAAGTATCTTTCGAAGTACATTACCACGTAAATTATCATTCTAAGGAAAGATAAAATAGAAAAGTAATATATATAATGGACCAAGTTCTTCACTCAAAACAACAACAACAACAACAACAACAACAACAACATTTCCCTTCCTTCAATCTGAAGTTCTCTAATCTCCTCCCAAACAAACTGGAAGGATTTAACATCAGTAAGAGTCTCTGGACATAAAATATCTACCATTATTTCAAAAAGAATATAGATGGATACTTAATTACGACCAGAAACTCACTCTTTAATTACACAAGGAGTCTTTAACAACGATCAATAGACCTTTAAAAGGAGTATACCTTATTCCTCAGTTGTAATACAGATTTACATTGTACTTCTACCTCAAATACTTCCACGAGAAGAAATCTTGATGGCAGTTTTAATACCTCCCAGTTGTAAACAAAAAAAGACGAAAGACTCATTCACAACCAACTCGACTTAACACTCAACTTATCATAAGGTTGAAGTCCGAAAACAAGTATAAACATAGAGGTCTGAGATGTTTGTTTGGAGAACTCGTAGACAATTCTAGACCCTGTAACACTACAAATCCTTCTACAACAAGTCAGTGTACAGTACAGGTCGAGAAACACTTGGGTACCTGACGTCGTGTGGTCCGAAGGGACAGGAGGTGATAGAGGACCTCAAACGAATTTAAGTACAGGTAACTCAGCCACTACGATAGATTGGTAGAGTAGGAGACGACGGACGAAGAGGAAAACGGAAACTAGAAAGGGTCGTAGTCCCCGTAAAGGTCACCCAGTCAAGAAGCGGAGTCCACCGGCTTCATAACCTCGAAGTCGAAGTCGTAGTCAAGAAGGTTACTTATAAGTCCTGACTGAAGGAAATCCTGACCAAACTAAAGGGACGTCAGGTTCCCTAAGAGTTCTCAGAAGAGGTTGTGGTGTCAAGTTTTCGTAGTTAAGAAGTCACGAGTCGGAAGAAATACCAAGTCGAGAGTTGTAGGCGTGTAGCGATTACCTTTTTGGTATCGAAACTGGTATACCTGGAAACAAGCGGTATTACTACAGAGACAAAAAATTATACGATAGATCCAAGCAGTATCGAAAGGAAGGTTTCTCGTTCGTAGAAAATTAAACGACCGACGTCAGTGACAGACGTCACTAAAACCTCGAGGGGTTTTATTTCAAACAGTGACAAAGGTGAAAAGAGGGAAGATAAACGGTACTTCACTACCCCGACCTACGGTATTAGACTCAAAAAACTTACAACTTAAAGTTCAGTCGAAAAAGTGAGCGGAGAAAGTTGGAGTAGTTTTCCGAGAAATCGAGGAGAAGTGAAAGACGGTAATCTCACTATAGTAGACCTATAGACTCCAACAACCATAAAGAGGACCGTTACAACAAAGGCCGAACACTAAGTAGATGGACCGTAAAACGTACTACATGACACGTATATTCAATTTATTAGTCCCATTGTTATATGTCTGAACTGTATTAGGAAAAGGTTAAAACTTGGTCAGTCAACAAGGTACAGGTCAAGATTGAGAACGAAGGACTGGGTGTATGTCCAAAGAGTGTTTTGTCCATTCCACAGGACCATAAGACCATAAGAGAAATTCTTAAAGGGTGTCAAACAACATTAGGTGTGTTAGTTTCCGAAATGATATCAGTTACTTCGTGTTCATCTACAAAAAGACCTTAAGAGAACAAATCTTTCTATCCGAAATTATATCTTGATCCAACGGTAACACCAAGGTAACGATTGATCGGTACATTAAAGAACTGTAGAAACATAGAGTCGACAAAATAAACATTTTATATTACAATCACGGAAGGAATATCTCAATTCCTTATATTACATATCAGACTTTTGAAAAACACAAGTCTAGATAAGGAACGGGAAGGGGTCGAGATGAAACACAGGATTTGACTGAGAACCCTCGATGTAAAGGGGTCCGAGGACACAGTCGTCTGACGACCAACCACTTTTTAACTCCCACATCTTTCTACCCTCTGGACCTCTTCCCTTTCAGTCGAACTGACCCGATTTCCTACGTGTGTATCGACTATTTTGAAATAAAGATCTCATAAAGGTCTTCTCTAATCATAAACTTGGTCATCTGACTCGTATTTACTAACGGGAGTGGTTATACCCACCCACAGTAGGACAGGTTACTTCTAGTTTATCTTGTCTTTCTGGTTCTTTCCCGTACCGGACCCTGTAGGTAGAAGAGGACGGGAACCTGTAAACACGAGGGTTAGGTATTCGGAAATCTGAACCCGGTCCTGACTGGACGACAGAACGAAAAGTCTCGAAACCCAAACTTAACCTAGATGTGGTGACTGAAAGGACCGGGAGGTCCAACGTCTGACGTCTAACACCCGAAAGATATTAACTAAAGAAAGACATATGGAAATATATAGGATAACTAAGACGAAGAGACCTCTTAGAACAGATGGTGTCTTCCGATATATCTCATTAATTCCAGAACGCACCCGTTAACTTTCTAGTCACGACGACAATCTTCCCTATCCGATGGGTGAGGTCATAAGAACCCGAAGGGACCACCGAGTTTGTCATTTCTTAGACGGACGTCACACCCTTTAGACCCAAGTCAGGGACCCAACCCTTCTAGGGGACCTCTTCCTTTAGTGATGGGTGAGGTCATAAGACCGGACCTCTTAAGGTACCTGTCTTCTCAGACCGTCCGATGTCAGGGACCCCATCGTTTCTCAGTCTGAAACTGAATCGTTCATATGTATGTACTCCGTCTTTCTCCTCGTTCAAAAACACCTTCTATCATACAAATTCAATACTGTATAACTCTCTGAGTTTATCATTTCGTTAAACCTTTACTATTCTATAAATACTTCTACCGTTCATTTATAGTTAAAACCATCTTAGTAAATACCTAAGTACTCTAAAACTCTTTTAGTTAAAACTCATACAAAAAGTAAACTTTAATTGTACATATTTAGACTGACGACTCGACTACCTAAACGAAACCATTTGGAGAAGTTTTGTTTTCGGAACCGTAACGATCTTAAATTTATATATATGAAGTCTCCTCGTCAGAACCCACAAGTAACCATCCTGACTACAACTTCAACTTTGAGGTTGTGAAACCGGTGTACTACGTTTCTCGACTGAGTAAACTTTTCTGGCACTACGACCCTTTCTATCTCCCGTCATCCTCTTCCCCTACTGTCTCCTACTCTAGCAACCCACCTTAGTGGCTTGAGTTACCTGTACCCAAACCCACTTGAGACCCTCAACCACTCCTTGTCCCTCCGGACCACACGACACCAAGTACCCCAATGTTTCTCGACCTGTACTGACTCGGTGACTTGACTTGACTTGACTTGAAGTCCATTTTGATCTTTAAATATAAGACTACAATTGTTAGGTAAAGAGATCGTTTACACGGTGTCAAGGTCTTAATGTTTAAGTTACTTGGGTATTAATACTTTTTTTAAGGTCTCACTGTAAATACTAAAAGTGAAGAACACTTAAACCTTAATGGTAAAATTCCACTATACTTTTAAGAATAAGAAAATTTCATCTAATATTTCACCTGTAGATAGTGGAAAAAACACTGTGCAGTCAGTGTTTTGGTGTTCGTATAAAGTAGTAACGAGTTCACGGTGACTTTGACGTCACAGTGTCTTTGTCTGCCGGAAGAGACTAATATCTCTTTCACGGAACGAATCTCCGTTTGTCAGGAGTTCAAATGTAGATCGCGGAAAAGTAAATCTCCCAGAGGGACACCGATCTCACCTTAATTGACACCATTTATGTGTGTTTCTGTGGGTATAATCGCAGAAATCTCGACGGTATTGTTTTATGGGGTCTACCTCACCGACTTCGTTGTCTTTAAATGACAGAGCCCACAAACCTCCGACATTCAGGTTTAGTTCCATACTCGTCCCAGCCAAGGTGAACTCTAGACACTCCCTTCCTAAACCAGGTCTGGAGAGAGGAACTGAATATCTGCCGACGGAAGGAATACGAATAGATAGACACAGGTCTAAGGGGAAAGTCCTCCCGTAGTGAGTATGACCTAACCTCGCATGAAAATACTAGAGTAAAATTAAACTAATGGAGAATTTCTGGGATAGAGGTTTATTTCAGTGTCAAACTCCGTGGTTCTCAATTCCCAGATGGGATATATATATATAAAAAAAACCGTCCCTCCCCCCTGTTGGTAGGTTGGACATTCTTATGAAGGAGTATTCATTCCATATAAGAATACTGAGTTCACGAGGATTTAGGGTGTAATTATATCTCTTTATAATCTCTTTCCGAGACCTTAAAGAGCTCTTGATCTATCTTTCGAACGACGACTCGTCTACATTCCTACAGGACCAACCATCCGTCCGTGTCGAGAAAGTTCCTCCTTTTAACCATTATTAACTTTCTACTAATAAACGACTTACTCAGGAGAAATGAAAATCTTATTTCTATAATAGAGGTTTTTTAATCTCGGACCTATGTTGTATTAACAGATGGATACTAATTTTTGTTATTGAAACTATCCCTTTTAAAAAACTCTCCATGAAAATAGAGTAAATTCATAAACAGAATTGAAAAATAAAGGAGTTAACACTCAAAGATTACTGTCCCGAAACAGAATGTGAACTATCCATCATTCAAACAGTTCACTTACTCATTTGATTACTCGTTTACTGTAACAATATATCGTGTCGTAATAGTAAACCCCCTTCTTATTCCTTCTCCTCTACTTTTTACTTATTATCTTAGAACATATTTATCTTAATTTTACTATAGTATCTTGTAATATTGAATCTCTAAAACCTCTAGGAAAATTCACCTTTCAAATAAAGGAGGAAAATGTTACCTCCTAACTTCAAGTTTCTACAGTTACAAAGACTCTAGTATCCTGGTTCAATCATTGTACCACGTCCGTAAAACTTTAGTCAAAAACGACAACGACCGAAAAAAAAAAAAAAAAAATGGTCATTAGTAAATAAAAGTTCTAAACATCCAGTTGACTTCCAACTGACGAGAGTCGACCTGTACCAACCACCGAGACAACTCTGTCAGACCCGAGACAAGTGTGTAGACCTTCAGTCGACTCGATCCGACGTGAACTGAAACTAAACTGAAACGAGCGGCACGGAGAGTAAAAAGAGGATCGTTTGAGCTTATGCAAGAGTACCGTTACTGTCTCCTCGTTCTCTCGTTCGGGTCAACACGTTCGAGAAAGTTCGAAAACCACTACAGCACAACGATTATGAGGTGACCACTACAGTTTCCCGACTGGAGTTCCACTTCCCTACCCTACATAAAGAGGAGAAGTCACTCTCCTCGACTCTTCAATGTACCGTTTCCGGTACCTATACCCCCCATCCAATACTTCTTAACTCCGAAATTTGATGACGTTCACTACTTACAACCCCTCCCACTTTATCTCCCACCCTCAAGTACTGAAAAAAAAACCGATTCTTATTCCATGTACGTTAGAACCGAAATGACGTCTAAAAACTCTTTTAACCGACAGGAGTCAAAGAAATAGATACTCGTCCCTAATTACTATAGACAATAATAACCTATTAATATTTTTTATTTCTCCTTCGTGAATGTTTTGTAAGTAGTACATCATGTAAAACTTGATTATAATCCAGAGAAGGGAGAAAAAGTCTCATTAAATCCCCACATGTAGGGATTTTTGGTTTTTCTGGTAATGTTTCGTTCTCCACTCGTCTGTGTGTCCCATGGTTGTATGCCATCACGAAATTATATCTTCTCCTTGTTTTATCCTCTTTCAAAAGAACCGGACTTCTTCTATAGGTCACTTCTAATCGTCTCTCCTGACCTCTCCCATAAGGTTCCCATCTCTTGTTATTTTGTTTTACACCCCTAATACAGTTTTACTTGTATAAAGCTTCTAGCAGAGTGAGGTCACATAAGGGGGTACACCCTCTGATCTCTTTCTCCGGTCAGGGTCCACCCAGGAATTTTTAAAAACTTTGTTAAGAGAGTGAAGGTAGCCCAGAGAAGAAAAGGAGAGGATCCTAAAAAATCCCTAAACATTTCCCTCCTGAGTTCCTCCAACCCGAAACAAAGAGAGAACAGAAGACCAGAAAAGAGTGACGAATAAGATTGGGAACGATTCTTACACACACCGTGATAAACAAAAATAAACATTTCGTAAATACCTACTGGTCGAGACACGGTCCGCAACATGGATTACGACTCATCTCCACTACCGCACCACCACCCCCACGTCCTGTATAAATGTCTCTACAGACTTTTACCAAAGACGATGGTCCCCCGACGTATAAGAGGTAAACGGGGGTGGGGGCTATTAGAGGAAAGAAAGGGGACGTGACAGAGATTCCGACTACAGAACGAAAGACCGAAGGTTACCTCAAGTCAGTTATTCGACAACCGTTCTCCAGTCTCTGACCCTCTATTCTCTCAAACCAAGGACAAAATGTCCGAACAGTCAACCGAAACCAATGTCGGGATTTTCCCGAAGGGACCACCGGGTCGCCATTTCTTAAGTGGACGTCACTTCCTCTGGGTCCTCTGTACCCAAGTTAGGGACCCAACCCTTCTAGGCGACCTCCTCCTTTACCGTTTGAACGACCCTTTTAGGGTACCTATCTCCTGGGAGTACCCAATGTCAAATGTCCCAGTGTTTCTGAGTCTGCGTTGACGTTACTGACTTGTGTGTGAGGAATTTTAGTCTCGAGGACAAGGGAAAGGATCCTCCATACATAGGTCGTAGAGGACTTAAGACTATTTACGAGGAAGGATCGGAAAATCTGGATCTCGACCACTATTAAAGAGTCACAATAATTAGGACCCCGTGAAGTAGTCATGAACAACCAATTAGGTGGGTGTGGAAACGTTTACGGGGAAGTGATTAGAAGAGGTGAAGACTAATACCGTCCCAGGGAATCCTGGGACTGGGTTATGTGGAAAGATGACATTTCAGTCATACCTTCGACTCTCTGTCCACCACGGTTACACGACAAAGGTTTTCCTTCGAAACGACTTAATGACTATAGGATAAAAAATTTTTATATAAAGTATGCAAACGGAAAAACGAACCGTTTACGAAAGTAGCCCCGACAAACATAAGTGACTGTCTCTTCTCTCGTCCGTGACACATCATGTCACCGAAAAGTGGAGGGAGGGAGATGGAAACGAAGGAAGGAAGAAAGATGGGAGGGAAAGAGGAAGGAGGGAAAGAAAGAGACAAATGAACGAGACGCGTCTTTCTATTTTCTCTACTGTAAACTTTAACTTCGTTACAAGCATGTTTTGATATCTCGACCACAAAACACCTTTCTTCCGTCTATTAAACCAAGGGTAAAATATAATCCTTTAAAATTTCACGACCATAAAGATAAATACGTAATATGACAAATACTGTACGATGACGATTCAGTGAAGTCAGCACAGGTTGAGATACACTGGGGTATCTGCCGTCGGGTGGTCCGAGGGGGCAGGGACCCTAAGAGACCCGTTCTTGTGACCTCACCCAACGGCAAAGGAAGAGGTTACGTACTTTCACTTTTCACTTTCTCTTCAGCGAGTCAGGACAGGCTGAGAAGCGCTGAGGTACCTGACGTCGGATGGTCCGAGGAGGCAGGTACCCTAAAAGGTCCGTTCTCATGACCTCACCCCACGGTAACGGAAGAGGTCAAATACTGTATGAAGATTGGATTATGGAGTGAGAGTTACTGGAGGGACGGGGGAACGTCAGACAACGGTTTAATATATATGTATATAAGGAAGATGTTATAGAGTCCCAAAGAGTCCACCACGATCACCATTTCTTGGAGGGACGGTTACGTCCATCTGTGTTCTCTGGACCTAAACTAGGGACCAAGTCCTTCTAGGGGACCTCCTCGTCTACCGTTGGGTGAGGTTATAAGAACGGAATCTTAGGTACCCGTCTCCTCGGACCACCCGACGTCAGGTACTATAGAATTCTTGACTAAAAGAAACTAAAATATAGATGTAAGTAGAAGTTCAGAATAAGATACCACGTAAACTTTATCTGTGTTTGAACTTACATACTACTGAATTAATCCAAAAAGAGAAGTATCGGTTTGAGTTGAATCGAGTGGTT
Organism: Capra ibex; assembly: GCA_006410555.1. Lineage (NCBI taxonomy): Eukaryota > Metazoa > Chordata > Mammalia > Artiodactyla > Bovidae > Capra > Capra ibex. The sequence goes on from SJYO01051103.1 coordinate 1,733,974, forward strand.
AGGGTACATGTTAAGATCGTCTTTGGGTAAGAATTTAAGTTCCCATTGTGTTAATGCGGTATATAAGGACCTACCCTATAGTCTGTTCTCGGACGAGACCCCAGACCTAAGACGGACGTAACAAAGGACAGAGTAGGAGACTACAGGTCAGTGTACCCCGGTCCGACTTGGTAAACGTCAAGAAGTTTGTCGTGCCAGGGACGGAGACGAAAGTTTGTACATCAAGAAAGTTGACTCATTTGGTACAAGGGTAAAGAGAGAGTAGTGGAAGAAATGATGTTCACTTACTTGTTTATAGATCAGAGAAATAAAAGGGAGAGAAAGTCTTTTAAGTTATTTGTGGATCAAATGTTTTTAGGATACCTTCCTTTCAATAAGGGTAAGGTTTCTACCTCTTGGACTACAAGTCTCTATATGAGTCCTAGTATTTTAACTATTTATGCACTCGACACGTCTACCTTAACTTTAAAGACAAAGACTGATTTAAAACACAGAGAAAGAGATGAATGGTATTGGGTAAATGAGGACATCGTCTATAAACACCTTGAGGAGCATACATAATTAGTGACCATATGTCTCTGTCAAATTTTTAAGAGTGTCAAGTCACCTTTACCACGTATACACCTCTTTATTCGGGTTGTCGACCTCTTCTTAATTTACCGTCATCTTAATCTCCCTCTCTTTTCCTTTTCACGGGCGGGAGACCCTTCCACACTCTTTTGGGGGCTCTCTCTGTTGTAAGGTCAATCAGAAATAAAAAAATTTATATTTAAATAAATAAAATTAACCTCCAATTAATGAAATGTTATAACATAACCAAAACGGTATGTAGTTGTACTTAGGGTCAATCAGAAATTTACATTCGTTCGGAAAGGATTCGACTTACTTTAAGTCCGTCCCTATTGACTATGAAATGAATTTTAAAACCGTCAAGTAAATAATACGTAACTGAATGTAAATTCTTTCGTAAATGCATAAACCGACGCAACCTAGAGTCAACACCGTGTGTCCTAGAAACAACTCCGCACGTCCGAGGACGTTCCGTGCAGGACACCGCACGCCCGAGGATCAAGAGGCTGGTCCCTACCTTTGGCTTAGGGGACGAGACCTACGCCTAAGAGTTGGGGACCTGGTGGTCCTTTCATGGAACTGAATCTTAAATTTTTTATAATGTAATTTCATAACAGAACTAAAAAATTCGAAAAAAAAACACACACGGGGAAATTTGAAACACAAAATTCATTGAAAAGGTCACTTTCTACTGTCAAATCCAAACCATCTCACTTTTCACACTTAACCATAGTCACCACCCCTCGACCTCCGACAGGTTTCTATACCGCGGAGGACCTAACACTTCACTGACTCATTGTCTGATCTTTAAGACCAAAACTAAAAAAAAATTTTGCCAGGAGGGAACCTTAAGAAAAAATTTTTAACTCTCACCATTTTAGTCTAAATTTGAAACCTTTTAGAGAAATATCTAATGAGTCACCTCCCCCATTCTAAACTTGTACCGTTATTTAATTGTCAACCGAAGTAGTTTATTCTAATTATAATTTTTAGATTTATTTTCGGATTTTATATCAATACTTAACTAGAATATTATATTATATATTATATTATATTATACTAGAATATAAATTAACATTAATTTTTACAGAGAATGATCAATATATTAATTAAGAAAGAAGTACCCTACGATTAAACAGGTTCTAAAAATTTTCTTTTTGGTAGAAGATGAAAAATTATAAAATAACCTGAGATTTGACATTTTACTACCATTTCTATGTAGGGTATCATAGAATAGAGTTCTTGTAACGAAATACACAAAAGTTTTTTTAGTTGTCGTATTTGGAGTCTCAACTATAACAAAACGTACAGTGGTGGTTCACTTTGTGTGTATGTGTGTTTTATTCACGTTTTTCGGACTCGTTAACTTTCATAGAGGGTCAATGAGTTCTCAACGGAGAGGATTATGAAATGTTTGAAAGTCGGGATTATTCATCTTCCGAGGAGATGGTGTACTTGCAAATTGAGGAAATCAGATCAAAAAAAGTAAACAACTGAATCGTTACCAGAAACTCTCGATTGTTTTATGTACGATATTCCTCATTTACGACTAAATGCATTAGTTCATTCGTAGGAACTTCTGTCAAGTTTATATCCAGTTTATCATACAGTTCAAAATAATTCAACACGACTAAAAAACCTCTCCCAAGAGTCTCATTGATATGACTTCTTAATTCTATACTTTTACTATTCACTACCGCCGTAAATTACAAGGACTAGTTAAACGTTGTACAGTAGTTGTTCTCAGTATCTTTATTTCCATACTTCAATTTTCTTACCTCGTTTCCGATTCCATTCAATAAAGGACCTTTTTATACTTAATGAGACCTTCCATTATACATTGAAATAAAACCATCATTGAGACCGACTGGACTTCCTATAACAAATTATCTAAAAAGATTCACAAGAACTATCTAAAAGTAGTACTTGGAGTTACGATTCACGGCATAGAACCTACAATAGTAGAGAAAAAAGTCACCGGTCTATTTCTCAACAACTCTTCGGGGAGAGATCAAACCATTTGTCTGGTAGAAATTCGTTAATCCTTTTACTTGTACATAGACATCGTCTACAATCAAACCGAGACAGTAGTAGAAAGGAGGGGATATAAAATAAGAGGAAACAAAGGAAAGTGGGAAAATATGAAAATATAAAATGTAAATCCAGATACTAGGTAAAACTCACAAAAAAAAAAAAACATATTTCACCTTCATGTCCAATTCCATTAAAAACACAAAAAAAAAAAAAAACGTATACCTACAGGTCAACAAGAACTTGGTAAACAACTTTTCTTTAGGAAAGAGGTAACTTAACAAACGTGTAACGGTTTATGGTCTACTGCTATCAACACAAATAAAAAGACAAGACTGGAAACGAGAAAGTGACAATGACAAAACTAGTAACTTCGAAATATATCATGCAGACTTTTTAGTCTATGACACTAAGGAGGTTGAAACTAGAAGGAAACCAAAAATTAACAAAACCAATAAGATCAAGAAAATGAAGGAGCTTTCGAAAATTTTAGTCGAACAAATATAACAGACCCTTCTTCTTAGTACGAAGAAGAACCTAAAATTAACCCTAAAGTAATTTAAATATCTAGTTCATTCCCTCTGAGGAGTAGAATTGTCATAAGACAGAACGTTATGTACCTATGACATATAGAGAAGTAAAAAAGTATAGAAGAAGTTAAAGAAAGTAGACACAAAACTTCAGAAGTCGTATCCACAGTACGTGCAAAATAGTGTAAATGTGGCATCATAAAGTAGACAAAACTTCAACAACATTTATCATGAAAAATTTCAAAATCAAAAATAAACATGTAAGTACCATATATCTTTGTCCCTACCTAAAAATATAACTAAACTGTGACGATTTGAGTGAGAATCAAGATCCTCGAAAGGAATTTATATGGAACCCTAAAAGATACATCTTTTAGTACAGGAGACTAAAACTAGAGAAAGAAAGGTTTGATTCGCTTATGGAAAAAAAGAAGAAGAGGACGAAACAGCGAGACCGACCTTAGAGGTCCTTATAACCTTTCCCTACCATTCTCGTCTGCAGAAACGGAACAAGGAATAGAATCTCGTGTAAGTCAAAAAATGGTGATGCATAATATAATGAACATAAAACGTCTAAGGGATTAGTCCAATTCTTTCAAAGGAAGATAAAGACGAAAAATGTCTAAAAAATTTTTATAGTACTTATTCAAACTTAAAACACCTTCGGAAAGGACGGACATAAATATACTAGCACACCAGTAAGAAGAAATCACACAATTATTCTATGTAATGTAAATAAAAACTTACAACTAGGTCGTAACTTAAGGGACCTATTTAGTATGAGTCAGTACTACATAATAAAAAATTTCTATAAGGATCTAAGTTAAAGGATTAGATAACCATAGATGTAAGTACTCCGTATATCAAGACATTAAAATACAAAACGTGAAACCATATTCTTATTACACCGGGTGAATTTAATCGAACTTTCATAATAAAGATGAAAATAAAAAACCTTTTCTGACACCTCTTTAACATAATAAACAAGGAGTTTCTAAACCATCTTAAATCGTCACTTTGGTAAACGTGGATCTGAGACGAAACAACCTTACAAAAACTTAAAATAAATTATCAACATACTGATAGGTCCAATCGATAAAGAAAAACTCACTCAAAATCATATAAAGAATAAAGTTCTTTAGCCGGGTAAATTGGATTTAACAATTTAAAATCCTGTATTTGAAGAAGTATTATAAGGAGATGACAATTATAAGAAACTTCCAGTTACCCCCGGCATAACTGTTGGGGAGAAAGTAATAAATATAATTACCAAACACAAAGAGAGGAAATAAGAAGTAGTCAAACCGATCACCAAATAGTTAAACTAAAAAAAGTTTCTTGGTAAAAAAACAAGATATTTACAGGACGTAACAAAAAACGAAAAGTAAAGTAACGAAAGACGAGAAATAGTAAAGGAAAGGAGATGAACAAAACCTAAATCAAACGAGAAGTTCAGAGAATTCTATCTGTGATCTGTAAAGAAGAAAGGGTTTTATCCGTAGATTACGATATTCAAAAAGAGGTTCTTTACGAAACCAACTTAGAGTGTTTAAAAATATATAAAATAAATAAAAGTAAAAATAAAACAATTTTTTATAAAAGATTAGGTTGGAGGGAAACGTCGGAGTAGAAGATTGTGAAGGGAGTACATAATTTATGGAACACAACGTCCATAAAATCATTTCTTTTATGAAAATCTTGAAATTTTTAAAAATCTTGAAAAAGATTTTGTGACAAAAACAGTCGACTACTTCATCCGTGAAATATATATATGAACAAACTAAAATACGAAAACAAGGAAACGAAAACTACAAAGACAATGACACTTATAGGAAAAACAATCGAGTTAGACAGTCAGAATAGGAGGAGTTTACAATATACGAAAGAGACTAGTGAAGGACCACTGCACTATAGAGAAAACTCGAGGGCTTTATATAATACGGAACGAATACAGTAAATTATTAATAAAGGAATCTCAATGGGTAAAAGAAACAGAGGTCTCGTCACCAGGGGTTAGAAAAACCGTGAACCCTGACCAAAGCACCTTCTGTTAATAAGGTACCTGACCTCCACTCCACCCTTACCAAAGGTCTACTAAGTCCGTGTAAGTTAAATAACACGAGAAATAAAGATTAGATTACGGGGGCAACTAGACTGTCCTCCATAACCAATCACCGGGTCTCCAACCCTTGGGAACGGGATCTCCTGTAACCATCGAAATGAGACTCATTCCGTTTACCACCAGTCTCTTTTGTCAAAAGGTCTAAAAAAACTAACGTCTTAAAGGGATTTACCAAAGAAACACATGAACTAATGAGGATGTCAACGGTTACATGGATTAATACACCACTACTATCTCCGTTGTAGATGACTGAGAAGAAACGGTCGATTTGAATGTGGGTCTTACGACTTCTTATAAATTGGACAAGAAACGAGTCCCAAAGGTCACTATTTTTTAGATCTCACATGTGTAAACCGTACAGACACTTTTTAATACACAACGTGGGTATCAGATTGAGTAGGGGCACATGGTTTATTCTTAGATAAGAGAAAGAAGTTCCGAAGAGAAAGAAGGAGATGGTGACGGGAAGGGAGGTTGAGTGACGAAAACAGGAAAAATAAGGAAGAAAAGACATCGAGGTTTAGAGATGGAAGGACGGACAAGTTCAGTGTCGGGAAGAGGGTGATCAATTGTTCCGGGAACAGAATAAAGAAAGTTTAGTATGTGATGACATATACTTTATCTATTGGTTGTTCCTACATTACATGTCATGTCCCTTGATACGAGTTATAAAGTATTATTGGACATTCTCTTTTCTTAGACTTTTTTTATACATACAAACATTTTGACTTAGTGAATCGAAAGGTGGACTTTTGATAGTGTTGTGACATTTAGTTGATATGAAATTATTTTTTTAATTTCGATCCTTTTTGGGGGCTTAGTATACCTACTTCTAAACCGTTACACTCAGTGACAAGAAGAATACTGACCTAGACCTCTCCATCTACAACCGAGTTCTCCATCCCTTCCCACTACCTAACGAAGCATGTAAGTCAAGTCAAGTGAGTCACTGCAGACTGAGAAACGCTGGGGTACCTGACGTTTTACGTTCCGAAGGGACAGATAGTGTTTGAGGACCTCGAACAAGTTTGAGTACTGGTAGTTCAGCCACTACGGTAGGTTGGTAGAGTAGGAGACAGAAGGGGAAGAAGAGGACGGAAGTTAGAAAGGGACATAGTTCCAGAAAAGATTCCTCAGTCAAGAAACGTTGTCCACCGGTTTCATCACCTCCAAGTCGAAGTCGTAGTCAGGAAGGTTACTTATAAGTCCTGACTAAAGGAAATCTTAACTCACTAAACTAGAGGAACGACAAGTTCTCTGAGACTTCTTAAAACAGGTTGTGGTCTCAAATTTTCGTAGTCAAGAAGTCGTGAGTCGAAAGAAATATCAGGTTTAGAGTGTAGACATTTACTGATGACCTTTTTGGTATCGAAACTGACCTACCTGGAAACAACCGTTTGATTACAGAGACGAAAAATTATACGATAGGTTCAACCAGTATCGAAAAGAAGGTTCCTCGTTCGTAGAAAATTAAAGTACCGACGTCGGTGGTAGACGTCACTAAAACCTCGGGTTCTTTTATTTCAGTCGGTGACAAAGGGGTAGATAAACGGTACTTCACCACCCTGGCCGGTGGTACTAGTAGTAAACAACTTACAACTCAAAAATTCGGTCGAAAAAGTGAGAGAAGAAAGTGAAAATTGTTCTCCGAGAAAACGAGGAGAAGTGAAAGACGGTATCCCACCACAGACGTATAGACTCCAATAAGTATAAAAGGGCCGTTAGAACTAAGGTCGAACACGAAGTAGGTAGGACCGTAAAGTGTACTACATGAGACGTATCTTCAATTTATTCGTCCCACTGTTAAATGTCGGAACTGTATGAGGAAAGGATCAAACTTTGGTCAGGTAACAAGGTACAGGCCAAGATTGACAACGAAGAACTTGATGTATGTCCAAAGAGTCCTCCGTCCATTCCACCAGACCATAAGGGTAGAAAACTTCTTAAAAAGTGTTAAACAACACTAGGCGTGTCAGTTTCCGAAACTGTCTCAGTTATTTCGTCTTCATCTACACAAAATTTTCTGCGAAAGAGGAACCTTCCTTTCAATACTGGTTGGATCTATCGTATAACTTTTCGTCTCTGTAATGAAACGGTTGTTTCCAGACAGATCAGTTCCGATACCAAAAAGGTCACCAGTACATACCTACACTCTCAACCTGACACTTTTTTCGACTCACGATTTCTTCACTACGAAAACTTGATACCACAACCTCTTCTGAAAACTCTCAGGGAACCTGACGTTCCTCTAGGTTGGTTAGGTAAGATTTCCTCTAGTCGGGACGCACAAGAAACCTTCCTTACTACGATTTCGACTTTGAGGTCATGAAACAAGTGGAGTACGCTTCTCAACTGAGTAACCTTTTCTGAGACTACGACCCTTCCTAACTCCCGTCCTCCTTTTCCCCTGCTGTCTCCTACTCTACCGACCTACCGGAGTGACTGAACTACGTGCTCAAACTCACTTGACGTCCTCAACCACTACCTGTCCCTCCTGACCGCACGACGTTAAGGACCCCAGCGTTTCTCAACCTGTGCTGACTCACTGACTTGACTTGACTTGACTCTACAAAAATCCTTAAGAGAACGAAAAAACTAATAGGTTACCTACAACCGTTAAACTAAAGGAGACGGAAAAGATTTAGGTCGATCTTGTAGACCTTCAAGATCCAAATACATGACAATTCGGATCGAACCTTTTAAAAATAATAATGAAACGATCGCACACTCTACTCACGTTAACACACCATCTAACTCGTAAGAAACCGTAACGGAAAGAAACCTTAACCGTACTTTTGACTGTAAAAGGTCAGGACACCGGTGACGACTCAAAAGGTCTAAACGACCGTATAACCACGTCGTGAAAGTGTAGTAGTAGAAAATCCTAAACTTTGTCGAGTTCACCTTAAGGTAGTGGAGGTGATCGAAACAAGTATCACTGTGAAGGATTCCGGGTGAACTGAAGTGTAAGGTCCTACGGACCGAGATCCACTCACCAGTGTGGTAGCACCAATAGACCCAGTAATTCTAGAAAAAACATGTCAAGAAGACACATAAGAACGGTGGAGAAGAATTATAGAAGACGAAGACAATCCAGATAAGGTAAAGACAGGAAATAAAACGGGTAGAAACGTACTTTACAAGGGAACCATAGAGATTAAAAGAACTTCTCTAGAGATCAGAAAGGGTAAGTAACAAAGGAGATAAAGAAACGTACCTAGTAAATCCTTCCGAAAGAATAAAGAGGAACAATAAGAAACCTTGAGACGTAAGTTTACCTATATAGAAAGGAAAAGAGAAAACGAAAAGTGAAGAGAAGAGAAGAGAGGAGACGATAAATATACCGGGGGAGTCTGTTGTAAAACGGAAAGAAAGAACCCCCCTACCAAAACTAGTGACGGAGAACATGTTACAGTGTTTGGAGGTAGGTATCAAGAAGTCCATGAGATAGTCAAGATTAGGGGACTTACATAAACAGTGAAGGTGACATAATAGTATTCCTTAAACTTAATCAAGGATGGACTTACCGAATCACCAAAAGGGATGAATGAAGTTAAATTCAGACTTAAACCGTTATTCCTCAAGTATTAGACTCGATGCCAGTCGAAGGTCAGAACAAAAACGACTGACACATCTCGAAGAGGTAGAAGCCGACGTTTCTTATATAGTTATACTAAAGTTATAACTGGTAGACCACTACAGGTACACATCTCAGGAGAGAACACAACAACCTTCTCCCACAAACGATAAAAGAACCGTTTTGAGACAATCGGAAGATGGTTTCAGAATCTCAAAATCAAAGAGACACGGGAGTCACTCGCCCGTCGACCAACCTAGACGTGGACGTCGGGGACTCGAGGTCCCGGGGGTGGAACCGCGGTGAAAGACGGAGGTCGTTACGACGGGGTCGTAAAGACGGAGGTCGTTACGACAGAGACTCTTCGGGATCCCGTGGGTGAGGAGGTCCGACGTCGAGGTCTCCTACGGGACACGTAGTACCGCGCAAGGAGTCGGCCCACGGGTCAACCGTACACGACGGACGAGAGTGGTCCCCTAACGGGTCCACCCGGTAGACGGGACCGACGGTTCTGTGAAAAACCAAGTCTTGTGGTCCTTTCGAGAACCTATTCTTAACCGAGAGGGAGAATCGAGACACGGACTTTGACAGGGTCTAGGTTTGGTACTAAGAGTCCTTACTCTAACGACCTAGTGAACCGTTGAGATAGTCATTCTGCATAGTCATTCTACCACGTCATCTTCCTACACACGAGTAGAAGAGGACGTTCTTGAGGTTTTAACGTTGAGCGACGACCTGTCGGTAGTTGTCCTCTTATAGCCCAGGGTGGTTTTTTTCTATGGGGTGCAGGTTCCCGTTTCCTCTTCGGGGCTGTCTACCACCCTCTCCGCTTTAGTGTAAGTCTTAGTTTTGGGGTATGGACGGTCTCTACAGGTCTCCCGAGTTTGCTTTGGAGGACACGTAGTCCTGGGCCTCTGAGGTGTCTCCGACTCGGTCTGGACGGAAAACGTAACTGAACGTTGATAAGAGGGACCAAATAAATAAAGACGGAAGGGACTCATAAAAATTTTCCTACACTAGATTGTAGTAAGTACAACTCAAGAGTAGTTATCGATAGAAAATTCTAAATATATGAGAGAAAATACATAGAGGGTTGAGATAATCGAATCAGAACCTTCTATGTAATAGATTAATGAAAAAGATTTAAAGACACAAAGAAAAGAAGATGAGTAACTGTTATCATTCGTCTTCCTTTCCGAGAAGTAGTGTATACTATACAAACATATGTGTGTATGTATAAAAATAAGTACACAACGGGTGAATATTAATGAATTGTACCACGACCTCTAAAATTACTTATTATAACTTTTACATACTGATGTCTATTCTGTGTCAAATTACTTTTTGTTCATTTTATGACCCCTTTCAAAGTTTGACTGCTTTTAGATTAGGTTAAACGGTTGGACAACTCCGTTTTTTACGTTTTCCTACGGAATAATTTTTATGTTAAACCGAGGTTGTTTCTTACGTACTTTCTCCATGTCATCAATAGGTTTTACAACATTCAGATAAAAGATAAGTAGTTTATATAAGAGTCACTTTTATTTTGTTCCTTCATAGATTCAGTGAGTATATCTATATATACCACCTTAATCCACTATACTTCATAAGTTAAATTATAGATAAATACTCTTAATTCCGAAAGTTTTGTATGGATAGTAGCTTCATAATCTATGTTTTAAGAGTAAAAATCCACACTTCGAGAGTCTACTTAGTTAAGTCAAGTCAAGTCAGCGAGTCAGTACAGGCTGAGAAACGCTGGGGTACTTGGTGTCGTGTGTCGGAGGGACAGGTAGTGGTCGAGGGTCTCAAGTGGGTTTGAGTACAGGTACCTCAGTCACTACGGTAGGATGGTAGAGTAGGAGACAGCAGGGGAAGAGAAGGACGGGAGTTAGAAAGGGTCGTAGTCCCAGAAAAGTTTACTCAGTCGGGAAGCGTAGTCCACCGGTCTCATAACCTCAAAGTTGAAGTCGTAGTCAGAAAGGTTACTTGTGAGTCCTGACTAGAGGAAATCTTACCTGACCAACCTATAGGAACGTCAGGTTCTCAGAGTTCTCAGAAGAGGTTGTGGTGTCAAGTTTTCGTAGTTAAGAAGCCACGAGTCGAAAGAAATATCAAGTTGAGAGTGTAGGCATGTACTGATGACCTTTTTGGTATCGGAACTGATCTACCTGGAAACATTGTTTCATTACAGAGACGAAAAATTATACGACAGATCCAACCAGTATTGAAAGGAAGGTTCCTCATTTGCAGAAAATTAAAGTACCGACGTTAGTGGTAGGCGTGACTAAAACCTTGGGGGGTTTTATTTCAGTCGGTGACAAAGGTGACAAAGGGGTAGATAAACGGTACTTCACTACCCTGGTCTACGGTACTAGAATCACAAAACTTACGACTCAAAATGTGGTTGAAAAAGTGAGAAGAGAAAGTGAAAGTAGTTCTCCGAAAAATCAAGGAGAAGTGAAAGACGGTATTCTCACTACAGTAGACGTATAGACTTCAATAACTATAAAGAGGACCGTTAGAACTAAGGTCGAACACAAAGAAGGTCGGGTCACAAAGAGTACTACATGAGACGTATCTTCAATTTATTCGTCCCACTGCATATGTCGGAACTGTATGAGGAAAAGGATAAACCTTGGTCAGACAACAAGGTGCAGGTCACGATTGACAACGAAGAACTGGACGTATATCTAAAGAGTTCTCCGTCCAGTTCACCAGACCATAAGGGTAGAGAAAGTCTTAAAATGTGTCAAATAACACTAGGTGTGTCAGTTTCCGAAACCGTATTAGTTATTTCGTCTTTATCTACAGAAACACCTTGAGAGAACGAAAAAGGTACTAGGTCGACTACAACCGTTAAACTAGAGACCTAGGAGACAGAAAAGATTTTGGTCGAACTTGTAGTCCCTCAAGTACCAAGTACATGACAACTTCGGACCGAACCTCTTAAAACTCGTAATGAAATGATCGTACACTCTACTCACGTTAACACACCACCAAACTCGTAAGAAACCGTAACGGAAAGAAACCCTAACCTTACTTTTGACGAGAAAAGGTCAGGACACCGGTGACGACCCAAAGGGTTTAAACGACCGTATAACTCACGTCGTGAAAGTGTCGTAGTAGAAAGTCCTAAACTTTATCGACATGACCTTAAGGTAGTAGAGGTGATCGACACAAACATCACTAAGAAGGATTCCGGGTGAACTGAAGTGTAAGGTCCTACAGACCGAGATCCACTCACTAGTGAGGTAGTACTAATAGACCCAGCACTTCTAGAAAAACATGTAAAGAAGACACATAAGAACGGTGGAGAAGAATTATAGAAGACGAAGACAATCCAGGTATGGTAAAGATAGGAAATAGCTCGGGTAGAAACGTACTTTACAAGGGACCATAGAGATTAAAAGAACTTCTCTAGAGTAGAAAGGATAAGTAACAAAAGGAGATAAAGAAACGAAACTAGTGACTCCTTCAGAAAAAATAGAGAGGAACGACAAGAAACCTTGAGACGTAAGTCTACGAATATAGAAAGGAAAAGAGAAAACGAAAAGTGAAGAGAAGAAAAGTGTCGATAAATATTCCGGAGGATTCTGTCGGTACAACGGAAAAACGTAAAGAAAAAGAACCCCTACCAGAACTAGGGACAGAAAACATGTTACTTAGTTCAACTTTTGTTAACCGTATAATTTTACTGAGTCTTTTAATAAATTTTGTTTTGGAAACATAAGTCCTTTTACACGACTTGACACAAAAATTTTCGTTTAGTCACAACCAGGTTCTTCTGAATTGATTTCAATGAAACTCGTAACACAATGAGACAATCTTCGGAGTCTAATTCTGAGAAATCACTCTAATATCTCGACTTTCCTTATTCGCACTAAGTGTAAAAATGAGTCCCCTTGAACACAAGGAAGTCGATCCTTCCGTTTAGGAAGAAAAGTACGTACGAATCCAAGACGGGGATTCAAAAAAAAGTGTGACTTGTGAAAAAAGTATGGTACACAGTCTGCCCTCTAACCGTTGAGGTAAGGTCCACACCAGGAACGGACCCCCATTACTACTTTGCCTATGGTTCCACTAACAAACGACCGAACGAGAAAATCGAAAAGAGGTATGGCTCTACTTCTGACTTCAAAGTAAAGTTGTTGGGTTCGTATATATAGATAAATTTGTTACCGGTTTACTTCAAGAAATTTTATTCTGAACCTTATTAACTCCAGTTAAGACTTCTGTGTTATATTTCGATAGTCATTAAATTTGTATTCAAAATTTTATCATTTATATCCGAATATTCACTGTTTAATGTTAGTCAAGTCAAGTCAGTGAGTCAGCACAGATTGAGAAACGTTGGAGTACCTGACGTCGTGCGGTCCGAAAGTACAGGTAGTGATTGAGGGTCTCGAATGAGTTTGAGGACAGGTATCTCAGTCACTACGGTGTGTCGGTAGAGTAGGAGACAGTAGGGGAAGAGGAAGGAAGTTAGAAAGGGTCGTAGTCCCAGAAAGGATTCCTCAATCAAGAAGCGTTACCACCGGTTTCATAACCTCATAGTCGAAGTCGTAGTCAGAAAGGTTACTTACAAGTTCTGACTAAAGGAAATCCTAACTGACCAAACTAGAGGAACGTCGAGTTCCCTGAGAGTTCTCAGAAGAGATTGTGCTATCAAGTTTTTGTAGTGAAGAAATCGTGAGTCGAAAGAAATATCAGGTTGAGAGTGTAGATATGTACTGATTACCTTTTTGGTATGGAAACTGATATACTTGAAAAACAACCGTTTCATTACAGAGAAGAAGAATTATAAGACAAATCAACCAGTGTCCAAAAGAAAGTTCCTCGTTCGCAGAAAATTAAAGTACCGACTTCAGTGGTAGACGTCACTAAAAACCTCGGGTTCTTTTATTTCGGAGATTAACAAAAGTAATAAAGGGGTAGATAAACGGTACTTCACTACCCTGACCTACGGTACTAGAAGTAAAAGACTTACAACTCAAAATTCGGTCGAAAAAGTGAGAGAAGAAAGTGGAAGTAGTTCTCTGAGAAATCAAGGAGAAGTGAAAGACGGTAATATCACCACAATAGACGTATAGACTCCAACAACAATAAAGAGGACCTTTAGAACTAAGGTCGAAAACGAAGTAGGTCGGGTCGTAAAGAGTACTACATGACACGTATATTCATTCGTTTCACTGTTATATGTCGGAACTGCATGAGGAAAGGGTTAATGTCATACACATGAATTATTAGTGAGAAACAATCTCTTCTCTTTTTGTAACCTAACAAAAATCAAAGACCGATAATGTTTATTCAGTATTGAAGGTATCTGTAGGTACATATTCAAATACACACCTAACTATGAAAGTATAGAGAAACCATTTTGGACCTTTATCTTTAAAAGGTAGCATATCGTCCTTATTTTATGGACAATTTCTTTAACAGTTTGACAAAAAGTTTCATTAACATTGTAAAATGTAAAGATCATGGTCACACACTCTTAAGGTCAACAAGACCTTAAAAATTACAATTAGACGGAAAGGGACCACTGTTTACTACAACTCGTAGAAAACTACACGAATAAACGGTGGGTGTATAGAAGGAAATAGAAAAGAACCACTTCAGACAAGCTAAAAAATGAGGTACAAATTTTTAACCCAACAAACAAAATAACTCAATATTCTTTGTACATAGACATATATGTATGTGTGTGTCTATACAAAAGTAAGATCTAGTTAGGAAATAACCTTTTTACAAAAAAATTTACAAAAGAGGGTTATCAAAAACTTCTCATATTCAAAGATTTAAACTACTTTATTTTACACTACAAAAATATCAAACACAGAAAACATAATATAATTTTTTAGAAACGTTTTTGTTTCACTTCTTCTAGAGAACTTAAAAGACGATCTTTAAAAACGAGAATTAATTTCCAAGTACTAGGTAAAGTTCAATTAAAACATATTCAAGGGATTGGTACACCGATAGGTCAACAGGGTCGTGGTAAACAATTCTTCTAAGAGTAAAAGGATAACTTAACGTAATGTAATCGTGTCGACATCTTTTGTTTAGCTAGCATATACATGACTAGATAAAGATTTAAGAGATAAAGTAAAAAGACTCGACCAGACACAAAAGTTATTATGATATAACAATAAATAACATTGAAATATTATCCGGAACTTTAACTTTTCTATCTAGGGAGTTGATGTAAGAAAAAAAAAAAAATTGTAAGAAATAATTTTAACAAAACCGTCAAGAGACAGGAAACTTCAAAATGTTTTTACGGAAAACTCTGAAACCCTAAGGTAAATTAGATATCTAGTTAAACCCCTTTTTACTGTAGGCTTGTTATAATTCAGAAGGTTAGGTACTTATACCATGTACAGAGGTAAATGAATCCAGAAAATTTAAAACGTCTTATAAAACTTCAGAAATTACATGCCCCGAATGAGTATAATACAAACAAGAAACTTCAACAAGAATTCAAAACAATCTTATTTAGTCTCGTTGGAAATCGGAAATCAATTAAACGAAGTGACGGTTTCATTATGAGAAGACTTATGAAATGGGTCATGGGACACTTAATGTTTCAAAAGGTGACACAGAATACCCTTGAACTTGATCAGAATCGGGATCCACCCAAGATAAACAACAACAACAACAACAACAACGACCGTAGTTTACCAAATATGAATGCACGCATATGATTGGTTATGAGTTGACGTGAAAATTCCCCCCGAAAGACGTCCAGAGCCCTTACGAGAGGTCAGAAGTCATGAGACAGGACGTTTGAGACGAACAGAGTCGGACACCGTAGAGAGTAGGACAGAAGAGTTGAGTTTCTCGAGTGGTCAGAAACGGACCCTAAGGGTGGAGATGAGTCTGCGATCTGACTCCGTTAGCTTTACGAACTATGACAGAGAGAGCCACTAGTGTCAGGTCACAATGGACTGTAGACCATAGACTTTTGGTAACGAAGTATGTAAAACATGTCCAAAAACCAACAAAGTCAACCTTTCAATTTAGACCAGGGACAATGAGGTCAAAACGGTCTTTGTCTTCATTATAATGAAAATTTTATAAGGAAGATGGGGAATAGAAAATCGTAGACATGTAATTTTTAAAAAAATAATAAAATTAACCGCCTATTAACGAAATGTCACAACACAACCAAAGACGACATGTTGTTACTCTTAGTCGATACACATATGTATATTGGGGAAGGAGAACTCGGAGGGAGGTTGGGTCGGGGTAGGGTGGGGAGATTCAGTCGTGTCTCGGGACTCGACTCAAGGCACGTGATATGTCAGGGAAGGATGAGTCACAGATCAAATGTGTACCAGCGTATATACAGTCGTGATGAGAGAGCTAAGCAAGGTGGGACAGGAAGGAGACGAGCACGTGTTCAGGTAAGAGACGTAGACACTGAGAAGGACGAAATGTTTCCCCGCAAACATGTGGAAATAATACTTTTAATATAGAGAGACGGATCATACATTTAATACTGAAAAATTAAAATTACCAACGAAAACCCCACCTGTAAAGTCCATTTTGAACTTAGGGCCATCTCTTGACTCTATATTATATCTTTGCTGACACGTAAACTTCCGAATAATTAGTGTTTTACACCGAAAGATTCTTCTCATTTCGTCCTCGGTTCATCCAGACTTTTACGGGACTCGGTCGTCCCTTTTCCTCTACCCGAACCGAAAATGAAACTAATGTCCCACCCTGATGAGTGGGACCCCGTCCGAATGTACCAAACTTGAACACGACCTCGGTCTTCTCTCAAGAGAATAGTCGAACGGGTGTACACCACGTCTTCTTCTGCACCCTCACCACTTCGAACTTTCGACAGTTGTGAGTTTGTAGTTTTTACCTCAGTATGAGAATTAAATGTTGAGTGAGAGTATAAACCGACTACTGACTTTTCTCAGTACAAAGTAAATTAACTTGAACTGGAAAAATTTCATTCAGTAATACCGAGATATATTCAGAACATCGGACTCCAGTCATTCCCTCCATTTTCGAAATAATTTACGGGTCGTTCTCGGGTCATAACACTAAAACTCTTCCCTTTACTCGTAAAACTAGTGAAAGTCATTACAAACCTTAAGACTACCCCGACTCCCTCACTCCGGAACATGACACCGAAATTCATACACGTCTTGTACACTTTAGAATCAAATATAAAACCCATATATGTTCCGTTCTATAAAGGTTTCGAGAAATGAGATTTATTTCTTTCATTGGAACTCATTCTTTAACAAGAACGACCTGATCTACTTGTCTGATTACTGTAATAGATTTGTCCAAAATCTTTACATGTTTACCACGGTTTTAAAACGGTCCCGTAGGACATGTACTTTAAAAGTTAACACAACCGAAAACCCAAGATAGGTACGAAACTCTATAGGATCAATTTCGTCGTTGGGAAGTAACTTGTAGGTAGTGCACAACCATAAGGATTTCGTGACAAGTATTTTAATTTTTTTTTTGGGGGTGGAGGAACCGATAAGGGAGTCGACAATCTTGACATGTACCTTGTTGTCTGACAAAGGTTTAGCTCTTTCCTCATACAGTTACGTCATATAACAGTGGGACGAATAAATTAAATATACGTCTCATGTGCAGTACGCTTCACGGCCCGACCTACTTCGTGTTCGACCTTAGTTCTAACGGCCCTCTTTATAGTTATTGGAGTCTATACGTCTACTGTGGTGGGATTACCGTCTTTCCCTTCTTCTTGATTTTTCGAAGAACTACTTTCACTTTCTTCTCTCAATTTTTCGACCGGATTTTGAGTTGTAAGTCTTTTACTTCTAGTACCGTAGACCAGGGTAGTAAAGTACCGTTTATCTACCCCTTTATTACCTTTGTCACTCTATGAAATAAAACCCCCGAGGTTTTAGTAACGTCTACCACGGACGTCAGTACTTTAATTTTCTACGAACGAGGAACCTTCTTTTGGACACTGGTTGGATCTGTCGTATAATTTTTCGTTTCTATAATGAAACGGTTGTTTCCAGACAGATCAGTTCCGATACCAAAAAGGTGATCAGTACATACCTATACTCTAAACCTGATATTTCTTTCGACTCGTGGTTTCTTAACTACGAAAACTTGACACCAAAACCTCTTCTAAGAACTCTCAGAGAACCTGACGTTCCTCTAGGTTGGAAATCAGTTAGGATTTCCTTTAGTTAGGACTTATAAGTGACCTTCTTGACTACAACTTCGACTTTGAGGTTATGAAACCGGTGGATTATACTTCTTGACTGAGTAACCTTTTCTGGGACTACGATCCTTTTTAACCTACACCCTCCTCTTCACCTACTGTCTCCTACTCTACCGACCTACCGTAGTGACTGAGCTACCTGTACTCAAACTCATTCCAGGCCCTCAACCACTACCCGCCCCTCCGGACCACACGACGTCAGGTACCCCAGCGTTTCTCATCCTATGCTGTCTCACTCACTTGAACTGACTCAAGGGTTTCCCGAGGACTCTATCGTTTCCCTAGAGACTCACCCCACTGAAAGAGACCTTTATTCCGTATAAATATACCGGTCCATGATTTCCCATTCTCGATATCAATTCTGTCGTGGAGGACATCCATTCTGTACGGCCTTTCCGGTTCAAACAGAGATAGGACACCTCTGGTAAAGATAAAATCGTCTCTCCGGAACCCCCGGAACGGCTCGAACGTCTCGTGACATAAGTATTGGGCTTCGTCGACCCACGACCCACGCCTCCCAGTACCAGTTCCGGACACTCTCAAAATAAAAGGTCCTACTGGGTCTTAAGCCAGTTACTAACAGGGAAATTACGCTGTTAGACTATACCGACTCCTCCCGTTATAAAATAGGGTCTTCAGACACCCACTGAACACCGGTAGTACCTACCAGGTATCTGAAGTTGTCCGTTATCTCCCTCAACGATTTCGGAGTCATACCCCCTCAGAGACCCCCTCGTGGTTCCTCTTACGAGATCATAGCAATAAACCTGTCTAAGATCTCGGAAATAACACTCCTGAGAAGTGACTTCCACCCAGTTAAACTCTTTTTGTTGTATTTACTCTAATTCTTTCTAAATTCACTCCTTATACAACGGTAGTCTTGGATTACTCCGAATTTTCTACACCTCGAACAAAATTGTAACACTCACGGACCTCCCAACTGTCGACAAAGAACTACCACGACCCTACCTCACCGAAAATCCTTACACTGTCGTCACACATGGTGTCACTGCTGAGAAGGAGTGTATTCACTGGCTGGTATTCGTCAGACATATGCTGTCCTCACCCGGACATATCAGGTGTTAGATAGTCGGAAAGAGGTCTCACGACAGATTTTAATCCCGGGTACGGACCAACTCTGTATGTAGGCCACCAGTGTCCCATTCTCAGTAAGAGGACTCAAATCTCAGTCAGTGTTGAAGACGACCTTAGTTTGAGTACTAGGTCAGACTCTATGTGTCTATCTAAACCAGGGCCTGTGTACTGGGTCCCAGGGAAATTCCTCCTGGGGTTTGAATATGAGGACAGAGATTTACATTCAAAACTTTTGAAAGACGAATCCAGTCAATTTAGTCTCTCCGAGTCGTCCTGTGTCGTTTGCGTCGAGTCTCGTCGTGTCGAACGGTTGTGCATCGTCGTTTCGAGTTTCTTGTATGATCTATCGTCCGGTGTCTCGGTCAACGAACTAGGTTGTGTAAGGGAAATATGGTCAAACGTAGTCGTATCCTTTGGTTCAGTTATCATGTACCAATACGTTCTTGTTTCTCGAGAACTAAATCATACAGTCAATTTTTTATCGATAAAATGTCACACCGACCGTGCGTATCTTCATCCTACTTCCGTGTTTTCCCTCACATTAGTAGAGAAGATCCCATCTCTTCCTAAATTTCTCTTCCCCTGTGAACTCGACCAGACCTTCCTTCTAATCCTCAAACGGTCCACCTTTTGACTACCACATCCCTACCCCACCTAACCATAATATTCGACTTTCTTAACATGGACGTTTCTACGTGTTATCATGGAAATTTATTAATATACTTCGAGTCCTACCAACTTCGTCTGGTAAGTGTTGTCGTCAATCCGATTTCGTCTTTTACCTCTCGAAATACAGGGTGACTTCCTTTTAGTACAATTTCAAACGTAAACCTTCTAGTCATGATGTCGATATATACTTACCGAATCCACTTTACAGATCTCCGTCCCTCCGGGTTCCGATAATAATCGGGTACACTTTGAAAGTACGTTTAATCTATTACCATAGGACCTAGTGTCGTTTGACACTTGTCAAGAATTTCTCTACCCTTATGGTCTGGTGGAATGGACAAAGGACTCTTTGGACATGCGTCCAGTTCTTCGTTGTCAATCTTCACCTGTACCTTGTCACCTGACCAAGTTTTAACCCTTCCCTCATGCAGTTCCGACATATAACAGTGGGCCGAAGAGTAAATTGTAGATACGTCTCATGAAGTACACTTTACGGTCCGACCTACTGAGTGTTCGACCTTAGTTCTGACGGGTCTCTTTATAGGTGTTGGAGTTCATATCTCAACTGTGATGAAATTACCGTCTTTCACTTCTCCTCGATTTCTTGGAGAACTTCTTCCACTTTCTACTCTCACTTTTTCAACCGAATTTTGAGTTGTAAGTTTTTTGATTCTAGTACCGTAGGTGAGGGTAGTGAAGTACCGTGTATCTACGCCTTTTTTTACCTTTGTCACTGTCTAAAATAAATGAACCCGAAGTTTTAGTGACGTCTGTTACTGACGTCTGTATTTTAATTTTTTGCGGATGAGGAACCTTCTTTTCGATACTGTTCGGACTTGTCGTATAATTTTTCGTTTCTGTAGTGAAACGACTGTTTCTAAGTAGATCAGTTTCGACACCAAAAAGGTCATAAACACATACTTACACTCTCAACCTGGTATTTCTTCCGACTCGTGACTTCTTGACTACGAAAACTTGACACCACGACCCCTTCTAAACTCTCAGGGAACCTGTCGTTCCTCTGGGTTGGTCAGGTAGGATTTCCTCTGGTCGGGACTTATAAGTAACCTTCCTGACTACGACTTCGACTTCGAGGTTATGAAACCGGTGGACTACCTTTCTCGACTGAACAACCCTTTCTGGGACTACGACCCTTTCTAACTCCCGTTCTCCTCTTTCCCCACCGTCTCCTACTCTACCAACCTACCGTAGTATACGAGGTATCTGTACTCAGACTTGTTTGAGTCCCTCTCTCGCTTCCTGTCCCTTCGGACCCCACGACGTCAGGTACCCCAACTTTTCTCAGTGTGTGTTGAATCGCTGCCTTGCTGTTGTTAGGACAGAGTTCCATAGAATAAATAACCTTTTAAGTGTAACGACTAACGTCACCTACAAAATAACACTTCACTCTTTGAAAACATTTTTTTGTATATTTATATATTACGAGTATTTCATTTATAACGGAAGTAGTTGTTAGAGTTCACACCACTTACACCTCTCGTGTGTGACACGCTCGTACGTAATAGACAGTAGACAGTTTCGGTCATCGTCGTGATATTTTACTATCTTAGGTTCCCGAACTACTAGACACTAATAAGTCTGAACTTTAAGATCTACATTTTAAGCTTTTTCCTCATCCTAAGAATTCTTCCGAGGACAGGGCACCCTTTACCCACCTATTAACACAGTAGATGATTTTACCCATTATTTCCTTTGTTTTCACCTGATTCCTTTTTTTTTTATTTTTTTCCTTTGTCCCACCATCGACCTCCTCTATAAAATCCTTTACTAACAAACCGAATCAAAATCTGTATGCCTTAAACATCACTAAAACTTAAATGGATATCCTTTTCCGTTACCGTGGGGTGAGTTCATGAGAACGGACCGTTTAGGGTACCTACCTCCTCGGACCACCCGACGTCAGGTACCCCAGCGCTTCTCAGTCTGTGCTGACTCGCTGAAGGGAAAGTGAAAAGTGAAAGTACGTAACCTCTTCCGTTACCGTTGGGTGAGGTCACAAGAACGGACCTCTTAGGGTCCCTACCCCCTCGGACCACCCGACGGCAGATACCCCAGCGTGTCTCAGCCTGTGCTGACTTCGCTGAATCGTCGTCGTCGTCGTCCACTACGATCCCCATTTCTTGGACGGACGGTCACTTCCTCTGTATTCTCTACGCCCAAACTAGCGACCAAGTCCTTCTATGGGACCTCCTCCCGTATCATACGAACGAACCTCTTAGAGTACCTGTCCCCTCGGACCGCCCGATGTCAAGTATCGCAACGTCAGCCTGTGTTGATTTTGCTGAATCACATGTACCTCTTCTCCGTCAATCTATACAACTAAACCCTGAGTTCTGTTTTTTTATCTAAATTTAGTGTCTGAATTATCAGTGGTTGTATAACCATCAGTATTTCTGTACTATTATACAGTACGAATTAATGTTCTTTAACGTACCGACTTTCTTAGTTTTCAAGGGAAGTAGAGAAAGAGGGTAAAAAAAGACTATGACAGAGTACCAAGAACATACTAAAGTAGGTCCCTCTTTAACTCAGAGGGTTCGTTGACCATAGCCTAACAGTCAGAAGACGGGACTGTACACCCTTGAACCTCTGTCTAAATTAAGCCGAAATCTCTTTACTTCGTGACACGGAAGAGACCTTAGATGATTAAGTATGAGAGATGCATCTCCGTTGTTTTGAAGGACCGACTTCTGTGACCGAGACCCCCGGTCACAAGGAAGTCGTACTCTTACTCCGTAGGACGTCACCTTATACCGTGTATATCTCTTCTTGGTCGTTTTACCCCTATTGCGTCACTATTCCCCTTAGCCCTGTCTCTTCGTCACCCACTTCACCAATCCCTGGAACTGAGACTCTAGTCCAACGGACCCAATCTTACGTTCGAGACGGAGAATGAACGATATAATTGTACAATTAAGTAAAGTAACTCAGTCAAAGGAGTAGACATCCTACCCTATTATTACCTTACTGGAGTATCTCAATAATTAGTATCCTAAGTCACTTCACTACACATATTTCGAAAATTAAATCACGGATGTTGTAAACAGAAATCGTTTACGATCACTACACGTAAAATATATTCCTTAATACACGGACAACAGTCACCGACACAGAAATGTCAGAGATTCCTTTTACCTTGATATTAATTCATTAATTATGGAAAAGATTAAATAAGTATTTTCCTAAACTGTACCGTAATAGTAATCTATGTTTATATTTCTCTAGTCTTACTTTCCTGTTTATTCAACTCAGTATATTTCGGTTCCTCTGTGTCTTCGTGTACGGTTTTTCAGGTTATGATATAGACGTTCACCGGCATTAAGTCGAAAGATTTTACTTTTCTGACCTCATATACAAAACCCGACAAGGAAGAAAGGTTCTATCAAGGACCCCAATACGGTAAACATATAAAAGTGAGACGCGAGGAACATAGAACCGTCATTGCAAAGTGAGAAGGACTTCTCTTTTACAAAAGTCTTTCGAGAAAAGAGACTAGAAGGGTTAAAACTAATACACAAGATGGTATACGGGTTGAGTCTTCATTTTGCAACCCGTATAGAACCAAGGAAAGAGGGACATAGAGGAGGGACAGAAGGAGGAACCGTCTGGGAGAGGGTAGTCTAGAGTGGAAAGGTAAGAGTGGTAGTAGGGAGACCAAATCTAGAAGTAGTAAAGGACCTACAGGAAAATAATAAAAGGACAAAAAAAAAAAAAGGGGAGAGGGTAAACTAGAGTGAGATACAGTCAGAGAGACTATCTTTGTAGGGATGGTCTATATCGAAGGGGTTTGGCAAGATTGCGATAATAGGTGTACGAGTTTTCGAAACTCACCGAGGGATAACGTGAGGTTCATTTTCTATTTGTGGACTACAAGTTCCCTACGAGTGTTAGATTAGGGTGAAAAATAAAGATCTAAATAGAAAATGGCACAAGGTTGTGTACCCACACAAGATTAATGATGGGGGCACGAAAGAAGAAAGGACAAGGACGTACAAGTCTCGTTACAGAATTAACAGAGACACAAGACACTTTGTCTCTCATCTTACGGAACGAATTCCGTCTCTCAAGTCGATTTTTGACCTCAAAACACAAATCACTTAAGTTTTGGGTACCTCACGACGGGAGAAAACCAATGTCATCGGGTCTCAGGTTTGGTGGTTTATCCCGTACTACGACTCACTGAGTAGAAAAGGAAAACCAATCTTGGGAGTACCTTTGTTTGTTCCGTCCCACTTTATTAAGGCAGGAGAAAAGAGTAAAATAGATCGAAGTGTCTAACAAACAAATCTTTCTATCTTTCTTCTATTTTAAGACATATCTTTTGAACCTGGAGATGACTAAGTTTTAGTATATAATATACATTTGAGTCTCGACCTCATTTCGGTCATCATGAAACTTGTAAAGGTCTTGAGGTTCTTATAAGTCTAAAATTGTATCTGAAAATACATTTCTAATCCCCTACTAGTTTCTTGTATATAAGGGATTTCCGAAAGATTCCAATTCCTGTCCGAGGTCTAATTTTCCTATGGCTCCGCTCATCGTCCCACTCAAGAAGTGCGACTATGAACCACAAACCAGTTCATTCTTTATTACACTGGACGGGATCTTCTGCTTGTCATAAAGAGGAAATAAAGAAATTTAATTAAAAAATAACCTCATCTCAACTAAATGTTACACTATCAAAGACGACAGGTCACTCAGTCAATGTGTATATGTATATAGGTGAGCAAAAATCTAAGACAAGGGTATATCCAGTAATGTGTGATCACTCATCTCAAGGGACTCGATAGGTTATCCAAGAACGACTATTTCTCATGGAGACGTCCCGGAACGACCCAAGGGTCAAACACTAGAGTGGACTCGGTCAGAACTTCTGGGTCTTCTTCGTCTCTCCCTCTTACTCAGGTTCAGATTATTCTTTCTACCAGTATAAAATTTATTCCCTACTGTCCTATTATCTACGTGTCCTTTTTCTAGGGTTCACTTATTCCAGAGAACTAAAACTATACTTACAGATCCCGATAATTAAAATCTCGAAATATTGATACAGAAACAACATTTAGTGTAACTTGGAGTGATCCATACTTCTTATCCTCATCGACTATTCGTACATGACATTTCTTGTCCTTTAGAGTTAATTCCGTCCGGAAGACGAAATAGACTCTACAGTCATTTTGGTTTGAAGGAACCTAGACTTTCCCTTTCCGGAAGATTTTGACTTTGAGGCGCCCACTGTCCTACGAGGTGTGGAGAGCCTCCTCCTACCTTTCCAACACCCGACCACGGATTACGTTAGAACCGTGGTAGAAACTACTCCTCGATTACAATCGTCTTTCTAGTCCACAGTCAGTACTGGTCTCAATAAGGAATGATAGAACTCTTCCAGTGCCCTAACGACGGGGAAGAAAACACTTTGAACTAGACCCCTGGTGTTTGTCGGTGTTACTCAACCTAGTGACGGTGCACAAGGTTTAGCCCGACTGTTCCGACTGAGTCACGGTCCTCGTCTGTGTCCTTCGTCGAACTTTATAAGTCTACCTTTCACCCAGCCCAAGAAAAAGTAAAAGTTCTTACGATAAACTCCTCTATCCTAACATATTCTTGTAGTTTCTCATTTAACAACTATTTACTCTAAACAGAACGTAAAACATCTCCTCTAGGTGTTTTCAGACTGGGAAAAGGTACAATTTACAATCCGACACCTAATGACACGACAAAACCCTCCGACGACAAAGAAAGGTTACGCCACCTGGAAGAGAAATTGTAACATTTAAATTTTAAACAAGTTTCCAGACATACTTTGTTACCTTTTTAGGAAGAACACTTGTTCCTATACATGTGTCGGTATTTATCAAAGAAAATAAAGACACACTTAAACGTTCGTCGTGGAGTGACCTCAACTTGAAAACGATATATTTATTTCGGTAGACCACATAGGTTTCTTAAAGTCAGAGATCTCTTGTCCTAGTATTTGTTAACTAGGAGGGTCTTTAAAGTCATGCATTCAGACTCACTACGAAAGGGTGTCGTGATGAAATTAATAAAATAGACCAAAATTAGAAGATTCCCGAACTCTTAAACCAGACAGATTAGATTACAAAATAACACCCATATATTCCTTTTTCAGATGGGGTGGTGTAAATAATTACATTTCTTTTCATGTAGGAAAGTCCATACAACGACTTACCTAGTGTTTATCTATGAGTCTAATTCTCTCAAACCTTCTGCCTTCATATAATAAGGTAAAAAGACTACCCTTTTACTCTGTATCTTCCCTATTCAAGTTCCAGGGTGCATGGTGTCGATAATTGATGATTTGCACTAGGTCTAAAACACTTAGGGTCAACTTATTAGAAAAATGAATTGTGACAGAAGTTGAACTACAAATAAAAGAAACTCCCTACTTATAGTTCATACAGAGAATCGTTTTGTTTCTTTTCGCTTAGAAACTGGTTAACTGGTTTATTCTGGGTGGTCGACCCTTTGACCAACAGAGTATTTTCACTTTAATCGAAATAAGAAAAGAAAATCATAACAAAGTAAAGTACCTTCTTTACTTAAAGACCCTCCGAAGACTTTGATCTTATACAAACAGATCTTCTGGTTTTCCCTAACTCGTGTTTTCAGAATAAGTGACTTACGACCGGTCTCTCACTGAGTTAGGTGTTTCGACAAAATCTTAGAATTTCTACTTGTGACGACGGACCCAGGGTGTGGGGGTTTCTTCGTAAAGAGAGCAGTCCCAACCCGAGAAATTTTATCAAGATTTGTACGTCCGGTCCAAACTCTTGGTGATAAACTACGTGGAATAAGGTATCCCTGTCACTCGAACACCTAAGGTCAGAAAGACGATCCCACCAGAAGTCTCCTTGTTAAAATTGACTTCGATTCTTTAGTCTATCGTTATAACTTACTCCGAGTCCTCCCTATCTTTTGTCTACTTACATCGCTTTTCTGAGTTTTGGACGAAGGTGAAAAAGGGAATCCAAACTGATCTGGAGATCATTTCGAACCCACCAACCTTCATACCTTCCTTGGATCTGACTGTCCCGGAAGACTGGTACCGGGGACGGTCTTGACCGGGGTCGAGGAGGCCGTGGTAAAAGTATCGGTCAACTTTACGATACCTGAGACGGAAAATTTACACCTACATATTGTTACGACCCCCGAAAGGTCCATCACCGAGTCACCGTCTCTCAGATGGACGGTCACGTCCTATACTTACAACCTATATCCAACCCTTCTAGGGGACCTCTTCCTTTGCCGTTGGGTGACTTCATAAGAACGGACCCTTTAGGGTACCTGTCTCCTCGGACCATCCGATGTCAGGTACCCCAGAGTTTCTCAGCCTGTACTGACTCGTTAATTTGTTGTTGTCACATTGTTACGACAACAAAAATACTAAATAAAACCGTGTGTTACCGTAATTATCGTTCATAGAAGTGACTTTAATATAAACCTACACTGAATGCGTGTGTGACTATAGACGACTCGATAAACAAACGCTTGTCTTACACGGGACGTAGAATTCACTGGGCGTTTTCTCGGAGGACCCAGGTCATTTTGTTTATGAAGTTGACCATGTTAAAAATTTATGGAATTACGAATCTTTATTATGTTTCTACGAGTTTCCTCATATTTTTTATCAATTTCGACTACATATGAAAAAGAGGACCTGTTCTTCTATAGTGACCGTAGTCCAGTTACAGACGTCAAACCATTCTTCGATAAGTCCTCAAGTAAATTACTGTTTTGGTACCTGTCTCACTTGGGAACATCGAGCCATATTCTTAATTAAGTCCAAAACGAATCACAATCATAAGAATCACCAAGGAGGAATTCTTCTCAAAAAGGAAATGAAAGGGTTCGACCACGCTTCCCCAGACCACTCCGTGTCGTTCCTCCCTTTCCTGTCGAGAGATGGATTCCGTGGTCCATGACGAGTCTCTGAGAATCGTACTCCCTGACCCGACCCTTCTGGCGTGACCCCCATCAAAGTAGGTATCCGCACTCTGGTGATGGAGAAATGAAAAATCCTATCTAGGCAAGACCGGTATTCTGTGCGAAATTCAAATATAAATATAATACCGGAATATTTATAACCTATAACGGTCTATGCATAAAATCTTGTTCCGTTCCTTCACGATTCACTTAAACAAAAAAAAAATCTTTTTGTGAGCTACACAACGAATTATGTAAATTTAAATGAGTTTAAATTAAGGATTTGAAAACAAGACAAACAATAAAGAGGAAGTTTTATTCTTACGGTGTAGGTTTGTCAATTGAACAATAACTCTACCGTATAATTCTTGGAAAAACTGTTAACCAAGAAATTTCCGAAACGACAATTTGATCAAAGATTTCTAAGTGACATTGTGCATTATATTTTCTCACTACGCGTCCCGGTCGATCACACTCACTCAAGGCCAGGGTCGAGGAGACGAGCGATCCAGACACTGTAATCGTCGTTAAGTAGAACCAGAGACAAAGATCTCGATACCTTACGTGTCCTCGACGATGTGGCCGAAATTTATGATACCACGTGAATTTGTGACAAACGGAAAGTAACTCCTTTAAGATTTTACTTTAAAAATATGTCTAAACGAGAGTTTTTTAAGTAGAGACATATTTAATAATATCATCAGTAGTGAATCTTCTTAGTGTCAAATATGAGTTCTTATACATGGTTTAATAAACACTTTCTGCATCGTTCTACCTGGGGGTGGCTGGGGGGACGGGTTGGGAACGAGAAAGGAAGATACCCTTTTTAGTCGAAAGGACCGGACACAGAGAACCTTCAAGACTATGTACTAAAACAGAGAGAACCTATGAGAGTCCTGTGTACCATTTGAAAACCACTTTGATCACACTGTTCAGTCTGAGGTCTCGGTCTGAAAGACGAACCGCTAACAAAGGCAAGAGTGTCTGGAACGACACGTCGACCAAAAGATGGAGGTCGTTTTGGTCGCGTCATTGCGGTCCCGACCGGACGCACACGTGACAGGCGACGTAACGGGACCGACCCTACCGGAGTCAGGTTCTAGTCGCCAGTGGGGGCGGGGAGTCTTAAGAGAGTCTCGGAATGAGAATCAGGGAGGAAGAAACGACTTGGTATACTGAATGAAAGAGTGTCTTGAGATACCCTTTTATCTCCGATGCACACACGAGGTAAACCAATTTTCACTTAAAGGTACGTCCTTTACAACGAAACAGATTTTATTCCAGGACCTAAATTGTATTTTTCCCTTCAAAGAGGTTCTAAGACACTTCGTAATGGGTTGACTTTGAGAACACCGAATTTTATTTTTATCGGACAAGAGAATTATCCGTCCAGAAAAACTTCCTTTTACGACACATTAGGATACACTTTTCCCTATACATATAAAAACAGGTTACATAATAATGTGAAATTTACTCCCTTTATCGACAGTTTAGTTTTCTAAACTATTAACTACTGTTATTAATTTTTGATCATTCACCAACAATCTTTAATACAAATTTTTTTAGATTGGTAATTTGAGGATTTTCATTCGTGTCACTCATATATGATATACAAAGTTATAAAGTACTTATTTTTCTTTCAATAATGAAACTATTAGTCAACTTTAACCTCTTTTACAGGAGAAGTGACAATGTGTCATACCCGAATAAGTGATACTAAAAATTTTGTATAGACAACTCAAAATCTTTTAATAACCATCTCAATATCGTCGTTGTAAATCTCTTAACCTATAGACATTACCTGGGAGATTGGGGGAATTAGACCTTTTACATTTTACAGGAGATCTACCTCGTGGTTCTGAAAGGAAACAATTCTATTCCTTCAGAATAAAAACATTTTCCTTGGGGTCCTGAAGTAAAATTTGTCTTTTATTCCTTGAAAAAGAATTGAAACCGTACATAATGGACCTTTTGGATGATAAGCTACTTCCTCTACAATATAAAGTCCGGTAAATAGGAATGTGCATTTCACGCAAACTGAAAATTAGGAGATTCACTCTCGGTGGCTCAAGACCGTATACGTACTCGGTCTTTTCGACGTGTACAAGAGATTTCTAAACTCACACTCACACTTCTCCCTGCCACCTCCGGATCT
Source organism: Capra ibex (assembly GCA_006410555.1). Classification (NCBI taxonomy): domain Eukaryota; kingdom Metazoa; phylum Chordata; class Mammalia; order Artiodactyla; family Bovidae; genus Capra; species Capra ibex. The sequence goes on from SJYO01051103.1 coordinate 1,763,923, forward strand.
CGGTGTCCCCAGTCCCTTACCGGGAAATGATCTGTCTTCGTAGAGGTTTCCACCCACGTTACAGACGGCTTCTTCATTCGTACTTACACTTTATATCTTTCCTTCGATCTTCAGTGGATTGCGTAAGAAGAATAAAACGGTTTCTTCTTTAACTCTGGATCTCTTCATTTACAGAAAGAAAATCGGACTACGTTTATCTACCCCTTTGTTACTTTTGTCATTGTCTGAAATAAAAGAACCCGAGGCTTTACTAACGTCTACCGCTGACGTCGATACTTTAATTTTCTGTGAACGAGGAACCTTCTTTACGATACTGTATGGATCTGTCGTACAATTTTTCGTCTCTGTAATGAAACGGTTGTTTCCAGGCAGATCAGTTTCGATACGAAAAAAGGTCATCAGTACATACCTACACTCTCAACCTAATATTTCTTTCGACTCGTGCCTTCTTAACTACGAAAACTTGACACCACAACCTCTTCTGAGAACTCTCAGGGAACCTGTCGTTCCTCTAGGTTGATCAGGTAGTATTTCCTTTAGTCAGGACTTATAAGTGACCTTCCTGACTACGACTTCGACTTAGAGATCATGAAACCGGTGGACTACGCTACTTGACTGAGTAACCTTTTTCTAGGACTACGACCCTTTCTAACTTCCACCCTTCTCTTCCCCTGTTGTCTCCTAATCTGACAACCTACCGTAGTGACTGAGCTACCTGAACTCAAACTCGTTCGAGGTCGACAACCACTACCTATCCCTTCGGACCGCATGACGTCAGGTACCCCAACGTTTCTCATCCTGTGCTGACTCGTTGATTTGACTTGACTTAATCACTATAGTGTCTATTTTAACTTACTTCGAAACACCAAAATCTGTAGATTTTTGTGTAAAAGAAGATTTTGTGTAAAAGGAAACCCTTAATACAAGGGTCTTCACATACCTGAGAGTGCTACCTTTGACTGTACATGGTACTTTAAGGAAGACATATCGGTTCCAAATCAGTACACTGGATCAAAGACTCCTTGAATTTAGAACTCATCTCAAAAAAAAAAAAAAAATTTCTTCTATCCTTTGTCACACTTAAGTAAAGAATCCATTACAATGTTAGATTATAGGTAAAAATTCGTACTAAGAAAAAAGGGGATCGAAATGACTCTGTAATAACTGAATAGCACATTCGAATTTCACGTGTCGTGTTCCTAAACTTTAGGTATATGTAACACTTTAGATTCGCACTAAGAAGTCGGAAGGATAATCGAGACACTCTACAGGTCATTAGGAAAACGAATCCAACCGGTCTCAATCAAAGACTATGAACGTTGATTTCTTGGAACACTAAGGTCTTTAATGGTAGATGAGTTATTACTTGAAATTTAAATTTAGTGGGTCGTCTCAACGGGATTAACCTATTAAATTCTTATAAATTCTGACTAAACATATCCTTTGTATTTTCGTGAGAATAGATTAACGGAACTGGTCTTTGCATTAGTCTTATAATACAAGATCTAGAAAACTTGTTACCGTTTTAAACTTAAGATCAGTAATTGGATTGTGATAACATCATTTATGAAGAAAGGAGTCATTCTTTTCAAAAGGGAATACATGATAATATCATCTCTTACGAGATTTTAATATAAATTCTATCGTAAATGTAAGAAAAGACTACTATTTTCATTGTGTCTAAATAAAACGAGTCCGAAAAAGGATTTGGATTTTTAATACATTTTACTTATAACGGAGAAAAGGACAATCTTTACTCTTTTTTTAGGAGGTTTGACCATTTCAACATGTTTATCATTCGATATCTTCATACACTCAGTCTGATTTTATTGGCACTTTATAATGCCGACAACTCTATAAAAGGAGCAAGTCTAAGGAAGACTTTTCGTAAACCGAATTGGGACGATACAGTTTTTACACATATTTTTGGAGTAAAAAGAAAGATTACATTAAAGAAAATTATATGGGTCGTTGATTAGTGAGTGAAGGTGGGGTGGGGGTAACCGATCATAGAGTCTTATATTAAAAAAATTTCCTCAAACTACAAATATTTTCAAAGAATCCGACAATGTTGATTAGAAACCTTACTACGTTATACTATACTCAATACTGGACTGTTCACGGTACAAAATTGTTACTTTAGACGACCTTTGTCCGGTAAGAATAGAATTACTACAAAATTCTGTTTTAAACGTCAAACCGAGTACACCTTGCCCCTTTCTTACGAGGTTTCGGACTCGTCCGTGTGACGGAAAGGTTTCACGCGGTCGTCTCCCGAAAGACCCGAACGACGCGCACGGAACAATTACCGTTTAAATATCACGTTAACTTCTTTTTAATGGAGCATTTTATATTTGGGTCTAATTTCCCTTTAGTTAAAGGATCTATATTCGATGGATCTATATATCTCTCCGACCAACATCTAACTTTAAATATACTAAATAAAGTTCGATTACAAACTGAAAAACTGCATTGTAAGAAACCTTCCAGCGTCACACACAATTAGTCCCTCTTCACGTGTGACACCCCAGGTGACGCTAATCTAAAACGATGTCCGTCACAGAACGACACTGAATGTGACATCACCGTGACCTCGGTCCAGGATGACTGAGTCCTTTCTGATAATAATTTAAACGTCCTTAAATTACTCAGTCTGTACTTTAATTTTCTGTGAGCGAGGAACCTTCCTTTCGATACCGATTAGAACTGTCGTATAATTTTTCGTCTCTGTAGCGAACCGACCGTTTCCAGGTATACCAGTTTCGATACCAAAAAGGTTATCAATACATGCCTACACTCTCAACCTGACATTTCTTCCGACTCGCGACTTCTTAACTTCGAAGACTTCACACCACGACCTCTTCTGAGAACTCTCAAGGAACGTGACGTTCCTCTAGTTTGGTCAGTTAGGATTTCTTCGAGTTTGGACCTATAAGTGGGAGACGACCGAATGAAAACTTTCGGTTACACGGACGAGACTCCGAAACCTGGTAAGAAAAGGGGACAAAGTGTTGAACTCGGTTTGACGTTTAAAATTCTAGGTTTTACTAGAATTTTGTAGTAATTCTATTCTTACCGGACAAAGGTCATCTAAAGTAACAATTTTGTACTGTGCAGACAAATATTTAGTATAGTATGACATAATAAGGTTTCTAATCAATAAGTCAAGTCAAGTCACGTCAACACAGGCTGAGAAACACTGGGGTACCTTGTGTCGTACGGTCCGGAGGGACAGGTAGTGGTCGAGGACCTCAAGTGAGCCTGAGTGTAGGTAACTCAGTCACTACGGTAGGCCGGTAGAGTAGGAGCCAGCGGGGGAAGAGGAGGACGGGGGTTAGGGAGGGTCGTAGTCTCAGAAAAGGTTACTCAGTTTAGAAGCGTACTCGACCGGTTTCATGACCTCGAAGTCGAAATCGTAGTAAGGAAGGTTTCTTTAGGGTCCCGACTAGAGGAAGTCTTACCTGACCAACCTAGAGGAACGTCAGGTTCCCTGAGAGTTCTCAGAAGAGGTTGTGGTGTCAAGTTTTCGCGAGTCGAAAGAAGTGTCAGGTTGAGAGTGTAGGTAAGTACTGGTGTCCTTTTTGGTATCGGAACTGATCTGCCTGGAATCAACCGTTTCATTACACAGACGAACACTTATATGGTACATCCAACCAGTATTGAAAAGAAGGTTCCTCATTCGTAGAAAATTAAAGTACCGACGTTAGTGGTAGACGTCACTGAAACCTCGGTTTTTTTGATTTCAGACTGTGACAAAGATGACAAAAGGGTAGATAAAGGGTACTTCACTACCCTGGTCTACGGTACTAGAAACAAAAGACTTACAACTCGAANAAAGTGAAAGTAGTTCTCCGAAATATCGAGGAGAAGTGAAAGACGGTATTCCCACCACAGTAGACGTATAGACTCCAATAACTATAAAGAGGGCCGTTAGAACTAAGGTCGAACACAAAGAAGGTCAGGTCGCAAAGAGTACTACATGAGACGTATCTTCAATTTATTCGTCCCACTGTTATATGTCGGAACTGCATGAGGAAAAGGATAAACCTTAGTCAGACAACAAGGTACAGGTCAAGATTGACAACGAAGGACTGGACGTATGTCTAAAGAGTTCTCCGTCCAATACACCAGACCATAAGGGTAGAGAAAGTCTTAAAATGTGTCAAATAACACTAGGTGTCTCAGTTTCCGAAACCGTATCAGTTATTTCGTCTTTATCTACAAAAAGACCTTAAGAGAACGAAAAAGCTACTAGGTCGCCTACAACCGTTAAACTAGAGACCAAGGAGACGGAAAGGATTTTGGTCGAACTTGTAGTTCCTCAAGTACCAAGTGCATAACGACTTCGGACCGAACCTCTTAAAACTCGTAATGAAATGATCGCACACTCTACTCATGTTAACACGCCATCAAACTCGTAAGAAACCGTAACGGAAAGAAACCTTAACCTTACTTTTGACTGGAAAAGGTCAGGACACCGGTGACGACTCAAAAGGTTTATACGACCGTATAACTCACGTCGTGAAAGTGTCGTAGTAGAAAGTCCTAAACTTTGTCGAGTTGACCTTAAGGTAGTGGAGGTGATCGAAACAAACATCACTACGAAAGATTCCGGGTGAACTGAAGTGTAAGGTTCTACAGACCGAGATCTAATCACTAGTGTAGTAGTACTGATAGACCCAGTACTTCTAGAAAAAACATATCAAGAAGGCACATAAGAACGGTGGAGAAGAAATATTTGTAGTTTGAGGAAAATTTTTAACATAAGACACTATGACCCCCACCTTCACCCACTAATAAACGACCCTTCCTGACTACGACTTCGACTTTGAGACTGTGAAACCGGTGGACTACGCTTATCGGTTGAGTGACCTTTTCCAGGACTACGACCCTTTCTAACTTCCGTCCTCCTTTTCCCCCACTGTCTCCTACTCTATCAACCTACCGTAGTAACTGAGTTATCGGTACACAAACTCGTTTGAGTCCCTCTGTCACTCTCTCTCCCTTCGGACCGGACAACGTCAGGTACCCCAACGTTTCTGAGACTGTACTACATCATTGCATTGTTGTTTTTACTCAGTCAACCAAAGTGTAAACATCGAGTTTTAACCGTTACCACCCTCATAAATGTACTACCCTTAGACGTTTGTGAGATTTAGACCCGGGAGGAAAGGGGCGACTTGACCAACTATTTGTAAATGGTCGTGTAGTGCCCTATATAACTATATTTTTTCCCCCTCTAAAAGAACTCTTAGTACGGCAGAGTGTGGTAAAAGCACGGGTATGTACATCGGAGACAGGTCGAACCCACTCGTGTGTCTTTCAGTAAGGACTTCTAAACCAAAGTCACATAAGTCATAACCCTCCAGTCAGAGTGAGAACAAGGTGGTAGTCCATCCACCCCAAGCCTCTACCGAGACCTTATGGAGCCCAAACGACCCTTTCCCCGACCCGTCCACTCTGTCACTCGCGTCCGGAGGCACACAGACACTCGTGACCTGACGGTGGGGAGAGGGGAGTAGGCAACGAATAAAAGAGGGGAGACTAGAAAGTGTCCTACATCATTTACTCTAACAGGGTTCACTCCAATTGGACAGAACCAAGACAGAACATTTTACGACATCGGAAAGACGAAGTGTGAAGTATACGGTAAACTGTAACTATATTAGTATAATAAATATTTACACCACCCCGGAGTCAAAATACTTATGGTGTATGTCTACACGTTATTTTTTAATTTCAGAATTAAAAAAAGACATCGACTGGAATAATACTTGTGGTAGGTCCCGAAGAGGAACCAACCGAATCCAATTACAGGACATCTGAAGGCAAAGGAAGGGGTCGACCGTAGACCCACACCCCCACGTGAACAAACCTGACAGACACCCTGTGACCGAGACTCTAAACACGTCACAAGAGACTTGATCACGTCCAGAGACGACCCTCAACGACCAGACCTGAAGAGTCGCCAGAAACGATATGTTAGTTAGAATAGGGAGCACAAAAAGACTACAAACGTCGACGACTACCTTCCAAGACTTTGAGAACGAAACAAGGAGACCACCAAAAGAGACTACTATGACCCGAGACGAAGTCGAGAGTGACCGAAACTCTTATGAAATTTCAGACTTTCATACCAGTACGTCAGGTTGGGTGTCTGAAGTCGAAGACTCCATCAAGTCTATTGATGGCAGAACTTCCAAGACTTCAGTCGGAGAGGTGTTGGACGACGTCGTAAGGGTGCCTCCGGACCAGAGCAACAGTTCACCGTAGATAGGTCACCGACTTCTCGAGGTGAGTCAAGGAGGGAACTGAATAAGGTCGAAGCGAAGATGGAAGTCGTACTGGAAACACCTCGGTGGAAGAAAGGATGGTAACTAAGAAAGAGGAGGGGTGTCAGAAAGACCTATACGCACTACTGGACATTGAAAAAGGAGAACGGTGTAACCCTTGGGATATATTTTGAGATACTGGGTCACGGAATCAGGACGGAGAATTATACATTCTCACCCTCTATTCACAGATATCACATCTTTTAGAGGAAGAAACAACCTTTTCGAACCGAAAATTTAAATAATAGAAAAACGTCTGTTTTATACGATAAAACGTTACCGTGGGGTGAGGTCATGAGAACGGACCTTTTAGGGTACCTGCCCCCTCAAACCATCCGACGTCAGGTACCCCAGCGATTCTCAGCCTGTGTTGACTCGCTGAAGTGAAAGTGAAAAGAGAAAGTACGTAACCTCTTCCTTTACCGTTGGGTGAGGTCACAAGAGCGGACCTCTTAGGGTCCCTGCCGTCTCGGACCACCTGACGACAGTTACCCCAGCGTGTCTCAGTCTGTGCTGACTTCGCTGAATCGTCGTCGTCATCGTCATCCGAACTTTGACTTGTAATGTAAAAGGGGAAAAGGGAGACTTATTATACTTTAGGGTTTACGCCTACATACGGAGGAAGATTGCACCTTTCCCAGTATGTGTATTTTAACGTTTTCTCATTTTGTATAATAACTATTGTGCAAATTTTGCAATAGGGGCAATGTATGAACAGTGAAGCGAGTGGGAGACCCAATATGTGAAGTACTTTCTTCCGAGAGGATACCGAGTTCTTGTCAAGAAAGGAAAAAAAAATTAATTTTTAAAAAAGAGAGTCGGTACGGCTTACCGAACACCCCAGAATCAAAGGACTGGTCCCTAACTCGGACCCGGGTGTCGTCAACTTCGGTGACCTGGTGGTCCCATGAGGGGGTTTCGACAAGAGAAAACTCGTCGGAGAATCCCAAACACAAAAATCATTGAGGGAGAAACGCCAAAATAGGGATAGTTAAGAATTCATTCATTGACATAGGGAAATTTACTCGTTTGTTCTTTGAGATGTACCCGAAGTGTGTCCCGGTTTGAACGGAAGGGAGATCTCAAAGGACAGAGATCTCTGTAGTGGTGGGTGGGTCAGAACGGTCTATTGTAGTAGGAAATGTGGAAAGGAGAGGACGGGGTACCGACTAATTGATCGTTTAAAATAAAGAGACGAATGTTTACAAAGAACTTAATTAAAGAAAAAGAGTGAAGAGTGTAGAAAGTGGGATCAGGTTTAATGATCGTAGAGGATTGGTAAAGAATTGAAACCAGAGAACGTCGACAAAGGGACGTAAATGCACGTAAGGGTTACTTACATCTCATTAGAATTTTGTTTGTCTATTTATTTTTTTATGTCAAATACCATACGTACACACATATAAATACACATATACACGTGTGTATGTACGTATACAGATGTATGTGTACCACCAAATCAGAGATTCATCACAGCCTGACGTTGCGGTACCTGACACCGGGCGGTGCGAGGAGACAGGTACCCTAAGAGGTCCGTTCTTATGACCTCACCCAAAGGTAAAGGAAGAGGTCCCCTAGAAGGGTTGGGTCCTTAGCTTGGGCCCGGAGGACGTAACGTCCGTCTAAGAAATGGTTGACTCGATACTCCCTTCGGGTGTATGTGTGTGTGTGTGTGTGTGTGTATATATATATATATTTTAGGACAAATACAATGAGGAAACGAAGTTTGAGAGGTGATGAAAGATAAGAAGACTTCTATTTCAGAAATAACAACAAGTCAGTGAGTCAGCACAGATTGAGACACTGAGGTACCTGACGTCGTACGGTCCGAAGGGACAGGAAGGGGTAGAGGGTCTCAAACGAGTCTGAATACAGGTAACTCAGCTACTACGATGGATTGGTAGAGTACGAGACAGCAGGGAAAGAGGACGGGAGTTAGAAAGGGTCGTGGTCCCTGAAAAGGTCACTGGACCGAGAAGGGTAGTCCACCGGCTTCATAACCTCGAAGTCGAAGTCGTAGACAGGAAGGTTACTTATACATTCCAACTAAAGGAAATCCTAACTGACGAAACTAGAGGAACGACAGGTTCCCTGAGAGTTCTCAAAAGAGGTCGTGGTGTCAAGTTTTCGCATTTTTAAGAATGAAAAGAAGAAGGGTTTCGCGAACTTACTGGAACGAAAAGACGAAGGTCTAGAGTCGGAACGAAAGAAGAGAGGGACCGAGTGAGACGGGTCTCCGTGATTTCGAAAATAAAGAAGTTTACAGGACAAGAGAGAGGAAGAATTCCGTAGATGTATTCGCCAAAAAAGGACGAACCATTTCGGAACCAAGAGAGACCAATTACGGTCAAGAGTTAAATTTTCATTGGAAGAGAATCTTCAGGGAAGACTGGGAGGGGAAAGGACTTTCAGCAGAAAGTTATGTAGAACGCGAAAGAAATTCTCGTGCATAACGTTAACGTTAACTTATTAAAGTATTAATAAAATTACAAAAAATGGAGTGACTTCTTTCTCTGGTAGTATAAGTAAAAAGACAAAAGAAAAAAAAAAAACGGATCTTAATATCACAGGAAGTTGACACTTGAAGGTCTACAAATTTGACCAAAATCTTTTCCGTCTCGTTGGTCTCTAGTTTAACGGTTGTAGGAGACCTAGTACCTTTTTCGTTCTCTCAATACGGTTTCGGAACCTGACACACCTAGTGTTATTTGACACCTTTTAAGACTTTCTCTATCCTTATGGTCTGGTGGACTGGACGGAGAACTCTTTGGATATACGTCCAGTCCTCCGTTGTCAAATCTTGACCTGTACCTTGTTGACTGACCAAGGTTTATCCTTTTCTTCATGTAGTTCCGACATATAACAGTGGGACGAATAAATTGAATATACATCTCATGTAGTACTCTTTGCGACCTGACCTTCTTCGTGTTCGACCTTAGTTCTAAAGGTCCTCTTTATAGTTATTGGAGTCTATACGTCTACTATGGTTGGAATACCGTCTTTTACTTCTTCTTGATTTTTCGGAGAACTACTTTCACTTTCTCCTCTCGCTTTTTCAACCGAATTTCGAGTTATAAGTCTTTTGATTCTAGTACCGTAGACCAGGGTAGTGAAGTACCCTTAATCTACCCCTTTGTCACCTTTGTCACAGTCTTAAATAAAAAAACCCAAGGTTTTCAGTGACGTCTATCACTAAAGTCGGTACTTTAATTTTCTGTGGATGAGGAACCTTCCTTTCAATACTGGTTGGATCTATCGTATAATTTTTCGTCCTACCCCTTGTGCACATATGGGTACCGTCTAAGTACAACTACATGCCGTTTTGGTTATGTTATAACATTTCATTAATCGGAGGTTAATTTTATTTATTTAAATTTAATTTTTTATTTTTTTTCGTCTCTGTAATGGACGGTTGTTTCCAGACAGATCAGTTCCGATACCCAAAAGGTCACCGGTACATACCTACACTCTCAACCTGATACTTCTTTCGACTCATGGCTTCTTAACTACGAAAACTTGACACCACAACCTCTTCTGAGAACTCTCAGGGAACCTGACGTTCCTCTAGGTTGGTCAGGTAAGACTTCCTCTAGTCAGGACCTACAAGAAACCTTCCTTACTACGATTTCGACTTTGAGGTTATGAAACCGGTGGAGTACGCTTCTCGACTGAGTAACCTTTTCTGAGACTACGACCCTCCCTAATCCCCGTCCTCCTCTTCCCCTGTTGTCTCCTACTCTACCGACCTACCGTAGTGACTGACCTACCTGTACTCAAACCTACTTAAGGCCCTCAACCACTACCTGTCCCTCCGGACCGTACGACGTTAAGTACCTCAGCGTTTCTCAGCCTGTGTTGACTCGCTGACTTGACTGACTTGACTATCACGGGAAATTAATATCACGGGTAGTTACTTCTCTACGAAACTCACAAAATAGAAATATACAAAATAGAAGTATGATCGATTGTATCACAAAATGGGGTCATTTACAGGATTTTGAATATGGTTATTTATGAATAAAAGAGATATAAAGGGGGAGACGGAGAACGATAGAAGAGTAGGTATCCTTTTCCTCTCAAGAAACACTCTATAAAGACACTTCTAGCTTCGTTAGTTTAAGTTTGGTTCTTCATTCGGTCCACAATCTAAGACTTCATAACTTAAATTAAAGTACATCGTCAAACTTTGAAAATTCAGAGTCTCTTTTCAGAGAGAAAAATTCAGAGAATTTTTCAGTAGTCTCTGAAAATTTCTTTTACAGGAAACCTTAAAGGTTACCTAGAGTCAACGATCGTCAAACGATAGTCTCTGAAAATTTTTTTTACAGGAAACCTGGAAGATTACCTAGAGTCAACGGAGATCCTCGTTCAGGGAACATAAATCGTACCTTATATTCCGAAAAGTACTAGACCTGAAACGGAGGGAAGGAGTGAAGTAAAAGTTGTGTGAAGTAGGACGGGTCGTTAGGACGGACGGTCTGGGGTCGTAGTCCTTTCCCTCTGCTAGTAGTTGTAGTAATAATGGTAGGGGTGACTGTTATAAACGATCCTTAATCAAACATGGTTTGATTAATCAAAAATAGTTTGACACGCTCCCGAACACCCCTGTATATTTCTACATTCAGTCTTGGTCTCGCGAGTTAGTGGAGAATTAGATTATCTTCACTGTTCATACTTTCCATTTAACGTTATATTTAATCAAATTATCGTTCACGGTTTATCACCAACTCTCGTCCTCACGTCAAAGGACTCTGCGATTGTGCACAAGACGAAACCAAAATAGAAAGGAGTTTATTTACACTGAGACCCTCCTCTATGAATTACAAGACGGGTAGAGAAGTTTCTATTCAGGATACTAAATAGGTGACGAAACACATTAGAAGGAAGAAGGAGTAGAAGTTTTAATAACGTTAGTATTAGACTCAAGTCCTGTGTTTCCTTGCCTATAAACAGTCACTGGTTGCCCCGGAGTAGGTTCTGAGGAACTCGGGAAGCGAGTGATTGAAATGTTTCAGGCGAATCTACACCTCTCGTTACGAACCTAAGTAAGTGTACCACCTCAATTGCTCTAGGCAACCTGTTACGGTCCGTAATTTTGTGTTTTCTTTTCTCGGAAACTTTTGAGATGAAGGGAGTCCCAGAATATCGTCTCCGTATATCATTAATTGTTTATCGAAACTCTGTTCCTCCTTTCCTTTACTAATTTGACACAAGGTACGGGAGCTTTGGGCTCTCATCCACTCTGTCTGGTCACTTATATACTGTTATACAACAAGACTCTCGTTACTGTCACCATACCTGCTACCCTGACTCGTGTAATAATGACCTCTTTCCGATGTGTCATCTCCGCTACAAATTTAAATTAGATCTTCTACTCACTTTTAATCGAAACCCTTAAGGGACCACCAGGTCACCACTCCTAAGATATTAAAGTGACGGTTCCCGGGTCTAAGTTAGAGACCAACCCCTTGATTCTAGGGTATTCGACACACCATACCCCCTTTTTTTTGGAGTTCTTAACCGAAACAAGATGGTCTTTTCTCACCTTTAATCCAGGGGATACAGATGAGGACACACAGCAGGGTAGACAAAAGGGTCTTCATCATCAAGAATCCGTATTGGACACTTCTTTTCACTTTGACCTATGAAAGAACGTCGGACGACTTTCTGGTGGGACTTCTCCTTCGGGAGGGTTCACGGTGGTTCCTGTCTGGTGTAGTGGTGGAGATCGACGAGATGACTTCGTGACTCGAAAATGATTAAGAAGATTTGCTACGAGATTATAATAACGTTTATTGATTGTTGGGGTTTAGAATTACCGTGTCATGTGTAAATAAAAAAACCTGGTGCACTTAGTCGAGAAACTCCGGTAAAATACGACCTTAGAAGAGATATGTAAAGGAGTAAGAGGAACCTGATCACCACTAGGTCCTGTATAAGAAACAGACTCCCTACCACGTTTACATTCCCTTGTTAGGGTTTGAGACTTCATGTACATTGTAGAGTCGACCTCAATACAGACGATTGTAATATAACCGGTCTCTCAGTACACTGGTTAAAGTTTGTAGTTACAATTCCCGTTTATGTGAAGATGATGAGGTCCCTCTCCAGGACGTTTTTGTGTGTCTTTTCTCTTCTGTACTAAGACATTGAACCTCTTATACTTACTTCTTGACCTTTGTTATTAGATGGGCTTCCACGCGGATGGACAACAGACGTATATGGTGTATTAAAAATCTACTTTGGAAGTGGAGGTTCGATGTCACGACTTTTTACAGAGAGTTTAGGGCAGAATAGTGTTAAAGGGACACCGTGACTTCAACAGTGCCGAGGATGGTCACCTCAGGACATTTTCTTCATATTGGATCTCCAAGAGGACCTAGACTGGGAGTCTACCGTCCTCTTATCGACATAAGTCGTGTGACGAACCACTTTTGATAAAGTACAACGGAATGAAGACAAAGAGACCCCCAATAGTGAGTATTGAGAGTAGAGGGAGAGTAGATTATAAAAAGTTCTCCCGAAAAACCCCTGTTACATTGTAGAAACCCATATATATGTAGGATCAAGAGGTCAAAAAAGGATAGATTTGTCTATCGAACCCTTGGAACCTTATCATCTGGTGTGGATTAAAATCATAGAGAATCTCAATACCGTCTTTCACTTCTTCTCGATTTCTCGGAGAACTACTTTCACTTTCTCCTCTCACTTTTTCAACCGAATGTCGAGTTGTAAGTCTTTTGATTTTCGTTCCGTACGCCAGGACAGTGAAGTACCTTTTATCTACCCCTTTGTCACCTTTGTCCGTCTGAAATAAAAAACCCGAGGTTTTAGTGACGTCTACCACTAACGTCGGTACTTTAATCTTCTGAGAATGAGGAACCTTCTTTTCAATACTGGTTGGATCTGTCGTATAATTTTTGGTCTCTGTACTGAAACGGTTGTTTCCAGACAGATCAGTTCCGATACCAAAAAGGACACCAGTACATACCTACACTCTCAACCTGACATTTGTTTCGACTCACGGTTTCTTAAGTACGAAAACTTGACACCACAACCTCTTCTGAGAACTCTCAGGGAACCTGACGTTCCTCTAGGTTGGTCAGGTAGTATTTCCTCTAGTCAGGACTTACAGGTAACCTTCCTGACTACAACTTTGACTTTGAGGTTGTGAAACCGGTGGACTACGCTTCTTGACTGAGCAAACTTTTCTGGGACTACGACCCCTCCTAACTTCCGTCCTCCTCTTCCCCTACTGTCGCCTACTCTACCGATCTACCGTAGCGGTTGAGTTACCTGTACTCAGACTCATTTGAAACCCTCAACCACTACCTGTCCCTCCGGACCGTACGACGTCAGGTACCCCAGAATTTCTCAGTCTGTGCTGACTCTCTAACTTGACTTGACTTGACTTGTCAATTATCCTCCAGTAAGGGTTCTAGACATCAACCGTTCGATCTCTGGACCTCCCGGTTACCATATCAAGAACAGGTTAAGACTTAGGCTTCCGTCTTCTTCTGTGTATAGGGTCAAGTTCTGTCAGTCCGTCTCTGTTACTTGGGAAGGAATGAACGGAAAAATAAGATAGTCAAGAGGTCCCCTAACCTTCTCCGGATGGGTGTGACCCCTCCCGTTAGACGAAACAAGTCAGATGGTCAAGTGTACAATTAGAGTAGGTCTTTACGGAAGTGTCTGTGTCAGTTTTATGATGACTATAAATTCACTTATGGACCCGTAGGACACCAAGACAGTTCAATTGTGTATTTTAGTCGATACTAGTAGGAGGTAAAAGAATCAAGGAGACAAAGTGAATACCTAGTAACGTACAGTTCCTTATTTTGGGATTGGTTCGACTGAGTTCATTTTTCCTTCACTACCCCATCTACATCAGTACCTTTGATCTTTACACCACTTCGTAGGAGCGGTAGTGAAAGAGACGAAGGAAACCTTGTAGACAAGGTAAGAGGACAAAGAAAAACGTCTTATCGAAAGAAACGAATACATTGTTGTACATGTACTGACCTTTTATCGTCGGTAGAGATTAATACACACTGATTTTACAAGGTCCCGGGTGTCGAAATACTGTTGTACACTGAAATCAGAGATACTAAACACAAAGTCATGGACTCTTTCTCTTGGTCTAGGTAACATCCTGGTGGTACATAATAAAACAAATCGTAGGTCACGGACAGGGTCCCTGCCCCCCGTCGGATCACCCGACGGTAGAGACCCCAACGTGTCTCAGCCTGTGCTGACTTCGTTGAATCGTCGTCGTGGTCGTCGTCGTCGTCGTCGTCGTCGTCGGACAGGGATCACCGGTCTCTTACATTCACGTACAATCAAGGATAACGACAACATTGTTTAATGGTGTCTGAATTACCGATTTTTGTTGTGTTCAAACAATAGAAAACCAAGACCTCCAGTCTTTAGACTTTACTCAAAGTGACCCGATCTTAGTTCTACAACCGTCTCGACGTAAGGAAGACCTTCGAGATCCTCTCTTAGAAAAGGTAACGGACGAAGATCTTCGAGGAACTTTAGGTACCGAATACCGACGAAGTAGGGAGAAACTTAGAGAGAACGTGAGATTAAGAAAGCTAAAGACGAAAGTGAGTATTCCTGAGTCGCCAATGTAACCCGGGTGTCCCTTAATTTTATCGATTGAAGTAAAGTAGATATTTAGAGAAAACGTCACATTCGGTTTTAAGTGTTCGAGACCTTTAATCCTGCACCTACAGAAACCCCTCGGTAATAAGGTGGATAGTATCACTCTCAACGTTTCTATACTAGGGTCTTCGACACATCGGAGACCCTCCTTAAGGAGACGTATTCTTCACACCTTTCTCCTCCTTCGTTCAATCGTTTTATTGTCTGGGTAAAGTAGAAGGGTTTGTTCCCTGACAAATGATCATCCACTACTCCGACCGGGAGGTGGAGGTGAATTAAAAAGGTTGGAGACAAAACAAGAGGAAGTCCCCTAGACAGTCACAGAGGTATAAACATTAAGTGAACGTAAAGAAAAAAACCTTATCTTACCTGATCAAACTATAATTAGAGGGGTTTCCAATTAAGGGAAAATGTTGTGTTTACGGATTGGAGGAATCTAAGTACCTAGTCTTTTGTGACCTACGCTACCTCGACCCAAACCCTTAGACACGAATATTATATGAGGGATCCACTAAGAACGCATGTGGTTTCAAACTCTTGGTGGTGACATAAGATGTCATTTCAACTATTTGAAAAGAACAATCTTCTCTTCTGACTTTTTTTGGAAGGTTCCCTTGATCTTACAAAAGTGACGTCGAATACCCTCTATAACTATTGTTAAAACGTACATTGAGTCATTCTGATTAAGTCCGACCCTCGGTCTCTTCTCCAGTACAGTTCTATTCCCCCTTTGTGAAAACCCCCGCCTAGACTGGAAGTACACTGAGAGTTTAGTGTTACTTCCCGAATTAAAAAAAAAACTCAATACAAAAGTATAACTAAACCCGAGACACTTCTTCCGACTCGCGGCTTCTTAACTACAAAAACTTGACACCACAACCTCTTCTGAGAACTCTCAGGGAACCTGACGTTCCCTCTAGGTTGGTCAGGTAAGACTTCCTCTAGTTGGGACCCTAAAGAAAGCTTCCTTACTACGATTTCGACTTCGAGGTCATGAAACCGGGGGAGTACACTTCTCAACTAAGTAACCTTCTGAGACTACGACCCTCCCTAACCCCCGTCCTCCTCTTCCCCTGCTGTCTCCTACTCTACCGACCTACCGTAGTGACTGAGCTACCTGCACTCAGACTCACTTGAGACCCACAACCACTACCTGTCCCTCCGGACTGCACGACACTAAGTANCTTCTTAACTACAAAAACTTGACACCACAACCTCTTCTGAGAACTCTCAGGGAACCTGACGTTCCCTCTAGGTTGGTCAGGTAAGACTTCCTCTAGTTGGGACCCTAAAGAAAGCTTCCTTACTACGATTTCGACTTCGAGGTCATGAAACCGGGGGAGTACACTTCTCAACTAAGTAACCTTCTGAGACTACGACCCTCCCTAACCCCCGTCCTCCTCTTCCCCTGCTGTCTCCTACTCTACCGACCTACCGTAGTGACTGAGCTACCTGCACTCAGACTCACTTGAGACCCACAACCACTACCTGTCCCTCCGGACCGCACGACACTAAGTACCCCAGTGTTTCTCAACCTGTGTAGACTCACTGACTTGACTTGACTTGACTTTTGGTGTTACTACGGTCCAGAGATTTCCGTCAAAAAGACACAATTCGAACGGTTGGATCATTTCCGTCTTCTACTATTCGACTACAAACTAAGAGGTCCGACGTCCAACGTCACCGATAACAACATTTAAAAACAGTCCACAGACTCAATCTTAGAACCACAACATACTTCGGTAGGGTTGGTACTGTAAACCCCTAGACTGTCCAAAACTACACAAATTTATTAAACTCGGTTCATACTCTACAAAACTATACGAAAGAAATATTCAAACATCAACAAAACTTATTGAACCAATATTAATTATGTTCTCAATTACTCCATTTATAAATGGACACTTAGTAGTCAAGTCAAGTGAAGTCAGCAAGTCAGCACAGGCTGAGAAACGTTGGGGCACTTGGGGTCGTGCGGTCCGGAGGGACAGGTAGTGGTTGAGGGCCTTAAGTGGGTTTGGGTACAGGTACCTCAGCCACTACGGTAGATTGGTAGAGTAGGAGACAGCAGGGGAAGAGGAGGACGGGAGTTAGAAAGGTCGTAGTCCCAGAAAAGGCCACTCAGTTGAGAAGCGTACTCCACCGGTTTCACATCCTCAAAGTCGGAGTTGTAGTCAGGAAGGTTACTTGTGGGTCGCGACTAGAGGAAATCCTACCTGACCAACCTAAGGAACGTCATGTTCCCTGAGAGTTCTCAGAAGAGGTTGTGGTGTCAAGTTTTCGTAGTTAAGAAACCACGAGGCGAAACAAATATCAGGTTGAGAGTGTAGGTATGTACTGGTAATCTTTTTGGTATCGGAACTGATCTACCTGGAAANGGTTACTTGTGGGTCGCGACTAGAGGAAATCCTACCTGACCAACCTAAGGAACGTCATGTTCCCTGAGAGTTCTCAGAAGAGGTTGTGGTGTCAAGTTTTCGTAGTTAAGAAACCACGAGGCGAAACAAATATCAGGTTGAGAGTGTAGGTATGCACTAGTAACCTTTTTGGTATCGGAACTGATCTGCCTGGAAACAACCGTTTCATTACAGAGACGAAAAATTATACGACAGATCCAACCAGTATTGAAAGGAAGGTTCCTCATTCGCAGAAAATTAAAGTACCGACGTTAGTGGTAGACGTCACTAAAACCTCGGGTCTTTTTATTTCAGTATCCACCGAGATATAATTTCAGATTAAGTTAACTTTTACATACAACATTTATATGTCTCATCATCGGATCTTTTATTCTCGTATATTAAAAACTAACAACCACCAAGACAAAAACAGTCATGTCGGCTAATTTACTGGATTTTAAAACAGTCGATAATTTATGGACCCGTACGGCTTACTTTTTTATCAGTAGATAAATTCACTAACCTACCTTCACCCCTTATAGTGGTCTCCGGTTTTCGTTTCGTCTTTAATCTAAACCGTAAGGGAGTGAAACTCAGACCCTAGACTCAAATATGAGTCATGTAACCCTTGAGAGTTCAACTCTTTAAACGTACTTTAAGGAATGTCGTTAACCGTCTTCGTCTATCTTTGAGAAAAAACCTCCTCGTGTAAAAGTGGGAACCCTCATTTCTTAGTAGTATCTTTTACAACATGGTGTGTACCTGGGGTTTAAATTTTAATGTTTTAGATACTCCATTGAATGGGATTCAAACTCTTCGTTTGTGTTGGTCGTTATTCCAATCCTTGGAGGAGGGGAACTCTTTACGTCCATTGAAATAGGGAGTCGTTGAGATTTTATTCATTTAGGTTTTACTAGCTTCTAATTTCACCTTAACTTTTGTACTCTTTCGTTGAATTAAATATAACAATATGTATGTACATCACATAACACATAATGTGCTATATAATATTTACGTGTGCGTTACACGATATCATACATCCATGAAATCTTTTTTCTTGATATCCCTTATGACCAGAATATAAAACTTGAACTACGATTTTACAACCGTTCTACTTTGAAATCAACATCCTTGTAATGAAGAAAGTTCTACTTTCTATCACCGTGGTATCGTTGAACTTTTCACTTACAGGAATATTTTATTATGTAATTGAAGACACCCACTCGAAATTTAACTTTAATACCGGTTGTATCCAGATGAATATTGTGTGTCAGAGATAAATCTTTTCGATTCTATCTACAGTAGACGTTTAATTTAATGTGCTTTATGGTCCTTCACGGTTCGTTGTGTGGAACACTTCGTATTTATCTTGTGACTTTTCGATGAAATATTAGTCCGTCAATTCAAGTCTCACCAATTTTAGTCAGTTTCTATATCCTGAAAAAAACGACGAGTCACTATTGTATTAAGACCTATTTTAGTGATTGGACTTTACACAATCCAAATCTTTTCGTTCACTCCTTATTAACGCGAAGTGATCATCTTCCACTATACTACCCTTAGTTTACAATAGATAAAATCTAAACTAAAGGTACTTACTCTTTACTCACGACATACTTAGTGGTTTCTTCAATTAAACGAATTTCTACTATTTGAATTAATTTTTACAAGGAGATAATAACTACACACTGACATTCGAGTTGTGAAAGGGTATGGACGGGCAACAAAAATTACACTACACAACTTCGGTTATCAAACAGTCCACAGTCGAAAGATTTCTAGTATAAAGTACACCCTTTTACACGTCACGAGAACGTCGTCTTTCCCTTGACGAATAGGGTACGTAATACATCAGCGGAGTCTGAAGAATACTTGAATTATAGAGAAGTGTTCGTCCGCTGACTGAGTGAGAAACGGTCTCAAGGAAACAGTCCCACCTTACTTTATATTTTCGACAGTTGATTTAAAACTGTCATTATTGAAGTACATCGTCGTCAGTATTTAAGAAAAAAACACACACCAAGACCCAAATTAGAAAGTAGATTTGAGAGATAACATCGATACGTACCTTCAGATAAAACGAATAAAGTACGTCGGATGGCAAATTACATTACTGAAGTATTTTGTCAATCAACTTTTTCTTGAACGTTAAAGACCATAACAAAAGAGACGGTAACAAGCAAGATGATTAGAGGGTGGATGAGATTTGGACCTACGTCCTCCCTATCTTTAGGTCGTACGTATTTGGAGATCGTATTTTCTTACCAGTGGGACTCTTCAGGGTGACATTAAAGGTGACAAAAGAAATGGTCTGTTAAATTAAATATCCAAAATTTATGTATCTCAAGTTTTATCTTATTTTCATTATTTTTACGGTCTACTATGTCGGAACCTTAAAAGTTGAAATTGAGCACTTTTATCAAGGCTACGAAAGCTTAACTTGCGAATTTCTATGACATACTTTAAACTCTACTTTTCAACTCTCAAGAATGTAAACTTAATTCATGTATTTCATAGATTCATAATATAATCTTTATTTATGAAAAGAGTCCGAAATATAACAACAAAGGAATAGGAAGAAGTGGTTCAAGACCATCATAAATCTTTGTTGACATTTATAATAGTTTTACAAAGGAAAAACTTGGTACTTTAAATTGAAACCGACGGTAAAAATTAAAAAGATCTTCATACAGTGAACGCTTTTCAAAATTCAATTCGTCAATGGTCTCACTCCTTTTTTATTAGGATTTTATACTAAATATCTTAGCAGTGTAAAATCCAACTAAAAATATCCGTTGATACTTGGAGTCTCTTTGACAAAATTTAATTCCTCCCTTGAATCATTACACATAAACAATATATGTAAAAGAACGGAAAGTCTTTCTCCATTATTTATCAAACAAATTTGTTTAAACCACATAACTTAATTTTTTACAAAACATCCTTTTAATAATAAGAGATTTGTTTAAAGTTCGAAAGTTTAAATAAGACATAAGTGTAGAATTCACACATCTTATAATTAAAATTAACACCAACTCATCCATGTATAAAAATCTGGTTATTAATGTCACATTGATATTTATTGATCCAGATAGACAAATCTTAATATAATTAAATAATAGATTAATTAAACTCATTACTGGTTATTGGAAAATTATTCATAAATAATTTGTGTATGATGTGAATTTAAAAAAACTTGACACCCCAACCTCTTCTGAGGACTATCAGGGAACCTGACGTTCCTCTAGGTTGGTCAGGTAAGACTTCCTCTAGTTGGGACCCTAAAGAAACCTTCCTTACTACGATTTCGACTTTGACGTCATGAAACCGGTGAGTACACTTCTCAACTGAGTGACCTTTTCTGAGACTACGACCCTCCCTAACCCCCGTCCTCTTCTTCCCCTGTTGTCTCCTACTCTACCGACCTACCGTAGTGACTGAGTTACCTTCACTCAGACTCACTTGAGGCCCTCTACCACTACCTGTCCCTCCGGACCGCACGACGCTAAGTACCCCAGCGTTTCTCAGCCTGTGCTGACTCACTGACTTGACTTGACTTGACTTGTGAATTTAATAAATTTGATTAAGTAGTTTTAAAATTTTACTCACCATGTATATACACATACACACATCCGTATCTCGATGAATATAAAACTCCCTCAAATACACAAAGAAGTACGAATTTTATACTTAAATATCCCTTTGTAGAGAACCGAGTATCTTAACCGTTAATATATCCGTCACCTTTCCGTAATTCTAGTACATTTTGTTCTCATTTTCTAATAATTCAAACTCTGTATCCGTTCTTTGACAAATATATTATCCACAACCCGTACGTTATATAGTCCTATAGTTCCTATAAAAGTGTCTTTTCTGGACCTTCAGTAACGTATTTTTCACAGACTCATGTCGTTCCATAATTCTTGATGACACACAAAAACAGAGTTCCACCAAGAACAATCTCTAAGAAACGATGACACTGGGTAGACGATTCACTCAGACTATGAGCACGTCCATTGACTCCCCTAGACAATACCTTTACACGTGGGTGACATGTTAGTGCCGGAAGTGAGCAAATACCCCGAAACGAGTAAAGAAACTTCAAGTAACACTTTATAATCTCGACAAGAGACTATGATTAGGTCCATTAGTCAGCGAAGGTCTCTTCTCACGTGAAAGACGACTTAATTCTTCAGAAAGGAACAACAGATTAACCCACGTACAGTATCTCCTACCTTTTTGTCCCACACTTCCTTCCAAAAGTCCTAATCCACTCAATGAAATAAAAGAAAAATTTTAGTTTATAATCTGATAGTAGAAAAACGTAATAAAAGACGAAGTCAACTCCTTACAATCTTTCTAGACACCCGTGTACTTGTCCAGTTGAATTTGATGTGACATTACCCTGATGTCAACTTTTATATACGTGTATTAAAATCAAATGAATATTTAGAATTTCGTTTCAAATACTCTTGTAGATCTTTAAGACCCTTACTGATTATCCTAAAATCAAGTAGAAGGAAGTTTCCTGTCATTAATAAAGTACTTATTTTGTCCCTTCTCTAGTTGTCAATCCTTATTACCAATAGAGAATACTGTAGTCCTCTATTATCACAAAAAACAAACAAACTACGATGACAGAAATCTTCAGTATTTTCCGATCATTATGTCCGATGTTTCCCATACTACACGTCCTCATCCCTTCCCACATTGATTATACCCGAGTCCATTCTTCGACGGCACGTAACGATTACTCTCTGAGTCGGTTTCCCAACGGACGTTCAAGGTTTCGAAGTCTACGACATACACCAATCTTTCCGACCTTAAGGACAAAATTAAGGAAATAATGTTTCGATATAAATATTCTTAATCTTGTGAGATGTTTATGAGTATGAAGATTCTACGGTAGTATCATTTGTGGTTGTTAAATCAATGTAAAGTCCCCTTTTCCGATATGACTTTACTTGTAACACTCTTTTGAGTTAAATTACTATGGAACCTCATATAAGAACGAAGTATATGACGACAAAAGTAATGTTCCATTCTTGAGTATAATTTGAAAATGGAATAAAATAACAAAAAATCAGAAAGAACACTTACCACCTTTGACAAAAGAACGTATGACATTTCGTGAAACTTCAGTAATCTTACCCATATATGATTTACTGTGAGTCTAGTGAAAACCCCTTTGAAAAATTATTACACCTATTAAACCTTGAAAATCAAAATTTAAATATTCAGAGAAAAAATTTACAATTTTAGTACTAAAATAATACTATATTTTGATGATCTTCTCCGAAACTAAGGAAAAGAGAAGGTTTATTACCAAATTTTATCAACATATTTAATTTGTAAACTTTAAAATATCATCTGTTCCTCTGTAACTCATGAATTGGAAAGAACTACAGTAGTGCAGTTTCTTCCCGTTTTATTACAGAATCCTTCCTAAATTGTAAACTCTAATTCTTAACTAAAAGTTAATATCGTTCTATAAATATTTAATTAAAAATATTTCATAAAAATACCGTCTTTCGTAAATAAGTGTAAATCGGTATGTAAATAAAGGTAAATTAGTGACTTTTTCCGACATATAAACCCCTGAACATCTCCTTCACCCTTTTTAATGACTTCGCATTTTTCAATCGTACCAACGTCTGTGACAGAAGGTTAGGATCATCACTGACTCTGAGGTTCTCCTCTATCAGAATCTCGCGACTCTCGACCTCCCCTGAAACCTCTAGTCGAACCGGGGTGGTAGTAAGACACTACACGAACGACTTAAAACCACAAACGACGCACCATCCTACCCTGATCTCGAACCTAGAGACAGAAATTCTGGTCACGAATAAGGTGACATAGTACCGGGACATACGTGTGACGGATAAGAAAGACCCAATGACCAGTGGGACTACCGAGTATTCCTTAAATGACCAGTTTTAGAGTCAGACATAAAATCTTAATGTAAATTTGAACAAAATATTAGTCTTGTGTACCGGTTCTATAAACCTATTAAACAAGTAAGAATAGTGTATACAAATAGAGACCGTCCGATATAAACATGGAGTAGGTAGAACTGCTCTTATAGTCTCACTCATAAAGAGCAAGAAGTACAGAAGACTTTGTATTTCTATTACCCTTACTCGGTTTGAGTCGTCTGACACATAGACGAAAGTTTTTTTAATTACGTTATAAAATGTTTTGTTCCCGTACTCTACGTCAAGAAATTTGTAAAGGTGTTTAATTTTTAATAATTCGTAAATCAAGGAATAGTTACCTTGTTTTAATAAAGGAAAATAAAATTAATATTTTCCTTAAAAACCACCATAGGTTACTGACACCTATGATTCTGTAATAAAAGTAAAGTTTTCTCCAATAATTATATAAGTCATTAAGGGATAACAATAATAATCATACGTAGTAACTAATCTTTACACGTTATAAGAATTGTCTAATTTCGTCAAAAATTACTATTTTTCTTATTTTACCAAGATCGTCACTCATTACTTTTAATAAAAAACCTGATCCGACTAGACAAATTACTTTTCGTCTTAAGATGGGTAACTAAAACTTTCAAACCAAACTACGCAAATGAGTGTCATTACAATTAGACTTCTGTACCTTTTCTCTCTCTTAACTCATAAGGTAGACTTTTTTCACTTGCACGTGAACAGCCTTTGAATACTTCATAAAATACTTCCGTGCACCTCGTCAATAGCACGTACAACCACGATGTCACAATGTAATAAAACAAATAAAGAGATAGAGTTTCAAGGAAGGATTTTACGTCAAATGTAGTCGCTGACTTCTCTAGACCCCTGTGACGACTTAAAACATTTTACTCTGTCGCGGTGGTGTGTTTAGATTGGGGAGGTTTTCCCCCTCCCCCTGGAAAAGTTACAATTTGGTTCTTTCTGGAGAAACTATTTCGCTACCTTTAGCCCTCCTTTTGTAGTCGAGAGAGAACCCTTTCCGAACAAGTCCAACGGATCCCGGGAAACTGATATGTTCAAGAAAAACAAAAGAAGGTCTTTACCCAAATTACTTTTAGCTGTCTTTTCTCGAGAAAATCGTCGGGTCCATCCAATACGGAGTCTACCTCTCTCTTCGACTCTTTATTAGGTAAGACGAAACCCGGAGACGACAGTGAAGTTGTTACTCTGGAAACACCTCCTTTTATTTTACGATTTTTGTTCTACTCCTCCTCCTCCTCCTTCTCCGTTTCATTGAAGAGATCGCGACAAGGCACTACGAGGTCAAGTCCGAGTCAAGTGTTAATGAACAAACACCAGTTTACGAAAAAACGATAAGTGGAGTCAAGGGTTGACTATCCAATGGTGATAACCACTCTCTAAATTAGAGTAATGAACGGTCTTGTAAGATTAACCAAATTTTTAATTTATGTTATAGACTCCTGTTAATTTTACCCTGTCTACACTCGTTTGTCCTCGTCTCTTTCCACATGTACTAGACTCAATTCATGGTGTTTTCCCGGGGTCTTCACAGGATCGCAGGACTGTTTCTTCAAAACATAATAGATTATTTGAATTTAATGTCCGTGACTACTTCTTCACTGGAGAGAAAAAAATCTCCCCAAATCATCGTGACTTAAACTCCTGTGGAAAAACGAACCCAGGAAAATAGATTTACTACAACGTACTGTATTAGCATGATAGAAGTTTAATACCAACCTTTCAAATTTACCCACCTAAAATTTTTTATAAAGAGATAATTGCTACCTGTCATTCTACTCTTAGGATTGAGTTATTTCCGTAAAGAAACCTTTCATTGTACTAAACTCATAAATACATCGTCTGTCGAATATATACGTTCCAGAAACAGTTTACGACTTGACATTAGTTAAAGACAATCGTAAAAGACTACCTACGGACTAATAAAATATATATAAATTTCTATCTTTATATAGAAATTATATTTTAATATAAAATATATAAAATAATGTATAATTTATACAAATTATATATTAAATTAATTTCTATTAACTTTTTTTGTCTAGACTATACGACAACACTGTCAAGTCTTCTGTCTTGATTAAATAGGAGTTGTTCTTACTTCTAGAAAGAAAAATGATCTTATCCGTTTCTTAACAGAAGCTTTCCCTTTGTGAAAAAGAAAGAATTTTTCATAAAACACATATATTCATGAATTACATAGTACACTTCACCAAATTTACCAA
Organism: Capra ibex; assembly: GCA_006410555.1. Classification (NCBI taxonomy): domain Eukaryota; kingdom Metazoa; phylum Chordata; class Mammalia; order Artiodactyla; family Bovidae; genus Capra; species Capra ibex. The sequence continues at coordinate 1,789,512 of SJYO01051103.1, forward strand.
AAAGAGACTCCTTACAATTCATGTACAAATGGTCATCTGGTACAATCGGTGTTTTTCTGTAGGTGTACTGAGTCATCTTTTAAATTAAAACTCTTTTTGAAGAAAGACCATCTTGGGTGATCTAACCTCTTCGACACTTTATATGGGGTGTCAACAGTGCAATTCGTCGGATACCTACCCGAATAAGATAACTGGTAAACCTGTAAAAATCTTAAACATATGAAATGGGGGGACGACGACGACGACGATTCAGTGAAGTCAACACAGACTGAGACACGCTGGGGTATCTGCCGTCGGGTGGTCGGAGGGGGCAGGGACCCTAAGAGGTCCGTTCTTGTGACCTCACCCAACGGTAAAGGAAGAGGTTACGTACTTTCACGTTTCGCTTTCACTTCAGCGAGTCAGTACAGGCTGAGAATCGTTGGGGTACTTGACGTCGGATGGTCCGAGGAGACAGGTACCCTAAAAGGTCCGTTCTCATGAAATGGGGGGTCTCCATACAATTACGGACGGAAAACAATTATTCGTTCTTTACGTGAACAGAACTAAAGAGAATCTCTCTGACTTCTCGACCTGTGAAGACAAAGGACATCGACCTCTTGTCCGTGGCTGTAATAATTTGTAGACTTGCTTGAGATTCTCTTCTTTACAAGTTCTTCCCGTCACTCCAACGTCACTACGGAACGTGTCAAATCCTGACTTTAAAGTAGACAGTGTTTCCGGTAAGAACAGGTGTCTAAGTGAAGCGGTGAGATCCTCGTGCCTGACTCGACACGCGGATTCCTGAGTCCTTATACGACTGATACTCAATTGTCGTCTCTCCCTATCTGTACATGACGACAGTTGCAGGGACGTGACAGGGACACGTTGACACGGACAGTCAACACGTGACGTCACTAAAGAGACACGAAGAGTGGGAGGACACCCAAACATTAACCGTGCCTTCTCCTTACCCCACAGGAGAAAGTAGTCAATACACTTATATACGTCGGTGTCGAACATTGAAAAGAAACGCAAACACAGAGTAAAGTTTTAAGAAGAGGACTTTCGTCTCCGTTTAACAAATAATCTCCCATACCTGTCAAACATACACGTCCTCACCCTACCCCCCTCCTTTTCCCCGGCTCCTTCCCTCTCTTAGGTCGTGTAGAGACAATTACTCCCCAGAAGGACGAAATTTGTAGGCTCCGAATCAGAACGCCCGTAGGGAGACTCCTTGACACATCTCACAAAATCTTAACAAAGAGGTTCCTTAGCCCATAGACCCTATAAATAGGTGGATGTGAACGGAGAGTAACCACCTCCCGTCGAAGACCCCCGTGAAATTAGAGGACTTTCCGGAAAGAGAACAGACAAGACGACCCTGAGATGGGATTCCGTCTCTGTTTTTCTTCGACCACGAACTCTCAAAGTTACACGAGTTTTGGGGTCTACGTCCGTTTCAAGTTCTACCCGATTCTCCTACACTCCTCCCCGTAGTTGTCTTGTAAAACATCAGTACCAAGATTTGTCGAAACACTCCGTCTAGTGAGGGTAAACGCATTCCAGATAAAAACCAAGTCAACCATAAACAACTGTTGTATTTTCCCCGGCACGATCTCTATATTGGTACTTGTCGTCACGAACAAAAGATCTTTGAATCACCGATCACCTCCGTCTGGACATTTCTTCAGGAAAGACACATTGAACAAGTAACTTAAATACTGTGGTGGTTAATAAACGATAACAAGTATATTGTACCTTTTACTTTTTTTTTTTGGGGAGGTTAATATTTGTATTCTGTACGGTAAGACTCAAGTCTAGACAATATTTTTATTTTCGCCACACAGTACAGAATCGTAATCACTTTACAATATTATACTACGTCCCTTACAGTGTCATTTATCCTATAACACCACTGGTCCTCCAACCACAGGATCCATCAGTGACTCTAAGGGTACCTCCTCCACATCGTATTCCACTCACTTTTTGTTTAACACATAAAAACAGAACCAGATCACAATAGGTCACATTAATCACTTGAAATTAGTCAAAAACGAATTATTACATTCATCCATTGTATAAATGTTTTTGAATAATGCACGGACCGTGGTAAGAACCACGAAATGAATATAGTAAAGCAAATTAAGAGTGTTAAGACACTCTTCCAATAACAACAAGGTATAATGTCTAACCCTTTGACTCTGTCTCGTCCAATTTATGAAACGAGAGTAATTACTCGGACATACTTGGTGTCGACTTCAGTTACATATGACAAGCACTCGTGGTCGTTCCTAAGTAATCGTGGTTGTACTCTTCTCAAACCACGGGCGATAATAACCACCGACACAATCCAAATCCGTCAGGGTCTGTTGCGTCGATTTCTCTCTCATTCGGAACAGAACCCCTTCAGGTCCAGTATCTGACAACACTCAGACTGAGTCAAACTTCTCTCTCCTTTCCCTCTTTTCTCCTCCGACTTGTCACTCCTGTTTTAGAACCTCCTTGCTTTCGTCTGTTGTCACTCGAACCTCGGTACTATACTTTTCTGAAATCCTTTCTCGGAGCTTCACCACTCACACCCACCGGAAAACAGACGGAACCCCGTCGAGACGGACAATTTTCTTTTGCAACGGTACATCTTTCCTCTGGTCTCAGACAACAGTTTCCCGAAACATGGACTTTAGTTTAAGAAGTAGGAAGAAAGAAGGATAGGAAGTGAGAAAGGTCAAAAAGATTGTAGGAGACCATCAGTTAAATTGATAATGCACCGTTTAAACCCGTTATACATAAGAAAACCACTTACATTTTTAGGATAACCTTTCCTGTAACGGGGTCTAGTATGTGATTTAACCGTAATTTAACCTTATTTTTCGGTATTAGTTAATCAAAATTATTAGGTGTCTATAAATGATGAGGAGGAGTCCGTACGGACTGAGACGCTGGGGTACCTGACATCGGATGGTCCGAGGAAGCAGGTACCCTAAAAGGTCCGTTCTCATGACCTCACCCAGCGGTAAAGGAGAGGTTGATGAAATATAATTGGAGAGATTTAGAATATTAAAAACCCCCCTAGGAATCTAATTATATTTAGAGAAAGAACGATTAGAAGATATAATACGACCTTAGAAATATATGCAAAAAATTTTAAGTAACAATATCGATGTGTCACTTCATACATAGTAACAAGGGTAAAATGTCTGTTCACTTTCTTCCACGATTCGTCAATTCTTTAAACGGAATCTCATTTATCACCGTCTTAGTCCGGAGATTAGGTCTTGGAAAACTAAGATGTTAAGTGCGAGAGTTACTTATGGGACTACAGGAAACCCGAGATATTTTTCTATGCAAATTGACAAGACACTTGAAATTTCACCGTCGAGAAACCTCTGAGTCCTACCGTGCGAGTGTGAAGTCGCCGGCTCCGAAGACATCTACCACAGAACGGGTCTTCCCAACGTCTGTCGCCCATGTAGGGACAGACAACCAGGAAGTCAGGGTACGTAAAAGAGGTTTGAGTAGACATGAACCTTTATAAATTTTTGACGATGAAGACGTCCGTTCCGTCAGTCGATTACGTTTCTAATCTAAGACTGGTCCGAGAGAAGGTTTCTCCCGTCCCTCCGTCTTGACTCCAGTCTCTCCTACTTCCTGAACAGTCTAAGTCCTTTGTTTTGGTTTGGAACTTCAGTTTAGATTGATGTTGGGTTCTCCTCGGGAAAGACGGCGAGGTTCTAAAACGGAATTATCAGGTGCCTTTATACCTCAGTCGAGAATTACTAAAGACACAAACATCGACAAAAGGTTAAAAGTACAAACGGAACTTAATTTATTAAATTAAGAGAACTTACGACTAAAGAAAGAAAATTTCAAACTTCCTTGAAGAGGCTCTATGAAGAAGGTACTTCGATAATTAACCCCACTCTCGTTTTATTTTCCAGTCACGATTTGGAAACCAAAACATAAACGAAAGAGTTTTCTGGGGAAATCCCTCATATCACTTACTTGAGATATTAAAGGTATGTCACGTACTTCCCTTGACTCGGTCCCACCATTATTATAGTCAAATTCAAATGAAGTGTATCTTTATACTTAATATAAACCTTTGTTCGTTCCGATTCGTCTGTTTCGAGTATTGACATACTGGTCCTTTCTATAGTCACCTATAGGCTTCAAAATAAACAAAGACTTAGTTAACTAAGAAACTGTAACGAGTAAAACGAATGGTTAAAGAGTAAAGGTAAATCGTTATACGATTAACATCAAACTTTAAGTTAAACTAAAAAAAAACATAATTTTTTTTGTCCCCAAAGACCGGTCAAAACAAGACCATAGACAAAAGTCCTCTATTTGTCCCAACATTTATTTAAAAACTTCCGCTATTAATACATACGAATACATTAATGAAACTGTAAATAACTAACCTTTTTATGTTATAACACTGAATTCTATTTTAAGCTTCTATATGCATATATACATGGGGGTGGTCTTTTTCTCTTGACGTAAATTTAAATACTGTTTACAGTAAAAATAGATATAAAGACTAGTTTTAATTTTGTCGAGTAAGGAGGAGTCAATTCTATATTAATCCCTCAACATACAGAAATTTTCACCTCTGTAAAATCTAGTTGTCTAGAATTCCACGTTCCTATTATCTCAAAATTTAAGAACGGAAGACGTCTTGACACCAATGTTATGGTGTTAATCTGATCCCGGAAAGTACTGGAATGGTATAAGGTTTCTCTCGGTCAGAAATCATTTGTGAAATACCAGTGAGTTTCTACAAGAGATCAAGAGAACTACACAACGAATTTAGGAAGGACAACTCCAAACGGTCCCAGAGAACAGGAGAGGAATAATCTCCTCCCTAAAAGTGACACTAAGTAAAGGTCGAAAGTTTGAGTGAGTCCTCGAGTATCAAAGAAAGAAAGAGAAAGGTTGTATTAGGAAGTCCCACTAAAAAGAAAGGCACTTTCTTTTTTATAAAACCACTGTTGGTCGTCGTCGAAACCGAAGACGGGGTAATTTTAATCGATACCCAGTCTTTCTTACGCAGTAAACGTTAATTCGGACTGCTAATTCCGTGTTGAAGTTTATCTTACAAATTAGCAAGAGAATTTTTCATTCTTAAAGAAAAGCTCAAGATATAACACGGACTAGGGCACTCGATTACTACCTGCAAAAAGAAATTATGGTGTGAACGAGGACCTCTTCATCGACTAGTCAACACGTCGACCACGGTTTGAGACAGTTCCCTTAGTAGACGTCGAACACACAAAGACCAAGAGTAGTAGACCCTGTCCCTAAGGAATGTACCCTTGAACTGGAAAGTCAACGAACTTCCTCCGATTGGAAACGAGAGTCCCATCAAACTCTACACTTTCGGACAGAAAGAACAAAGTGTCGTGTGTATTACTTTACTTGATCTATCTCTGAACTCCTCGAATTAAGAAATCGAATAGTTCCGTTATCCGGGTCTCAAGACAAACTCAATTGTCTCCAATGTCAATCAGGTTCGATTTAGAACTGTCTAACACAAATATTTTTGACTACGTACGGTCTTCTATTGACTAAAAAAAAACGGGAAGTCCAAGAACAGGAGTACTTACGGAATTGCCTCGAAAGACAAGATTCCGACCATGTACGCTGACAGTTTATAAAGTCCGGGAACCCTGTGCCACGGTCTAACCATTCAAAGTCCCTATGAATGCTCTCTTAATACTCCACGATGTCTCTCGTACTTCCGTATTAAACGACATAATCACAAGTAGGAAACCCTAAACCCTGTTAGTAAAACACATAATTGATCTCATAAGTGCTAAATAAAGGTCACTAAAACTTTGTTACACTTTCTTTTACCACTACGGGAGAAAGTGAAGAGTAACTTGAGACGATCAAGTTCATAAAAAACAAAAATCTAAAAAATTACGTTAAAAATTTCATTGGGCACCACCTAAGTACAGTTACATACCGTTTTGGCTATGTCATAACATTTCATTTTATTTCATTTTTATTTTTAATTTTTTTTTTTTTATTTTTTTTATTTATTTTCAAGATTAGGGTACATTTTTTTATTTATTTCATATCAACTGAATGTCATAATATAACAAAAAAGAGTATAAAAAAGATAGTACCAAGTTCCTATAACTTATATCAAGGGACACGATATGTTATCCTGGAAAATCAAATGGCTAAGATATATATCATCAAACGTAGGTGATCAGGGTTTGAGGGTCAGGTACGGAAGGGGTAGGGGTGGGTGGAACCGTCGGTGTTTAGATAAGGCACGCGGATACTTAGATAAAGACGAAACTTCTGTCCACGTAAAGACAGTATAAAATCTAATCTGTGCACTCACTATAGTACACTATAAACACAAAGAGGAAGACTGAATGAAACGTGTCACACTATTAGAGATCCAGGTAGGTACATCGACATTTATCGTATTAAAATAAGAAATAAAAATACCGACTCCTCATAAGGTAACATATATACATAGTGTAGAAATGGGTAAGTAGACAGTTACCTACAAATCCAACAAAGGTACAGAACCGATAACACTTATCATGACGATACTTGTATCTTCTTGTACAATAGAAAAACTTAATATCAAAACAGGTCTATATACGGGTCCTCACCCGAGCGACCTAGCATACCGTTGAGATAAAAGTCCAAAAACTCCTTGGAGGTATGACAAAAGGTACTACCGACATGGATAAATGAAAGGGTGGTCACCTCATCCTCCCAAGAGAAAAGAGGTGTAGGAGAGGTCGTATAGACAATAAACATCACCTCATCCTCCCAAGAGAAAAGAGGTGTAGGAGAGGTCGTATAGACAATAAACGTCTGAAAATATACTACCGGTAAGACTGGTCACACTCTACCATGGAACAACATCGAAACTAAACGTAAAGAGATTATTAATCACTAAAATCGGTAGACATACAGAAGAAATTTTTTTTACAGATAAACCCAGAAGACGAGTAAAAAATTTAGTACAACAAACAAAACAAAACAGAAAGACAATAACACACTCGACTGACATGTAAAAACCTTAATTCGAAAACAAAGAGAGTAGTGAACGTTTATAAAAGGAGTCAGGTATCCGACAGAAAAGAAAGATTCGGGGGAAACGACACGTTTTCGAATACAAACCAATCCAGGGTAAACAAATAAAAAACGAAATTAAAGACAACGGAACCCTCTGGCTAGATTCCTTTATAGCCATACTAAATATATTTTGTTTCGAAACGGACACAAGAAGATCCTCAAAGTAGTATGGTATAGAATATACATTCAGAAATTCGGTAAAACTCGAATAAAAACATACACCATACCTCACAAGATTGAAGTACCTAAATGTACACCGGCAGGTCGAAAGGGTTGTGGTGAACGACTTCTCTGACAAAAAAGGGGTAACATATAAGAACGGAGGAAACAGTTTCTGATTGACTGGTATCCACACACAAATAAGGACCAGATAGATCAGACAATGTAACTAGGTACACAGACGAAAATAAGGTCGTGGTGTGACTAGACTAATGACATCGAAACATGATAACAAACTTCAGACCCTCCCAATCCGAAGGACGAAGCAATAAAAAGGTGTCCTAACCAAACAGTTAGGACCTGAAAATACCAAGTATATTTAAAATCCTAATAAACAAGATCAAGACACTTTTTACAGTACCCATTAAACTATCCCTACCGTAATTTGACCATAAAGTGAAACCCATCATACCGATAAAATTGTCATAATTAAGAAGGTTGGGGTCTCGTACCCTATAAAAAGGTAAAGAAATTTAGTAGAAGTTAAAGGATATAGTTATAGAATATATGAGTCCCATACTCAGAATTTGAAAGAACCAGTCCAAATAAGGATTTCATGAAAAATTTTTACACTAAGTTCACAAAAAAAAAAAGGTAAAATTTAACATAACGGGGTAATTTTGGTCCAAAGGTAAGTAGAAAGAAAACGAAATATTTAATCTAAACAATAAACTTCGGGGAGTAAGAAAAGACTGAAACTTACTTACCTTATAAGATATGTACCCGAAGAGACCGTCGAGTCTGTCATTTCTTAGACGGACGTTAAGGTCTCTGGGTCCAAGTTAAGGACCCAGTCCTTCTAGGGGACCTCTTCCCTTACCGATGAGTGAGATTATAAGAACGGACCTCTTAGGGTACCTGTCTCCTCGGACTACCCGACGTCAGGTATCCCAGTGTTTCTCAGTCTATACTGACTTGTTGATTGTGAATGTGAAAAAATTTCTCTCTTTATCATAACTCTTGAGAAGTTTCGTCTCCCAAGAATTTGTAAAAAAAATTAGGTGTCATAGATTATATCCTGGGATATAGTTATTATTTATGATTTTAGGTAAACAAATTACTCATGAATGACTCGTAGATGATCTAGGGTCCGACCTGTGACCCTTTTCACTTATTATATCTGAACAAAGACGGGACTACCTCTAACGTCAGATCTCCTCTCCTGGTCCTATATTCTATTGTCATTAATGTAAATACTACACGATATTTCATGTTCTAAAATACTTTTATACGTTGTCTGCATTCCGTATGATGGTCTTTTCTGACGGACTTATTGCTTATCGATCGAGACATAAAAAAGGACTTTTCCAGATTCAACCACTTTCGATTATGTAAATGTATTTAATGTTTTTCTTTACTAACACGGAAGAGAGATACGATGGATATTTCGTATAATAGTATCAGATTACAGAATTAGTTACTTACGAGTCATTTAAGACGACTAAGGATATAATTAGATCTTTCTTCCCATCTCTGTTATTTTTACCTGTAGGTGTTTCCACATTTCCCTCTATCTGTTCTTCCGTTGTCCTCTACCTCAACGCACGAGATTCTGTTTGTGACGAATGTTACACGAGTCAAACCCCAGTACTTAAAGTCATATAAAACCTACTGATTACGAGGGGTAAGGGTCCAGGGTCTGAATATTTGTACTGAAAAACCGGTTACTAATCAAAAGAGACACCTAGGATTGAATAAAAGTTTCTTAACGTCTCTGGTCTTATAAGGTTACGATGGTCATAATTAAAAATCCTATGAGACACCACCGTAAAGAGAAAAAATGTCGGTAATATAAACGAAATAGTGATAGTGGAACAAAATGAGAGAGTAAGAAGGGAGAAAAAGAAAGGAGGTTTCAGAAACAAACTTTCGTTTTTAATTCCTTCAAAGATTGTATTTAAGAAAGAAGTTGAACTTCTGGTACAAAAAGAAGTCCCCTTAAACTATCAAAACTCTCGACAACCATCAAAATACAATCCATAAAAAGGGACACTATAACAGGTGGTTTCTTCATTTGTAGAAAAATTTACTTTTAATCTTAGTGGATGGTACTGACTTGAAACATTCTTTGTCCATAGTAAACAAAATAAAATGATTTATAATAGGAGAAAGAAAAGTCACGGTTTGTACCCGTTACCGTCTCTACCCTAGACGTTTTGGACCCCCGTTATGGTGAAACTTTGAAAACTACCGTAGATGATAATAAAGGGTCCTTTGACAAGAATGTAAAAACGTTTCCTGACACCATTAAACCTCGGAGTCATATGACACACCCATCCACTAGGATACTGTATTAATTGAATTAATAAATACCGGTTCAGACATACCACTTTTTATATATCATTAGTATCGTACTTATGAATCGTACGATTCCTTCCTCCCCCGACTAAGACTTACCTTTCCCGGTTCAAACATTGATAAAACTCGTACAAAGATACTTCTACCCCGGATCCTGACCCTCTTCTGACCAAACCTAGGTATTCCATCCCTGTACATCCATTACGTCCTTACAGACATAGTACCTATAACATTATAGTTGAGGTCAACTATATGAGTAAAAAGTCAAAAATAAACTAGTTAAGTTCTTCTCTCCCAGCGAAGTCCGTAGTTAGTACAACGAACACATACGAAGGAAGAACTGTAAAGGTCACACTACCAGTAGACCTAAAAGAATTTTCTGTATAGAGTGACACTTGACCCCTGACCTCAAATACTTTACCTCACATACTTAATGTATTTGTGTCGATCTCCTATACCCCTACCTATCCATCGATTATCCTCTTCCGGTACCGTGGGGTGAGGTCATGAGAACGGACCTTTTAGGGTACCTACCTCCTCGGACCATCCGACGTCGGGTACCCCAGAGACTCTCAGCCTGTGCTGAGTCACTGAAGTGAAAGTGAAAAGTGAAGGTACGTAACCTCTTCCTTTACCGTTGGGTGAGGTCACAAGAACGGACCTCTTAGGGTCCCCGCCACCTCGGACCACGCGCCGGCAGATACCCCAGCGTGTCTCAACCTGTGCTGACTTCACTGAATCGTCGTTGTCGATTAAAGATCCATCTAAATATGATATACTGACTTGAGTCTTAATCAGGAATCAACGTCGTAAGAACGAAGTCTTCCTAAGTCTCCTCTTTGTAGAGTTTTACATTCGAAGTCTCACGGAGACCGACAACATTCCTTCAGTCCTTCCCTGGAAAAAGGGACGGACGCAGAAGGAGACTTAAAACACTATAAAGTTTCGTTTTGGTCTTTTGGTCTCACGATAGGACAAGATTTCGATTTTAGGAGGTATTGGTAGTAAACAAACTTCGAGAGACTGTACAACCTCAACGGACTTAGAGGAGAAGAGAATCTGCTCCCTTTATAATTTTTAAGTCAGAACCACGAAAAATTGTCGTTGTTTAGGGACACTGGAGTTTTCTTTTACTTCAGATAACTCTCAATTGAATGCTCTGTATCCCTATTTTTTAACCTCCAGAGAAATCTAGCCCCTCAATCACTGTGCGCAAAAATCAAGTAGGTCCCGAGGACAAGAGTCAAGCGACAACAGGAAATGAGAAGGTGAGACCCTTCCTCAATGACTCAAATAGTGAGTTTGTGGAAGACTGAGAAAGTAACTTTACAAGAACAGGTCACAGACCGGGAAACCTCCTGATTCCACAGTTGATCTATTAACTCTCTATTATTGTGTGTTTCGAGTCGACACGAAAGTCTCAATTATCTATAACAAAAGATGAACCGAGACAAACCAACCACCTTAAACAAAAGTGTAGTTGTTTAGGTAAATAAAATTTCCAGTAGAAAAGAGACTAATATTTCAACAAGTGGAGAAAAACATCTTTTAACTTTTTTAAATTTCTTCAGATTTTTATGATAATCCTAATAGTCAGTTCTGAATGATCACGATTACCGAAGTATATAAAGGGAGATTTAAAAAGGAGACCTGAACTATGTGTGAATATTTCAACTTTGAAATAATACATATTAAAAGAAGGGGTGTTAAAGTGGATTCTTGATTCTTGATAAAAGGTACAGTCTACAAAAACTGTTTGTGTTTAAAACAATCGACATGAACAAGGTTGATACCTCATTACTTTAATGAATTAATATAAGATAAAATCTATAAATCCGAAATTTTACAAAGTCATAAAATTTTCTGTACATAAATATTTATAGAAAGCCGTATATATGAAAATATAAAAACCAAGAAAAAGAATTTTAAGTTAAAATAAAAATACTTTTATTATATACGTAAATCAAATTTTCTAACGTAGTTCTATGTACTTCCATTTTTATCGAGAAGAAAGGAAGTAAGGGACTGGGGTCGATTTTAGACTGAGAGGTTTCCGTTAATGAAGTAAAAAATTCGATAAAGAAGAACAAAAATGGATTGTGTAATTTTACACGATAATAAAGAAATAAAAAGTTTCAATCTTGAACAAAGAAGTGAAAAATCATACCTTTTACCCTTCAGTAGACAGTATAGTAGGAAGGACGGAGATGGTGTGTGTGTGTGTGTGTGTACTTGTGTATGTGTGAGTGTGAGTGTGAAAGGAAGGAAGAAGAATTACCTTAAGATAGTTACAATAACCAATATAGTATACATCAAAAATATAATAACAGTAAATGTATAAAATGTATATACTCGTTGTCGACATATTCATAACAACTCTCGGCTCGGATTACAATGACACCAAAGTAAAGAGAAATATGTCAAAATATCTTAATTCCATAGAGTAGAAAAACAAACGACGTAAAAGATATGAAGTTAGTAAAGAAAGGAAGTTGAGAAGACTTATACCAGTCTATTTAGTCCGCCAAACCCTAAGAGAAAGGAGGGGTGCTCGATAGGGAAAGGGTCATAAAGCAAGAGGAGACGGTTAACCCTGACCGACGAAAACTCGGATGACATGTGGATCGTAAACCTTAAAGAAAAGTGTAAAAGGACCACTCAAAGTAAGAAGAGAGAGGACATAACCTAAGGAACAAAGAACACGAATCAGTGAGTCCGTACAAACCGAGAGACACCGAGATACCTGACATCGGATGGTCCGAGGAGACAGGTACGTCCAACGGTAAAGGATGTGGGTCCCTAGACGGACTGGGTCCTTATCTTGGGCGTAGACAATGTAGACGTAACTGTCCGTCTAAACAATGGAGATCTCGGTGGGAACAAAGAATCCAGGACATTTTACAGATCGTCAAGAACTTAAAAACAAATATTAACTCTGTATCCGAGACTTTTGGAATAACCTACGAGACGAGTACACCTGTCACGAACAAATATCACGAAAGATCTCTCCTTGTGAACACACACCGGTCAACTTCCCCGTCCTTAGGAAAAGTCAGAAATGGTCAAATTGAGTTTGATCTGTGGAGACTGAAGTTCAAGGACCTTTTGTTGGACCCGTCTATAGAATAACAAATCTGATGGACGAGAAACCTCATACACGGATAGAAAACATCGTTGTTAATTCTACTGGAACTAATCACTCCCGTTCACTACCTAAACTGATCACCAATGAGTGTAGAGTTTCACGTATCCTCTCTTTAAAAACTTCAGAACCAATATCGAACGTTTAGTGAAAGTCTTGAAATTTTAAGTTAAGGAGACTAAAGACTAGTAAAACGTATACTAGAAAATTTTAAATGGGAGAGAAATGTCTTTAAAAATCAAGAAGAGAAATAGGGGGTTTAAGACTCCACAGTACACTCAACGAAAAAGTATATAACACCACCCATGAACTACTCGGGAAAGATCGTAAAGTTTGTTAAGTCAAAACCTTATTATAAATAAAGAATTAAAGGAGAGAAAATCATTAAAACATTGAGTCTATAATCTCGAGGACAAGACTCACTGACTAAGAAATTAAAAGAGTAACTGAGTAAAGAGAAAAGGTAGAAAAACGAAAAAACAAAACTATAAAGAAAGGTTAATAATCTATAAATAAAAGGTATCAAGATAAAGTTAATATTCAAAAAGAATAGTATAATTGTTATAGATCAGCGAATAAAAATAAGGAACTTAAAATGAAAATCGTAGTGAAAAAAAAAGAACAAAGAACTTACCGTAAAAGAGTGAAAAGAGGCACTTCTATGGTTAATACCTAAAAACCTTCAATTAAAAAGACTTAACAAAAACTGAGGAAATTAGAGGAAAAAAACCAAATAAACCGTAGACGGAAAGTACAACGTACGAAAGTAGTTTACTAGATACTTACAAATAAGTGTATACTCATAATCCAAGATTTTCGACCAATCTTCGAGACTTATACACCTACCTTGAAAGAACGGATCACCCTCTAACTCGTCCCTTGGAGATCAAAGTAATTTAATCGGGGTCTATAACCATAGACACCCCGAAGGGACCACCGAAGCTGCCATTTCTCAGACTGACGTTAACCCTTTGGGTCCAAGCTAGGGACCCAACCCTTCTAGGGGACCTCTTCCTTTACCGGTGGGTGAGGTCCTAAGAACGGACCTCTTAAGGTACCTGTCTCCTCGGACATGTCAGGTACCCCAACGTTTCTCAGTTTGTGCTGACTCGTTGAAAATGAAAGTGAAGTAATCATAGACATGTAGAAGAAAGGTAAAACAAAGAAATTCCTTTTAGAAGGTAATAGGACGGACTCCAGGATACAGACCTAAGGACCTATGGTTCTCGTAAAGTCAATATGAAGACGAAATCTGAAAGCGTAAACGATAAGGAAAACGGATCTTACCAGATTTATGGGTATACGGAGCGAGAACGCAGAGGGAGTAGAAATGACGAGCTTAAAGGAGAAGAGTCACTCCGAAAACAACCGGTAAGTTGGATTCGAGGGGGATGGGGTGACGGTTGTTGGGAACTATGTGTGAGAGAGACAGAGAAAAGAGGTAAATTATGAAGAGGTGCAGTAAATCGGGTCCTATATAAAGTCAATGTACATTAAAATAAAAAATAATTGACAAAAGGAGATTACTTTAAGTAAAGTACTCCCGTCCATAAAAACAGATAAAACAAACTGATTATGTAGAAGTCTTAGATCTTGTCAGGAGTCATGTGTTCACTAGTCATTTTAAACGGATAATTAGTGATTTAACTATACATAATGTAAGAACGTTATAATTTTAAAATATAATAGTAACCACTAAAAGGAATAGTGAAAATACGAAACTTTCAAGAAAAGATAGATATCATCATAGATATCTATCACATCATCTTAGATATGATGATATCATAGATAGACATCAATAGATATAAAAAAGTCAATAAAAGACCATAGTAATAAACCTGGAAAACTCTAAATACAACCACCACCTCATTCTTTTAGACTATAAGGAGAAGAGGAAAGAAGGAGAGGAGGAGAGAAAAGAAGGAATGAATTTCTTTCAAAAAAAAAAATGATCATTTGATTAAAAGAGTAGTTTAAAAACTATTAACTTCACTTCACTTCACTTCAGTGAGTCAACACAGGTTGAGAAACGCTGGGGCACCTGACATCGGATGGTCCGAGGAGTCAGGTACCCTAAAAGGTCCGTTCTCATGACCTCACCCAACGACAAAGGAAGAGGTCCCCTAGAAGGACTGGGTCCCTAACTTGGACCCAGAGGGTGTGACATCCGTCTACCAAATGACAGACTCGATGGTCCCTTCCACCATTTGATTAAAAATTAATCAAAATCAAATCATTTGATTAAAAAAGTAGTTTCAAAACTATTAATGAGAAGGGATTTCACGGGTGTGTTAAAATAAAATTCTCTCAAAATCAATGAAAACGTTGGAAATTTTTAATGAGATACATGTTGAAGTAAACTTTGAGATAAAGTACTAAAAGACAAAGTACCTGTCCATTTTTAATACCTGTGCTTTTAATGTTTACACAAAGAAACACCACGGGATGACAGAAGGATAGCCTTAATAAAAAAAAAGTCATGTATGGTGAATCAAAATCTTATAATGTAGGACGTACATTTCTAAGTCGAGTAAATTTATTTATTCGAACACGAAATACTTCGATTAACACAACAGGTCAAAGGCTCCGGTTATAGTAAAAAAGGGAACCTTTAGGATTTACATCAATATTAAAACATTTCCCAGTCCCTTGATTACGATATTTTGACATCTGTACGTAACACCTGAATTAATGAGTTCACTTTCGCACACACACACAGTAACAAAGACACAAAAGAGACAAAAAGAGGGAAATTCCAAGTATTGTCGGGATTCACGGAACCAAGTCACATAGTAACAATAGCGAGGTAGTCGAACAAGAAAAGTCTGGTCCTTCTTTAAGCTTAAATACCCGTACTTTATTTTTTCTTACCTTAGTCCATTCTATACTATTTACTATATCACTTTAGTAGTGTCTAATTGTCTAAAGATTTATAGAGTGAGACCTTGACTTACACCTCTCATCCTTCTCTCCTAAAGAAGTTGCCATTGGAACCTCGACCCGAAGGGTCCACCACGATCACCATTTCTTGAGAGGACGGTTACGTCCTGTGTATACTTTGTGTCTAAGCTAGGGACCCAACCCTTCTAGAGGACCTCTTCCCTTGACGATGGGTGAGGTCATAAGAACGGACCTCTTAAGGTACCTGTCTCCTCATACCACCCGAGACCAGGTACCCAACGTTTCTCAGCTTGTGTTGTTGGTGGAAATTCAATATCGTAAACGTCAACAGGAAATCAACGATTCAGTACAGAAAACGCTGGGGCACCTGATATCGGATGGTCCGACGAGGTAGGTACCCTAAAGGGTCCGTTCTTATGACCTCATGTAACGGCAAAGGAAGAGACCCCTAAAAGGACTGGTCCCTAGTTGGGGTACAACGGACGTCATCGGTCACCTTAGAAATGGTTACTCGGTGGTCCCTTCGGAATTCAATCTCGTACGTCTGTAGTTTTAAAGTCATCGAGGTTTCGATCGGTTCATTGTTCTTTAGAATTGTCAAATCGGAGGGATTGCAAACACGTCCTATGTGTATGTGAATATAACCATCTTTATTCTAACAATGTAGATTAACATTCTCTCTAATTCCTCTTTAGGAGTATCAAGTTGAGAATTTAATAAAAAACGGTAGAAAGTATTTAGAAAAGAAGAAAAAATTTGTCTGTTAGTTTTATTTTGATTTGGAGACGTTTAGGAAAGGTTTAACACATTTACTTCAAATCCACAGTGAATCCTAAAAGACAATCTTAATCCCAGTTATTTATTGACCAGAACTTATCTATCCTCTCCCTGGGTGAAGATCTTAAGTTTTAAAAGCCCTTGACTTACAAGTAAATAAACTATCTTCCAAAACATGTAAAATTTCATCTTCATGTCACATTCTTAGATAGAAGGTTCGAATTATTCATATCCTTATGGATTAAAATTCAACGGAGAGTTGGGAACTGTGTGAGAGAAAAGAGACAAATTATAAAGAGGAAGTACAGTAGTTCGTATCATATATAAAATCAATGTAAAACAGTATTTAAAATAATTGCCAAAAGGAGATTGTCCCGTATAAAATACTCCCGTACATAAGAAAAAACAAAGACAAAACCGACTGTAATGAAACAGTTCTTTTCATTTAATACACTATCTTGTTAAGATAGGTAGTAAGTCTTAAGTGGTCGTTCACAAACTTGGTACTCTTAAGAAAGACCATGTTATCGACATGGTTCCTCTTCCGTTACCGTGGGGTGAGGTCACAAGAACGGACCTCTTAGGGTCCCTGCCCCCTCGGACCACCCGACGTCAGGTACCCCAGCGTGTCTCAGCCTGTACTGACTTCACTGAATCGTCGTCGTCGTCGTCGTCGTCGTCGACATGGTTGGATACACGAACGAAAGAGTTAAATCTAAGTTCTCCGTCGTCCACTATCGTCTTTCCGAAATCTACTTCATGGTCCCCTCCGTCCGAGACTGGGTCCGAAACAGTATCAGTTCGTTGGGGTTCCTCGGGGAGGACCCGAATAAAAGAACTAGTCAACCCAAGAAATGAAAAGTTAAAGAATATTTTCTTTCGAATAGGTAAACTTACCCTTCTATTATATAAATGTATATACAAAGAATTTCGACTTAAATTTATCACCAAATCCTAAAAATATACCTTAAACCCCATCGTATCACCCGTGAATTTTAATATCAAAATATTTTGTCTTCACAGTAAGTTAATCTAAAAGTTCTTATGATTGGGAAACAATTTAGATCCTCTAGTATAAATTTAAAATTGAGTCTCTTTTATAAAGAAACTTCTAAAGGTAAACATATTATTTTTCTTCTACCAAAGGAATAATAAGTCGATTTAACGATTATTACTACGTGAAGAACCGGATTCCGGACAACGCATCGTTCACGATCTCTTTACAAATAGTTTTCCTTTAGTTTACACACTCTGAGACGTGGAGTATAAAATGGGTAGAGCTAAAGTCAACGGAGGGGACAGTTTGCTTCCCAAAACCATGGATACTTGGACACTTATTAAAAGTCTTACTTAGACACGTAAGTAAATCCAATCGTAACAATAACAGAGGACGGACCCAACGTTCCCTAAAAAGAATTTAAATACCCTCTAATATTTTAAAAATCTTAGTGACGAGTAGAGATGATCGTAGAAAATAAAACAAAAGTTTTTAACACATGAATTAGTTTAAATGACACTTGCTCTAGTACACTGTTTACTGATCTGGTTCCTTATGGGTGTCGTCTTGTTGAGATGGAGGGACGTCACTCGTCGCGTAACGTTACCTTATAGAAATGTTTTGTACTGAGTGAGAAGAGTTCGTATCGAAAACATTTGAACGTTTGAATTTTTTATAAAAAGTATGAAAATGGAAGTTAAATTTTATTTAAAGAACGTAAAAATTAAAATTATTCATATCTAATACTGTCCTTTCAGACGAATAAATAAGAAGTTACATTTAAAATCAATAAAAGAATAAGAATTTTACTTTAGAATACTGATCTATTAATAGACGTTTGTATGAACACGTTTACTAATGTCTGTAAACTTAACAAAGAAACCCTGACGACGACGACGACGACGACGATTCAGCGAAGTCAACACAGGATGAGACACACTGGGGTATCTGCGGATAGGGAAACAATTGCTCATAAGAATTAAAATATCAAAAATAAAGTACATCGGTACAAGTGAAGGACCTCTCCTTGAGTTATTAAATTTTAAAACCTCTCTTTATAAAAACTTGTATGGATGATTGGAGAGTAGAATGTAATAACAAATATTAAAAGTCAATCGTACCGATAAAATGATTTTTACTATAAAAAGGAGAGTAAAGGAATTAATGATTGTGGACGAGAAAGGACATTATGAAAGACTACCTTCCTCCTGTCACCAGAAAGTTTTCGTAAGATCCACTGAACGACACGAAAATTTTACGGATTGACAAAAGAAGTCGAGGGAATACAGAGAGTCAAGAGAACATACACATACATAAACACTTTTTACCTTTCTGATCTGCAACCTAGTCCTCAAATTGGTAAGTCACACTGGGAACGAATTTATCGAGTTTAACATACGTTGAATTTTAAATCCTTATATTAGGGATACGTTATGACGTACCTTTCATAGAAATAAGAATGTCTATATGAAACGTCGTAATTTCGACATTTAGTATTGATTAGTACGGATCTGAAGAAAACACCCTTTTTACTACTAAACATAGTTCCACTATAAAACCCCTATCCTCGAAAATTAACGAATGTCGGTTAAAATTTTGTTTTAATTTGTTTTAGTGTGAATTCGTTACACGAATGTATGAAACTCGTAACAAATAAGAATGAAGTTTTAACAACTCGTCGTAAAATCTAATAGAATTTGAGAGACATTCATATTTTAGATTTATTCATACGTCTTTATCCATATTAAAAAGGACGTAAATAAAGTTATAATTTTAAAGTTTTTACAACTCTAAAAGATATCCCACCAAGGAACCCTTTAGATTAACGTACCAAATAAATTGTTAAAACTTATTATTAATAGAAAATAAAGAGTCAGTGAAGTTCTTTCTTTATCTAGTAGACATTAACTACAAAGTAGTATTAAGAATCTAACGGACACAAGACAAAAGTTCAAATTGTAACGGAGTCTGTCAACCTGTCCAAAAGTAACTCTTTGATCGACTGATATAAGACCACTTTTGTTGGAAACCTAAAAGTAACCGGACCCTACCTTATAGACCTTAAATGAACTTCGACAGACTCCTCGTATTTCCCTTTGGTACACCGGATACACGTTTGATGTTACCGTAAGTTAGACTACTAAAGTAGTAAGTCGTTCCACTCGACCACCTCCTCTTCTTTACTCACCCGTGGAGACTCCAGAAGAAAGATTTGGCTAGTGAGATAAATATATAGGTCTTCCCATGTTTTGAACAAGATCCAACCTATTTTTTACCATCGACAATGAACGGACGAATGTACTAAAATTCACTCCAAACTTGTCCTTTTGCAAAAACACAGTAAGAACTTTAGGTACTCGATTAAATGTAAACAATTTAATTATGTTCAGTCCAAAATGAGTACATTGTTTATGATTGACTCGTAAATGAAACACAGACCGTGACAACATCCTCGAATCCTATACAGTCCCTTGTTTCGTTTTTGAGGAGGGGATAACCCCGAATATAAAATCACAAAGTTTGGGTAAACCCCGTTTAAACAGATTAAAACCTATTTCGTATCAAACGAAGATCAGACCTATCCTTATTTAATTTACTGACGGTGTGTTACCAAAACACTTATATTATTTTACATTCGTCTTAAATATTTTCAGTTTTTTATTGAACCTTTCTAAAAAAAAAATAGTACATACTACTACATGTCTAGTAAGTGAGTTGAAGTAAGATTCAGTACTTTGATTAGAACCACTCGATAATTTTTATCCGAGACAAAATCATACCCATGATCACACGTCACCGTTATTTTATTCTCTTAATGTCCTGAGTAAGTACTAAACGTCGGTATATATTTACACGTTGCTTTTTCTTATGACACGGATCACGGTCGTCTGGACCGAAACTTAGAACAAGATTCAGAATGTTCAAAATATTGAACTCCGTAGAGTTAATTAGAGAGACTATGAGTCAAAGAAGTCGATATTTTATCCTTAATTTTATAAAACCTTGAGTGTCATCAGAATTATTATTATTCTATCTAAGTATGATAAATATCATTATCAATTTTACTCATGTACCCGAAGGGTCTACCGAGTCACCATTTCTTAGATGCACGATTCGTCTTCTGCACTCAAACTAGGGACCTAGTCCTTCTAGGGGACCTCTTCCTTTATGGAACCTGTATCCTCGGACCGTCCGATGTCAGGTACCCCAGTTTTTTTTAACCTGTACTGAATCACTGATTTGTTGTTATTGTTACACTAATGTATCGATACAATAAGGGTTGAGAATGTTGTAGTAAGGACGTTCACTTTCAGCGAGTCAGCACAGGCTGAGACACACTGAGGTACCTGATATGTCAGATACCTTAGAGGTCCGGTCTTATGGCCTCACCCATCGGAAAGGGTAGAGGTCCCCTAGAAGGGTTGGGTCCCTATTTTGGGTCCAGAGGAAGTAACGTCCGCCTGAGGAATGGTCGACTCGGTACACTCCACCCACCATAAAAGAATTCAAATGTTACTCTCGTGTTCCGTTACACGGGCTACATTGTATCGAACATTGACCACGATAGTCTTAACTCGATATGAACAATTTGAAACATTCAAATTACCATATGATCATCACATATGAAGTATCTCAACGTTCCAAACTTACTCTATTAGACACATTTTATGAATCATGTCACGGACCGAACCGTTTAACAATTAATGACTTAATAAATGACAATAAATGACAATTAATGACAATTAATAATACAACTAATAAATGACAATAATAATGACAATTAATGACCGATTAAATATCAGTAGAGGATCAGGAGAGTTATTCGGACATTACCTCGATTGTCCTTTTACAAATTAATTTTTGTAACGAAATTCTCCGGGAACAATTATACGATTGTAAAAGGGACATACCTATGACGAAGTAGTCACAATCAAATGATCATCGATTTCTCGTCCCGAAGTTCCTCAGTTAAAAGAATGTATTTTTTACTTCTATTACTATTATTGGGACTCCGGAAGGGTCTAACACTCCTAGATTACTCTTTTACATTTACTTTCACAAAGTTTCACTCGTGTTATGTTTAGACGTCGTATCTCTAGTAGGACTTTGTCACAAAACGTAGGTCAACCCATAAATCTTTACTCTCTCAAGCGTTTCAACCGTACAACTCTGATATAATCCTTCATCTCAAAACCTGGGTCCGTCTTGGTTAATCTACAATTAATAACTAAAGAAAGAGAAGACATATTTTCGTAATACTCATAATAACTCTCGATCTTTTCTCAATTTCTTCTGACGATACCCATTGAAGGGGCCCCTGTAAATCACTAGTACCATGTCTTTGACCCCATCTTTTATCGACGAGAACAATCT
The DNA here is from genome assembly GCA_006410555.1 of Capra ibex. Taxonomy (NCBI): domain Eukaryota; kingdom Metazoa; phylum Chordata; class Mammalia; order Artiodactyla; family Bovidae; genus Capra; species Capra ibex. The sequence continues at coordinate 1,811,309 of SJYO01051103.1, forward strand.
CCGTCTCTCTAAGTCTAATCCTAAACTCAATTTTCAGTCTGTCCGAAACTATTCGACCTTGTACCTTACCAACGAGAGTTACTGTATTAACCCGATGTACATTTCCTGACAACAATAGTCCAATAAACACCCTCTTCTGGTCTTCCTCCTTTAAACTGACTTAATACCGACTCGACCGTCATCCGTTCTTCCTAGGACCTTTCATACACCTTCTTCGGACTTCTCTCTAAAGTCGAAAAAGTGTTAAAATTATCGTATATCATATTTCGTCCGAAGGGTCCACCGCGATCACCATTTCTTGGGCGGACGGTTACGTCCTCTATGTCCTCTACTCCCAACCAACCGACCCAGTCTTCTAAGAGACCCAGTCTTCTAAGGGACCTTCTCCTGTGCCGTTGGGTGAGGTCATCAGGACAGATCTCTTAGAGTACCTGTCTCCTCGGACCACCCGATGTCAGGTACCCCAGCGTTTCACAATTTATACTGACTTCACTGAACCGTGCGGACATGGTTCGTCTTACTAAAATTTTTGATTGAATGTTATTAAATCTTCCTACACTGATCTTGGACGGAAAACTAAAAGAAGGTATGACATTATTACGTTCTTCTACAGGTAACAACTCGACATAATGGAAATCGAATTTCTACGGGTCATAAGTATATGAGGGAGGGAAAACTTGGAAGGAGGGTAGAGGGTATACATATGGATACCGACTAAGTACAATTCCAAACTGTCTTTTGTTCTTTTAAGACATTTCGTTAATAGGAAGTTAATTTTTTTTTTCTATGGATCATAACAGAACTTTGTCAGACATGAAACGACTAATCTATTTAGAAATCTCCGTCTCATCATCAAACTGACTTACGGTAACTTAAGTAGCAAAGAATTGTCACTAATTTTAATATAAAGAGACACGCAAGGATACGTAAAAAGTCCGACTAAAGTGTTTCTTTACCCGGAAAAGTCTTAAAGACATCTATATCTTTCTAAATTCAAACAACAGATCGACTCTAAGAATAAGGTATTAAGTACAGATATCGATCAATATGTAGTAGTCTCTTGGGGACTAAAAGAGAACAAAAAAGTCGTATTATTAATTATCACAGAAAGAAAATGAGAATCTTCACACGATTATACCTGTTATTTAATGAAGTAGATATCGTGTAAAATATACTTCGTAAAATTAAAAACAAAACGTCCGAGGTTCTGGTGGTCAACCAAACCTAAATTTCAGAGTATTATTATGTTACGTCAAATTATTGTTATCGATTTATACACCAATTTTCAACCTTAATTTTACTGGAGATGTCTTAACGGGATCAACAAATCAGTGTAATTTTAAACACATATTTATACCTTTTTTCAACCGGGATCCTTTATAAAAACTAAGAAGTCTGGAAATTTTATACGGCCTCTGAAGGGACCAACAGGTCTCTAATTCTTAGGTGAAACTTTTTGTTTTTGTTTTTTGTTTCTTAGGTGACACGTCACGTCCCCCACGTCTAAGCTAGGGCTCATCCACTTGATTCTAGGAGGCACACCTCGTCGATTCGACCGCGTAGTGTTGATCTCACAGGCACGTGATGTTGCCTTCTAGACGTCCTGTGTTGCTTCCAGGTCTGCACTTGCACTTCAGCGAGTCAGCACAGGTTGAGAAACGATGGGGTACCTGACATCGGATGGTCCGAGAAGTCAGGTACCTTAAAAGGTCTGTTCTCATGACCTCACCCAACGGTAAAGGAGGAGGTCCCCTAGAAGGGTTGGGTCCCTAACTTGGACCCAGAGGGAGTGACATCCGTCCGTGAAATGACAGACTCGGTGGTCCCTTCGGGGATTCACGTCGTGTTTTTTGGTTGCGTCGGTTTATTTGTGTATAAAAGTTTTTCTGGGAACTTCCTTTTTGAATACTACGAAACTTTACTTTACACTGATATTTAAATAAATTTTCCTTGTAATCAAAGGGGAAAATTTTTAATTCATACAATCTATGTTGGATATGAAACAACTCACACTGTGTAAAGGTTGTTATAGTCTCTTACTCCACTTGGTTTGTAGATCCTGAGATTATTAGATAAATTATTTGGGCCGTTTGAAGGAACACAAATAAACAAGGAAATAAATCATTTATATAAAACTCGTGTGTGAAATATGTTCTGTCATTTGATCCCTAGGTCGTTATCCTATCGAATCTGTTCGAGAGGGGGAAGTAAATCATCTTCCGTTTTATTTATTTCTCTGTTTAGTTTTGTGTTAAAAACACTCGTTATCGTCGGTACTTTTCTTCTCCCTTTCCTTTGACTGTCACAAACAAATCTCCTAGATCTAGTGCACGGTCTCTTTCGAAGAGACTCCTCCAGTGTGACTTATCTTAAGGTGTACTCCAGTCCCTCTCTCGTCTCCCTTTCAGCCCCCCTTCTCACTAAAACTTCCTCCCCTACGTTCTAGTTTTCGTCTTCGTCCCACCCTTACTCGTACTCACTTCTTACCATGTTTCGGGCTTACGAACCTCAACCAACTGGTTCTTATCCTCACCTTCTACATTCTCTCCACCCTACCCTATCTCAGCTACCCCATCCCTCAGCCCCCTCATGTCTCCGGCCTAGTCTTTCCGAAAGTCCGGGGTCATTTCAGACCCTCAAATATGATTGTCTCGTTTCGAAAGAATACCCATTTGAAGGTGTCAGAAAGGTTGTCAACCATCATCATTCATCTGTAGAAGGATAGACCTTCTTTGACTCTCATCACTTGGTAAACTGAACGACAAAAACTAAGAGCACCACGTCATTGAACATGACTTACCATGTGGACACCGACACAAATAGAGTCACCACCTCTTCGATTGTGAGTCTGTACTTCAGATTGACAATCTATCTTGGAGTTCTACAGTAGAACAAACCTAGACGATTCCTTAGTACCAAAGTCTAAGACGGGAACAGACTTGCACCCCGTCTTAAGTAAAAGTATAGTCCGGAACTTGAACAGGAGTCTGCCCATCTGTCGGGTCTCACGAGAGGTCGTTGACAGACGAACAACGACGACATACAATCGAGGACTTAGAACGAAGTCTTATTACGACCCTTCCATACACCTAAGAATTAGACAGGACTCGTAGAAATCTTTGTGATAAGTAGTATAAGTGTACTTTAATTAAGTGAAGAATCAGGGGAGAAGAGGTCGACAGAAAATGCAAAAAAGTAACAGACATACTGGTAGGAGACTTTAGAGGTGCTCCCGCGATCCATGGGGGATTTACTTCGATGTTAAAATCATTCCAAGACTGATTACAGTTGATCTTACTTTCCCGACAGACTTTTAAAAATATGGTTTGAAAATGAATACAAAAATCAAAATACGTATAAAAAGAGGAGAAACGTCATATGTGACGCCCGATTAATCATGAAATGACCACACATACACCACGGTGAGTGAAAGTTGGGAGGGGGTACAAGGAAGTTACTTCAAACGAAAAAGATGAGGTCACCATAATAACCATAAACCATGAATTCGAAACAAGTTAAATAAAAATACCTATAATACGAATTCATTAAGATATCAGATTATAGTAACCATTAATATTTCAATGACTCAAATCGAAAAACTGGTCTTTAAAATACAACCACTTGACACACAAACACCTTTCACTAGGATAATGTGTATAAAAACACACACACAAACACACTTTATCTCCTGATATGTCTTCTGTAACGACACAAACGTTTATCTACCAGCCATGTTTGAGGTCTACTGTGGTTTACACATGGGTGTGGAAGTCTAAAAGGTTTAGGAACGAGGTCGCCTTACGGTCGTAAACTCCATTTATACTACACTTTTTGAAACCGTACACACTATGTCGTGTACATATTAACATAAACATACGAAGTGTGATTCGTAAAAATCACATTTATGTTGCATTAATTTGTGATAATTTAAGGTCCTTACATTACGTTCTTCTTATTTAAACACAAATGAAGGTTTTACTACTTACGTTACTCGAAGTATTTTCACCACGAGTAATACTTTTATCAATCTTTTACAAATGTAAATATTCGGATGTACGGAAGAGAAAGGATTATTCTTGTGTCTTGGAACGTTTATCTAGTTACCTTTTTTTACTCTCATGTACGTATAGTAAATCATACAAGATCACTGAGGATAGAAAAAGACGTATCCGTTAGAAGAAGTTCACAGTCTAGGACAACGTCAAAGGGAAAAACTCGACGGTACTTATATAACTAGGTATAAATATATAACGGTCGACACAATTACTAGAAACGTTCATTCACTTTATTAATCATAAATAATACTTTAAGAAAATGGGTTTTTCTTCTCGTTTTTGGTAAGATATTGAAGTGACAGAGTTGTCAACTGTCTTACATCACCCTTTACATCTTTGTATTCGACATGATTTCGATAATTTTTGAATGACCCATTATCAGTGTAACGTAAACTTTTATACACTACTATTACTACTACTACTACCACTTTCATCGAGTAAGCACAGACTGAGAAACGCTGGGGTACCTGAGATATCGGGTACCCTAAGAGGTCCGGTCTTATGACCTCACCCATCGGAAAGGGAAGAGGTCCCCTAGAAGGGTTGGGTCCCTAGTTTGGGTCCAGAGGACGTAACGTTCGCTTAAGAAATGGTCGACTCGGTGTTCCCTTCGGGGTTTTATACACCCAATAAAACTTTATAGAAAACTATAACTAAAGATTGTGTTAAGATGTCACTATTCCCTTGTCTGAACATACTAAAGTTATGGAAATCCGGCACTGTGAAAAACGTCGAACAAAATACAGGGACCTATACAAGGTCACAGAAGATCAAACATCAGATACCCTTGAACTTATCTTAAACATAGGATGACAACATACTTTTAACATATTCAGAATTAATAAAAAGTAACCAAGTACCACGAAAGGTCCAGATGGTATAGGAAGATGAAAAGACATATAAGTAAGATAATTAAAAACTCTCAAACCATAACTTTGAGGTTGATTTTCGTCATATTTGTTATTACTTTTATACTTTTTTACTCTATACTCAATATAACTACTGTCTCAATGTCTAAGACGATTCTTGTAACGGAATACATAACGGATACACACATTGACTTTCTTTACGATTTATATTCGTCTTTTAATCCCTTTGATTTGTACATTATAAAAAGTGTGGTTCCAATGTCCGAGGACATAAGTGGGGACCCAATTCTTGTGGTCTGTTTCCACTAACAGATCCCTCATTTAAGTCACTCTGAGTAGTGTTATACAAGTAGTTATATCTAATGGTAAGAACTTCAGAAAAATAAAAAAGTTTTTAAATTGTTCTATGTACGTGTGGTTATAAGTATCGTCGTGACAATTGTTATCGGTTCTATACCTTTGTTAAATTCACAGGTACTTGTCTATTTACCTATTTCTCCGGCACCGTATCCCCTGTATGCATATACATACCGTCTAAGTACGACTACATACCGTTTTCGGTTGTGTTATAACAGTTCGTTTATAGGAACCTAAGTTTGATTTAATTCTTTTTTTACACTGTATAGATATATAGGGTGCCTTATGATGAGTCAGTATTTCTCTTACTTTATTACGGTAAACGTCGTTGTACCTACTTGGATCTCTTATAGTCCGATTCAGTCTTTCTCTTTCTGTTTATGGTATACGATAGTGAATGTACACTTTAGATTTTATCATACGCTTAATTACATAAATACTTTGTCTTTGTCTGTTAGTATCTTCTGTTCGAATACAATGGTTTCCCCTGTTCGACACCCCTCCCCATTTAATCCTCAAAACCTAATCGTCTGTGTTTTATGACATATATATTATCTATTTCTTGTTTCAGAATGACTTATCTCGTCCCTTGACATAAGTTATAGGACATTATTTTGTATTACCTTTTCTTTTACTTTTTCTTATACATATATACATATTGACTTAGTGAAACGATATGTGGTCTTTGATTGTGTTGTAACATTTAGTTAATGTGAAGTTAATTTTTTTTAATGGTTTACATGCACTAATCGATAAAACTCACAATCTCATAGAGTTCTTTAAAAATTATATGAAAATGAAAAATTCGTAAGGTTCTTCATATTTACCATGTACCTTTGTAACAATACTTTCTGGTCTGATTAAAAACAAACTTATTTTGGAGACTTTAATTTAGGACCATCGAATAATCCTCCAAATTCAAATGGTTTCAACTTTTGTTTGTCTTTTCCACTTTTGTTCGTCCTTTCCAACTCCATCACACTTTAATACAATGAATATTAGTGAGACGGAAATTGATCTAATTCTATTCATATTTTTATTACTTGCGTTACTATAAAAGGTCTATAATTTTGCTCTAACAAACCCTATGAACAATTAAAACTCAATTCATGTCAATATGGAAATAAACATACATATCAGATTTAAAGTCCCTCAAAAAGATTGATTACGTCCTCGAAACTTTCTTATGAGGGAGACGGGTTTTATAACTCATGACTGGAAAGAAATATAAATTGTTGTAAGACAAGAGATAAACCAAAATGAAAAGTATATTCACGACATAACAATATAGAGACAAGATAGTCAGAGAAAACCTCCCTAGACATCCATCAGGTAACGGGAATATAGACCGTCTAGGTCTTTTCAGTAAGAGGTAAAGAATCAACCCTATAACAATCCGACGAAGTTGACCGTCTCATAGTCCCTGAAGTTAATTTGACTTACGAACATAAAGAGAGTACACTTCAACTCCGACCGCTCACCAGAACCCAAGTATCGCACACAGACGAGGTGCTCAAAAGGTCACTGAGTCACTATGATAACCGATACAGAGAGAGTCCCAGATCCCATAATAAGAGTTAAAGTAACAGTTTTTGACAGAGGGTGACGGTACAGGTAGAAAATCGGGAATCCTTCCCTCTTTCCCTTTATTTCTTGACAGTATCGAGTCACTCATTTCTCAGACGGACACCACGTCCTCTGGACCCAAGTCAGGGACCCAGCCGTTCTAGGGGACCTCTTCCTTTACCGTTTGGATAAGGTCATGAGAACGGACCTTTTAGGGTACCTGTCTCCTCGGACCACCCGATGTCAGGTACCCCAGCGTTTTCAACCTGAGCGGAATCGCTGATTTTGGGTGGTGGTCGTAAAAATTCCTTCTCTAGATCTACAAAGTACGTGTAAAAGTGAAAATTGGGAAACCGGTCTCGAATCTTTACACCCCGGGATTTACCCTTTGGAATTTTGCTTCCCGATCGAAACGCCAAATCTCGATTCTACCGCGGACCGCCTTCTCTACTCCCGCGTCGAATTCAACAAACAGTTTTAAAAACTAACCGAGAGAACTAAAGACACGTGCACCTGTTACGCACTAGTGGTATCTGGGGACAGTACTACATTCGTGCACCATTAGACTGGAAACGGAACTAACCATCTTGATACCTNCAGAGGGTGACGGTACAGGTAGAAAATCGGGAATCCTTCCCTCTTTCCCTTTATTTCTTGACAGTATCGAGTCACTCATTTCTCAGACGGACACCACGTCCTCTGGACCCAAGTCAGGGACCCAGCCGTTCTAGGGGACCTCTTCCTTTACCGTTTGGATAAGGTCATGAGAACGGACCTTTTAGGGTACCTGTCTCCTCGGACCACCCGATGTCAGGTACCCCAGCGTTTTCAACCTGAGCGGAATCGCTGATTTTGGGTGGTGGTCGTAAAAATTCCTTCTCTAGATCTACAAAGTACGTGTAAAAGTGAAAATTGGGAAACCGGTCTCGAATCTTTACACCCCGGGATTTACCCTTTGGAATTTTGCTTCCCGATCGAAACGCCAAATCTCGATTCTACCGCGGACCGCCTTCTCTACTCCCGCGTCGAATTCAACAAACAGTTTTAAAAACTAACCGAGAGAACTAAAGGCACGTGCACCTGTTGCGCACTAGTGGTATCTGGGGACAGTACTACATTCGTGCACCATTAGACTGGAAATGGAACTAACCATCTTGATACCTTTCAGGGAGCGTTTTGGGGGGACGAACGGATATATTTGGTCCTCGAATGCTGTTATTTCGCCTTGACCAATCTGTCTTGGGGACAGCGCAGACTGACAGAGAGCGAGCACCTCCCCGACCCAACCGCCTGTCGTCCGAGTGAAAAGGAACCCCGGGGAGTCGACATGACTCCCTTCAAGGTGACGGAGAGAGAAAGGCACCTCGCGGGGGACGTTCTTTGTACTGGTGGGGATCTTCATTCCTGGCGACCCTTTACAACAGAAACCGACCCGTCGGTACACGAGTCGTTTTTGAACGTCCAAGATTATAATTTTTCTTCTCCCTCGGCCCGTGTTTTACATCGGACGACATGGACGAAGTAGACTTTAAAGTAGTAATTCTTCAATCGTAAACACAGAGTCTTAAAACACAGAAATGCGAAACTTAAAACTTTCGATCAACGAAAGAAATCTCGTTTACTTTTGTCGTCTTATCACTGTATGGAAATGACCAACTTTAGTTGACTGTGGAATTCTATGCATAAACTCGACTTCTTCGGTCCGTTTCGTCCGTACATTTGGTTTGTTTTCTGATACGTCCACTTATTCACAGGTAACTATTTTACCTTCTCCCTTCCGTGGTCTCAACCGGAAAATGAGAGGAGTCATCAGGTAGGTCCTGATATGGGCGGATGTAAGAAAAAGGGGATTTCCTCTAAGACAAGTAAAGAATATAATTTCCTGACGGAGTGTCCCTAAGATATGGTACTAATATATTAATACTTAGACAACTTATGTTTACAGGACGAACCTAATCCTATCATATAACTTAAGTTAAATTATGTATAAAGGACTCACAGATAAGACTTAACTCGTAATACAGTGTAGAACCACGTTACCTTTGTTAAATAATACAACTAAAAATTAAATAAAATAAATTTTTGAAAAAACTCCATATTGACTAAAGTTATAATATAATCAAAGTCCATATATTGTCACTAACATATACAAATACCTAATAAAAGATAAGTCTCAATATTTTATAACTGATATAAGAGATACGACATAATATCTACGAACATAGAACAAATAAAATATGGATCATCAAACGTGGAGAATTGGGGACAAAAGAGGATAAAACAGGGTGGGGTGGGGGAGAGGGATGATCAAACTACTGGTGATCAAAACAAGAGACACTCAGACAAAAAGAAAACAATATAAGTAAGTAAATTAAAAATTTTTTAAACTGGATATTCACTTTTGTGTGTCATAAATGAAAGAATGATTCGTATTATGGGAAGTCCGGGTAGGTACACAGACGTTTACCGTTTTAACACAAGGGACAAAACCGACACATTGTAAGGTAAATATTATAAGGTATATATTACAGAAATAGGTAAGTGGACAACTACCTGTGAATCCAATGAAGGTATAGAACCGATAATATTCATTACGATACACGATTCAGTGAAGTCAGTACAGGTTGAGAAACGCTGAGATACGTTACTTCGGACGGTCGAGGAGACTGGTACCCCAAGAGGTCCGTTCTTATGTCCTCACCAAACGGCACGGGAGGAGGTCCCTCAGAAGGGTTGGGTCCCTAGCTTGGGCGTAGATAACACAGAGGACATAACAGTCCGCTCAAGAAATGATGATTGAAGGGACTACCGAGTCTGACATTTTTTGGACGGACGTTATGTCCTCTGGACACAAGTTAGGGACTCAGTCCTTCTAGGGGACCTCTTCCTTTACCGTTGAGTGAAGTCATAAGAACGGTCCTTTTAGGGTACCTGTCTCCTCGGACCGTCCGCGATCAGGGACTCCAGTGTTTCAGTCTGTGTTGACTCGTTGATTGTGAAAGTGAAAATCACGGAGGACTCTTCATGCCGTTTTGTTTAAACCCCACAAAGGTCTTGTGTCTTTCACACAGACCTCGTACCACTTACCTTCTCTCTCTCTCCTCTACTTCAATCTCTTCATCCGTCCCAGATCTAATGGATCTCAGAATCATTCCTCATACTTATCATTCCTCATACTTAAAAACGAACTAAAGGACTGATAAGGTCCTCTAGACTTAAACGGAAAACGGATCAAAGAATTGAAGAGGAATAAGGTCCATCCAACTGACACAAAATAGGACCTAACACAATCTTACAGTCAATTAAACAAATCTTACATTATTTAGTTCCCCCCTCCCTTACCATGTTTTACTTCTACGTTCCGGGGAACAATTTTTTTTTAACGATTCGTAAGTTCTATCACTGTCACCTCGTAATTTACTCATGTCCTAGGTTGATTCACTCTCGGAAAAATTCTCGTCCCGGACACACTGACTGACGTGTCCAGTGTAAGGGTACTTTGACCAAGACTAGAACTATTTAAAACGAAATTTGTTTACTTACGGAAGATGACTACTTTTTAATTACGACAACACTTGTAACTATACGTACACAGAAAAGTTTAATCGCGAAAACGAAAGAAGTCTATATATGGGTTCTCACCTTGACGAACTAGTATCCCATTAAGATAAAAATCAAAAAACTCCTTAAAAATAAGACAAAGGGTATCACCGATATGACAAAATGTAAGGGTGGTCGTCAAGTGAACTCAAGGAAAAAGAGGTGGAGAAGTGGTTGTCAAACAATAATCAACAACAACAACAACCCAAAAAAACTGTTGTCGGTAGGACTGTCCACACTTCACTATAGAGTAACACCAAAACTAAACATAAAGGGACTACTAATCACTGCAACTCGTAGGAAAGTACACAGACAACCGGTACCTTTGTCTTTGTGAAATCTTTAGCAGGGACAGGATCCTTGAGTCTAAGAGTACCCCGTCTTTTTGTCCAAGAGTCGTTAACATGTACGAAATTTACGTTTTATGTCACTCGCACCTCCTCTCTTGTTGATTGGCAGAGTCCCTCACGGATCTCTTTTACTATCGACCCAACCTTAAACTTCCTACTATGTTATGGTCAGGAACTTGAGTCCAGGAGGAGTAAGACGAAGATTATTACGACTTGATTCGTCGTTCCTTTACGAAGATTAGAACGGTGTGGGTTCAGTTAACTAAATTTTTGTTGACAATGAATTACGAATAAAAGGAATAATTTCAATTATAGGTTTTACCTTTTTATTCGCTTAAAAGGGGAGTCATTTCTCAAACAACGGGTTGACAACAAAAATACGTTACGGTACACATTACACGGATCATGCCAAGGATCACCTTGTGTCTGCTGATCCTATTATCAACGCAATCCAACCTTTTGGTCATAAGTCCATGAAATAATCGAAAGTTTCGGAGGTAATTAACATTCTGTTTTACGTGTATAAATTTCATTTAGTATTTAAATTGCAGAAAGATTCTTAAGTTGTCAAAATTGAATGGGAAAAAAAGTCTCTGAACAAACCTCTAAATCTTATAAAAGACACGAAGACTTCAGAAGTCAGGAAAAAAAGGAAGATTTCGAATCAATTAACCTGATCTATTAGACGTACTGAGGTCAATGTCATTGTGTCCTATTCCCGTTGAACTCTAGTCACCAAAAATGTTATCTTTATGACTTTTACGATTCCAAGTGTTTTATGTCGTAAGAATTCCCACATTTCCATAAATCGATAAATCTGAAAGTCAACCCAACTTTTTGTTCGGTTGAATAGAATATTTGTGACAACTAAAATATCTACGGAACAATTAGGCGAAACCCTTAACCGACTGGAGAATATAAACAAACCCCCTCAAAGATTCCACTAATATTTTTTTGTGAATCTCTAATAAGTGAGAACCGTTGTAATCGTTTCATTAACCGAAATCATTAAATTTGGACTTCCTTAATTTTTAGAAAATTTAGAGTCTACTTTACGACAAATTAGGAAGTGTTCACGAATAATAATCATAACTAAAATAAGGTCGTACATTTGATAGTTCTCGTACCACAGAATCTTTAGTAAAAGTATAAACTATATAAACAATACTATCTTAATAGTTTATCCTAATTATTATTATAACTATTCTAAATAATTTAAAACTTTCCAGAACCTACGAAACACACCCTCGTTTTTTTATGTTCCTAAGATCTTATTTACAGTATTAATTTTGTCTTTAGAAAAAGTCATACCATGAGGCAACTTAGGTTTCTTTTTACCGGTTTAATAACTTTCTGACTTTACTTTGTTAAATGAATCAGAAAATTTAGACCCTAGGGTACACATATACAAAAGACGTAATAATATGTAACATATGTATATAAATTCGACTGTAGTTGATTATAATCTTATAAGTGGTGTATCGAAAAGAGGTCTTATTCTCGAGTTCCCGCGTCAAGGACATTTATAAAGGACATACTAAACTAGACAGAAAAGTGAAAGGTCTTGAGTACTACTACTTTGGATAACAGCTCGTCGGTGGCTCATACGATCTCGGACGAGGGTACGCCCGATGGGATAAGTTCTGACCTCTCTACTGAAAGGTCGCACGTCATACAAAGGAATAAAAGATCGGTACAGACACATGAAGACAATTAAAATCCGAATAGGATCATGAGTTTTGAATGGGATAGACAATTTTGATCACTTGACGTTTCTGAACAATAACTACATTATTATAACCATTTGAAAACTTATGAAAATTTTATGAGATTAGAAACAGAAATAGACCAAATGAAGTGAATAATACTATTAGAGAGTGTATACAACGACGTTTATCGTAATAAAGTAAGAAAAATACTGACTCATTATAAGGTTCTATTTATGGTATACCATTTCGTATGTACACCTTAGATTTTCTATTTTTCTTTGTTTACTTGAATAAAGACTTTATCTTTCTCTGAGTGTCTGTGTCTTTTGTTTGGTTCCCCTTTTCTTTCCACCCCCCCCCCCGCGCCTCTCATTTAATCCTCCGACTCTAAATTTATACGTGTGATGATACATATTTTATCTATTGGTCATCCCTGGATGTCATATCATGTCCCTTGGTATGAGTTATAATACACTATTATATATTTCCTTTTATTAGACGTCTTCTTAAATATATATATATTATACATATTATATATAATATATATATATTGACTTAGTGACACTACATGTGGACTTTGGATGTTCTATAATATTTAGTTGATATGAAGTTAATTTTTTAATTTTTGTTTGTTTTTTTTGGTGACATTAGAAAAGTTTCTCTCAACTCATTGCAACTGAATGACGAGTGGACAAGCGGGTAACATCAGCTATTTACACTACTGTCGAAACAGGTAGCCCTAACATAGTCAACAACGGGTGGTTGGACGTGTAAACTCTTTGTCACAGAACCCTCGTCAGAGGTAACAGAACTACCTACAATAACGGGTCTACCATTCACGGAGTACTTTCTTTGACACAGACGTGAGTACCACTGATCGTGGGACACTAGGTTCTTAGTACAGAATCACAGGAGAGAACCCTACAATCCCGATAACGTTTAAAAGAGGGGAACATCCTAAACTAGGAACTTCGCTGATATTCCTTACCTACGAAAAGAAATTATTTTCCGAAACTAGGGACCTAGTCCTTCTAAGGGACCTCTTCCTTTACCGTGGGGTAAGGTCATGAGATCGGACCCTTTAGGGTACCTGTCTCCTCGGACCACCCGACGTCAGGTACCACCAGTGTTTTCTCAACCTGTGCTGTCGTTGATTTGTCGTTGTTATTAAGTATATAAAAGTATAAAATTTCTGTTTTAGTTTAAGTCTTTTTTTCAGAAGGATAGGACCATCATGTTCTAAAATCGGGACTACATCAAAATTATAAACATTAATCTTCACTGTATCGTTTACTATCTCTACCCCAAATTTAGACGTTATGTTTAATTATCTATAAATATTCTTGTAACTCCTAAATGAGTTTGGGCAAATTAAAACGTCTAACTTTTTATCTTAGGGTCTCTACTATTCCCTAAAAAGGGTGACAGAAGATGAATTATGCTCACTCCTGATGAATTTTAGTCTAGATAACTGGAGCCAGGTAACAAGACAGTTACGATGAGTTTCAGGCAACCTGGTCACGGTCCGGACTTCACAAACGAGGGTCAGTTACTACACTATTCCTGAAACGTGGTCTTGTATTTAGGTATGTGGTCTTATATTAGGGAAACTGATCTTTCAGAATGAGACTTTTTACTAGTCGACGTAGTTTCTTACACGAACCATTGTAACCAAGTTGGTGGAAATGAGCAATCTTTCTTCGTTGTTTACGTCGAGACGACATGATCGAGAAACTCTTCGTAAAGGACCGAGTAATAATAGACACATTACTACCACATATAGAGAGTAAAAGTGTATTTGTCTTTAATTTGTCTTATTTAAGTTATGAAAGAGGGAGGAGAGGAGGGGAGAAGAGAATTTTCGTTTCTCTGTAATCAACGGGATAAAGACACAACACTTAGAATTGTAAAACTATCGTCCATTACCCTATTATTTCAACTTTTGTCGACTTTATCTGGGAATATTCCATCGATGACTAACTCTGTCTCGGTCCGAGGAATTCTCATTAAACATAAAGATCGTGGATCACTTTTGTTCACAAGTTATTTTCAACCGACTTAATAATATAAGTTTCTTATAGTAAGAATAATGAAGAAAACACGTAAACTATATATAAAAAGAATTTATCCGGAGTATTACCTTTTACCCTGAACGTAGAGGAACCTTTTGACGGGTACGTTAAAAGTACCTAATCGAATAAGTCAACCGAGTTTTTAACTTGTTCTTACATGACTTACCATACACTAGTTAATGTCGATTAATAAAGACCCATGGACTGATCCACTGTTAGAATGGAACTGTATACAAATTTCTCTATATGAAAAATGACTAAAAAGAAGGTTTTTAAGGGTCAGAGTCAAAGTAACATAAATTTCGAAAATGTCGTTGTTCCATCATCCTCCCTGGTAGATATAAAAGAAAATACTGCATCGAGAAGAGTGAAGGCAACCGTTAAGATATTTAAAAATATAGGTACACTACTTGACACCTTATTAGTGATTAAACGTGAACGAAAATGAGTGTCCTAAACTGCCAAGAGAACAGGAAGACATGACTCATGAAATTTTTCACTGAGAAGTATAGTGGTTAAAACCCGGTACTATCTCTGAAAAGTTGTAAGAATTTAATCGATTGATTAATCGATGATATCGGTTTCTAATTTAGGGAGGTCCCGTCAGATTTTTCTTTATCACCATATTTACAGTAATCCGTTAAAAGGGAAACGACAGACACGTATATTGACTTTATGTTAACTTTTGGTTGGGACAAGAATCTACGACTAAACTTAAGGACGGAAAGTCTCTAATAAGAAAGGAGGTTTTAAGTAATAGACAAACTACCATCTCCCGTCTTAAATAGAATGTTTACCCTGTAGAAAAGAGAGAGAAATTACAGACTACTAGACGTTTCGGTTGAAATTTTCAAAAATCATCACTGATGATTTTTGTACTTCACTGAATAATTAGAATTGAGCATACATAAAGAGATTACTATACCCATTTACAACATAACACACACCGGAAAAAAAAAACCAAATTCGTTACTTCCTTCCTGTCTTTGTCTTCAAGAGACGAATCATGAAAACAAGAACTGATTAGACGTGATGGTAACATAGTAGAAATAACTAAAAATTTATACCGTACATTATTTATTATTAAATCCACGACCGGTCAGGTTCAACTAGTCAATTAACTTGAAAACCTCTCTGTAAAAAGTCCAGTCTAATAAGACTTGGATTCTTTACACTATGTAAGCTATACAATTGGGTATGTAATAACGTTTGTAAGTATGTTAAAGAGACACGTCAATCTAATTATAAAAATAGTAAAATAAATCACACACGCAACCACCTCAAACCTTGACGTGACTCGTACTGACGGGTCCATTAGAAAATTTTACGAAAATTTCTTTTACAGAACTAAAAGAACTTTGACTCCTCCTTCGATCGTGACTGAAAAATACTCCTGAAGAGTATACATTGTTCTCTACATTACTAGAAATTTAGGTCTATAAGTCTCCTATTCACCTTTTAACTTATTTACTATCGAGACTCGTCTGTTGAAACCATTTTTACATACTTTTAACATGTTTATAATATTTGAGATTTTTTCACCTTATCGATAGTAATTTATTTAAATTTTACATTAGTTTATTATATTAAATCGTTCAAACAGTTTGATCATTTAAAATTTGTGAAATTGATAAGGAAAACTATGGACTTATCAATGACATTCAACCGGATGACGAAAAAAAACTGGATGACGAAAAATTCTCATTTGTATTGAAGAGGGAGGAGGAGGAAAAGAGGAAAAAGGAAGGAGAAGAGAAGGAAAGGGGTGGGGACGAAGAGGAAGAAGATCAAGTCACGAGGCAACATCCACTAAGAGTAAAATGATGAAAACTACCAGCTGTAATAAGAAAGTAACCGTACACGGTTATGTAGGAACATTTTCCTTGACCTTTTCTATTTAAGTGTTAATGAAATGTCTTTCGAGTGACACTTGTCCATTCTTGTAAAGTTTTACTAGTCTCCTCACAAGTAAAAAAAACCGAGTTTGAAGAATAGATCCAATTTTTATCATTGTACTTACCCATATCAACAAAAGAAGTCTTTAGTCTGTGGTGACTAACAATTCTACGTAGTAATAAGACATATGGTGTCACTTTTTTTGTACAACTACTAACTAGATACATACGATAATTGATATAGTACATAAGACCAAAGTTTCTATAGTTTTATATTTTTTCAGAATCTAATTTATGATATATGAATAACGTAAAAGAAAGAATTTTTATCACAAACATACATATCTAAAAACTTTGTAAAGTACGTACTGACGTGTTATTCGTTACAAAAAACAACGGAGTTTTGACGATAGAGTTTCTACTAAAAACTGTCTTAAATTGTACAAAGTGTAGTAAGATTTATCTATACTACCTAAAAAGAAAATCGTATACCCTTATAAATAAAATCTGGAAAAGAACTTTATTTGTGTAGATATTAAACACTACCGAAGGGACCATCGAGTCTGCCATTTCGCAGACGGCCGTTACGTCCTCTGCACCTAAGCTAGGGACCCAGTCCTTCTAGGGGACCTCTTCCTTTACCGTTGGGTGAGGTCATAAGAACGGACCTCTTAAGGTACCTGTCTCCTCGGACCACCCGATGTCAGGTACCCTAGTGTTTCTCAGCCTGTACTGACTCGCTGAAGCGAAGTGAAGTATTAAACATTTGTTTCTTTGTGTCCAGAAAGTAAAGAGAGAGACTTAGTTCATCAGTTTAAAAACGGTTTTAGAAAATAAGATGAAAATAAGGTTGTATCTTACCAACAAAGGTTGTTTTAAGGTTAGATCAAATACTCGAAAAAAATCAAACTAAAAAAAAGGGGTACGTCTTACAGTCTCAGAATTAATCGAAAGATGTACCTTAACATTAAGAGAACCAAGAAAAGACATGAATTAAAAAATGTAGATTTATGGTGTCTACTTAAACCTTTCCATGAAATACAAGATACCTTTTGCATTAATGACCGTGAAATAACTTTTGTAAAGATAAATTATTAGATAAATTATTAGACATTTTCCGTATATATACGTGTTCCACATAAATGATATTTCTATATCAAATAATCATTACCCCGACGTACTCTAAGTGTTATTTTACACATTGAGGAAATATTATAACGAATAAGAGTTCAGAAGACATATGGTCTTTAAAAATAGACACACACGAGAGACGAAAGAAGAGACGAAGTAGAAGAGGGCAAAGAGAGAAGGCAACAGGAACAGGTACTGATCCAGAGGGAAAAAGAGAGAGTAAGGAAATTAACTATTAAACTAAAAATACGTCTTGGAACCGAACCAGACGGAAGTCAGCCATTGAGACTAAAACCTCCTACTAAAATTGTTTGTTCACTGGGAATCATCTCCTCCTGTTTAGGAGTGGTCAGGATTGGTTCCGAAGTCAGACTTACCATTCTTCGTTACGGTTACCATATGAAAAGAATATAATTGTTATTGCTGTTGTGTTGGATTTACCTCAGAAGAGGGTAATTGACTGATTGGATTGTAAATAACTCATGGACACACAAAGGTCCAGGAGTCGGTTTGAATCACCTCTGGTGGTACAAATACCCCGAATCACAAATAGAGTTCACAGCATACCCTGTCACGTCTGTGTCTCATAAAGGTAACAACGTATTTCAAGATAACCCATTACGACACGGACCTATAAAAGTCAAACCTAAACTACGACTTTGCCACCATCGGAAGACTCTTTGTGACTTTCTCCGACCCCTAGAGTTTACTTTTACCTCTATTGAACTCCAAAACTTGTAACCGAAGGGACTATCGAGTCAACTGTTTCTTAGGAGGACGTTACGTCCTCTAGGACCAAGTTAAGACCCCGACCCTTATAGGCGACCTCTTCCCTGTCCGATGGATAAGGTCATAAGAACCAGAAGGGGTCACCGAGTCGACCATTCCTTAGACGGACGTTACGTCCTCTGGACCCAAACTAGGGACCCACCGTTTCTAGAGGACCTCTTCCTTTTCCGATGGGTGAGGTCATAAGACCGGACCTCTTAAGGTACCTGACATATCAGGTACCCCAGTGTTTCTCAGTCTGTGTTGACTCGTTGGAAGTGAAGTGAAGTTCACCGGATCTCAAACCTTCTCCTTTATACGTTCATTTACTGGTGAATTTCTATACTATTTGAGTTTCTATACGTGTCTCTGAAACCCTCAGATTTACTAATCCATATAGAGTGGGTCGTGACCCTCACGACCACACCAGTCCTTCGAGACGAATTTCTTTCCGATAGGTCAACTCGTAAATGTCGACTCCTTAACGGTCCTACTTCCTCTACCCCTTTCACAAGATCCGTATCGTTTCTCCTCTTAATACCTCATACAATTCCCCTTGAAATTGATCGAACCGTAACGATGTCGTACTTCTTCGATTCATATCTTACAGGTCTCTAGTCTTGTCCCTTTCTCTACCCGTACTCTTACTCCTGCCAGAATAAAAAAACTAACTTCATATCGACTGAATGTTATATTCAAAGTCCACATGTCGTATCACTAAGTTATAAAATTATCTAGTTTAGGTAATGTTTTGTTACCGACATAAAGGAAAACGACATGTTTTGTAGGAAGAACGAATAGATAAAATATGTATCATTAAACATCGAGAATTAGAGTACCCCTTCCGGAATATATATCCCGTAAGTCAAGTCAAGTCAAGTCAGTGAGTCTGCACAGGCTGAGAAACGCTGGGGTGCTTGACGTCGTACGGTCCGGAGGGACAGGTAGTGGTTGAGGGCCTCAAGTGAGTCTGAGTGCAGGTAGCTCAGGTACTACGGTAGGTCGGCAGAGTAGGAGACAGCAGGCGAAGAGGAGGACGGGGATTAAGGAGGGTCGTAGTCTCAGAAAGGGTTACTCAGTCGAGAAACGTACTCCACCAGTCTCATGACCTCGAAGTCGAAATCGTAGTAAGGAAGGTTTCTTTAGGGTCCCGACTAGAGGAAGTCCTACCTGACCAACCTAGAGGAACGTCAGGTTCCCTGAGAGTTCTCAGAAGAGGTTGTGGTGTCAAGTTTGCGTAACTAAGAAGTCGTAAGTCGGAAGAAATGTCAGGTTGAGAGTGTGCGTATATACTGGTGTCCTTTTTGGTATCGGAACTGATCTGCCCGGAATCAGCCGTTTCATTACAGAGACGAAAACTTATATGGCACATCCAACCAGTATTGAAAAGAAGGTTCCTCATTCGCAGAAAATTAAAGTACCGACGTTAGTGGTAGACGTCACTAAAACCTCGGGGGGTTTTATTACAGACGGTGACAAAGGTGACAAAGGGGTAGATAAACGGTACTCCACTACCTTGGTCTACGGTACTAGAAGTAAAAGACTTACAACTCGAAATTCGGTTGAAAAAGTGAGAGGAGAAAGTGAAAGTAGATCTCCGAAAACTCAAGGAGAAGTGAAAGACGGTATTCCCACCACAGTAGACGTATAGACTTCAATAACTATAAAGAGGGCCGTTAGAACTAAGGTCGAACACAAAGAACGTCGGGTCGCAAAGAGTACTACATGAGACGTATCTTCAATTTATTTGTCCCACTGTTATATGTCGGAACTACATGAGGAAAAGGATAAACCTTGNAGATTGACAACGAAGGACTGGACGTATGTCTAAAGAGTTCTCCGTCCAGTCCACCAGACCATAAGGGTAGAGAAAGTCTTAAAAGGTGTCAAATAACACTAGGTGTGTCAGGTTCAGAAACCGTATCAGTTATTTCGTCTTTATCTACAAAAAGACCTTGAGAGAACGAAAAAGCTACTAGGTCGTCTACAACCGTTAAACTAGAGACCAAGGAGACGGAAAAGATTTAGGTCGAACTTGTAGTCCTTCAACTGCCAAGTGCATAACGACTTCGGACCGAACCTCTTAAAACTCGTAATGAAATGAGCGCACACTCTACTCACGTTAACACGCCATTAGGACCCTCCGACACAAGTACGGACACAAGCTCACATCGATGAATATTGTCAGTGAAAACGAAAGTCTTCACGAACTAAACATACTATTTAAAATGCTAGTGTGAGTCACAGTAAGTTCCCATAAATGACTTGAACTATACTTTAACGATACGTTAACAATAATAAACTGGAACAAGTACATGTTTCTACTGTTAGAGTATACGAAGTTGGATTATTCGTTCACTCAAAATTACTCCTCTGACCGTCAAGAAAAAAAGAATCATCTGATGATATTGTTGTGATACCTGCACCTAAACTCTTTACAATCTTTCCTCTGTACCTCTTGTCAATCCTGCAATAATCTCATCTCGTCTATTCCTAAACTCCTCTTTGACTACGTTCCGTCACTGTCATCTCTCCCTTTCTTCTTTTGTCTAACTCGAAAATCAATCCTTTCTTTTTCTCGTAATAGATGAACCGCTACCTTCCCGTTATTCTTTTTACTACACAAGTTCTTATTAAGAGCCTAAAGACCCAAACTACTGTCTGACTACGTTAGCACTATCCCTGACGTCCTTCTTGAAAATACCACCGTTTTCAGTTCAAGCTAGAAAAAAAAAAATTTTTGACGAGTAACCTTCCAGACTACAACTTCGACTTTGAGGTCATCAAACCGGTGGACTACGCTTCTCGACTGAGGAACCTTTTCTGGGACTACGACCCTTTCTAACTCCCGTCCTCCTCTTCCCCTGCTGTTTCTTACTCTACCAACCTACCGTAGTGACTGAGCTACCTGTACCCAAACCCACCTGAGACCCTCAACCACTATTGTCCCTCCGGACCGCACGACGCCAAGTACCCCAGCGTTTCTCAGCCTGTGCTGACTCGCTGACTTGACTTGACTTGACTTCTATTAATGAGGTGTTTTAACACTACCAAAAACGGTAAGTAGTTGTACTTAGAACTTGTGTTCAAAGAGAAGACATTTCTATGGAGTATTTTACTACGAAGACATCACGACACGAGAGAAAAAGTGACTTACAGAGCTCCCTTATCCCTTAAAAACTTTTTCACGGTGAAGGAATAACTGAGTACTGGTTAAACCCCCTGTATTGTGTGTGTGTGTGTGCTTCATTTCCTTATATCTAGGTTAAAATTTACAGACTGATAACTCAACACCATGTACATGTGTTACCTTATACTGAGTCGGTAATTTTTCTTATGTAAACTTAACCAAGATTACTCCACCTACTTTGACCTCGGATAATATGTCTCACTTCATTCAGTCTTTCTTTTTGTGGTTATGTCATATAATTGCGTATATATACCTTAAATCTTTCTACCATTGTTACTGGGATATACGCTCTGTCGTTTTCTCTGTGTCTACATTTTTGTCTGACAACCTGAGACACCCTCTCCCGCTCCCACCCTACTAAACTCTCTTATCGTAACTTTGTGCATATAATAGGATACACTTTGTCTAGCGGTCAGGTCCAAACTACAGACTCTGTCCCACGAGTCCCGACCACGGGACCCTACTGGGACTCCCTACCCTACCCCTCCCTCCACCCACCCCCCAAGTCCTACCCCCTGTGTACATGTGGGCACCGACTAAGTACAGTTACATACCGTTTTTGGTGATGTTATACCATTTCATTAATCGGAGGTTAATTTTATGTATTTAAATTTTTTCAGACTGATAGATGGGAGTGGAGTATACTTTACGAACGGTTGACTTTAATGTACCTTTGGACTGTAAGACAATTTTTATAGACGAGGAGGTCTTTCTTCCTGTCTTCCCTTTACCTTCTTTTCTTTCGTTCGTGTCCCACCGTTTTTAACCGGGACCCCCCGTCTCTCGACCCTTCTTCAGAAAACCTTCGTCTAGGGACTACAACGTGTAATCGGAAAGTCTCGTAACGGACACTTAGAGTCTCGACTAAACACATACAAGAAAAGGACGTCCTTAACAACTTTAAGTCTGAGACAGTAGGAATAAATAAGAAGATTTTTGGTGTAAACCAAATTTCTAAGACAAGCGACATCTACCCCTTTCTTAAATATAAGTCGATTGATCATGCACCTTTTCTTCTTGTAATCCAGACACACCGTGTAAATTGCCCTTGTATTCCCTACTAAAAGACATTCATACTAGAGACTTGTACTACACTACTGATCATTGAATCTCCTATATTTAAGAATGTAATTTTTACAAATGAATTGATTATTGTCGAATCAGTAGCGACAAGGTTCTCGAACTGTACCTAATAGTATAAATTTATAACATCCTTAGGGGACTAATCATTGAGACCCAAAATCTATTTCTTCGATTGACTTTGTGGTTTCACTGTTTATTTATCGAGCTTTAGTGAATGGAGTTTATGTCACCTCGACTGAGACTTAAATCAATCGTTCTGAGTCTCGGACTCCCGATGGGTACCTTATTGAAGGGTGATAAGAGAGAGACAGTGGACAGTTCGAATTGTCATAAAACAAAAAATTTTTGACGACGGAATTTTTTTTGGAATTATAGTAAACTATACTTACTGTCATTTAATATGAAAATTATTATAACTATAGTGAACCATCCTCACTATAGAGATTTCGTTGTAACACCGTAGATTCAATTAACCTAAAACAGTATCAACCACAAAATAATCCCTTTTTTTCGTTATTTTGTGTAAATATAGGGAACATAACTGTTTCGTGAAAGTAGATGCACATCTTTTCGGGTCTCATATCGAATTATATTTACGAAACGTGTGGACGATAACACGATTCGTGACACCCTTTCAATTCCATGCTTGCACACCAGGGGTAAGAGTTCCTCGACTACGACGTCCGACCTCCCCTGTCGATAGAAATTCTTCATTAAATAAGTCTTGAAGGGACCACCAGGTCACCAATTCCGAAGTGGAAGGTCACGTCCCCCACACCCAAACTAGGATTTTCACCCTCGATTATACGGTGTAGGAGTACCGGCTTTTTTGGTTTTGTTTGGTCTTCGTTATAGCATTGTTTAAGTTGTTTCTGAAATTTTTCCAGGTCCATTTTTTTTTAGAAATTTTTTCTTTGTTAAACAAGATCCGTTCCATAATTAGTACGTACATGAGTGTGTGTGTGTATGTTTGTGTATTTAGTACTCCATTAAAGTTTTTCAACACAACTGGACACACCAGCACCGATCATCGTGTCGTCTTAAAATTCATCCGCTCACACCTAACCCATCCGTCCCTCGTAAAGGACTTCCTCGGTAAAAGGTTTACGGTAAAAAATTTTTTCGTGAAGTCGTATAAGAAGGACGAAACCCATGAAAAGGGAAGGATTAGAAGGAGGAATTGAGGATAAATAAAAAGTTTGGTTGTGTCAGTAATAAACGAAGTTTTTCCCTCAAATATAGGGTGGTTTCAAGTAAAACCGAGACAATAGATACTTGTAGACAGTAACTAAACAGACTAAAGGTGAATTTTGACGTTCTCGAAACTCTTATTTCTGGTGTAGGAAGCCAAGAAGAATTGATCGTATCTTGGAATGTACGGGATCTGTCAACTCGACTTATCTCTATCCTGGAAACTATATCATGGTTCTTCTTTTTAACGTAGTCGTTTCTCTTTCCCGAAATTTTAAAAAATTAAAGTTTTCTCTCGAAGAAAATAGAAAAGAGTACACATTAAATAAACGAAAATCCAGTAAATCCAAAAACAAAGTAAATATCCATCCAGTCTTATAACTATAGAAATAGTGTAAACACTTTGTCTTTATATAATTCACTGAACCAATTCTACATGTCTTCGCCGTAATTCGAAAGAAAGAGAAGGACAAACAGTCTTACCCAATTATCAGTTACAAATTGTCTACCACCTATACAGACGGAGAAAGATTCCGTGGTACATATTTGTAAGTCCGGACTATTGTCACTACCTATTATAAAGTCTCTATTAAAAGTTTGTAACAAATCGAAAGGTCGTATTCGTCAATTTTAAGGAACGTAGTGTTTTCAATTACACTTAGACGTTTGTATTACCTTACATTTTATAATTAACGAACTTTCAAATAAAACATACGGAACAAAATCGTTCAATTGGTGTCACTTGACTTTCCGATAAAACATTTTACTTTACGGTATTTATCTACCCAAATGTAAAATCGAGGATAAAAAACCATAAATAATAAAATTCACTTTATTTTCTCGGTTCGAGACTCAGTCAAGGAGGACCCTTGGGACTCATGTGGTAGTGGAACTGGTCAATAAAATAACACGAAACATCCCACCTCTCCCTACCTCTCCGTTTCTTCCTCTTCTGGATCAAGTCCAATACGTTAAAGACACTCAGAAACACAAGAACAACCTCGTTTTACTCTAAAACCTAACCCACAAACAATATTAAGATATATCAAATCTTATCAAAGTAAAACTCCCTATCCTTTTTCTTCCTTACACTTCAACGAGTCAGTACAGACTGAGAAACACTGGGGAACCTGACATCGGATACTCCGAGGAGGTAGGTACCTAAAAAGGTCCGTTCTCATGACCTTACCCAACGATGAAGGAAGAGGTTTCCTAGAAGGGGTGGGTCCCTGGGTTGGGGCAGAGGACGTAACGTTCGTCTACGAAAATGGTAGACTCGGTGCTCCGAGTCTTCCTTTCTTCCTTTCTTAGCTATATTCCTTACGCCTAACACCTCACCGGACACACGGAGGGAGAAGAAGAGGACGGAGTCAGTGACACCACTCTTCGAGGTATATCGAAACATTACCACTAACTTTATTTACCATTCGTTTCATCAATACGAATGATTCTGTGATTTTCCCGGTTCTATTTACGACCAGATGACTAACCGGTACGACATCGTTAATTACGTCAATACCGAACGTAATCATTTCAAAGCGAACCAGTCTAGAAGGATGTCCTTTGGATCAGGTTGGACTAAGAGATTCACCAAGACTGTCACAAACTGCGTCAAGGTCATCCCTAACAGAGAGTCATAGATCGTAGACTTCTCAATTATTTAGAACTTCTGGTGACCTCCCCCAGAAAATCACAGTCTGAGATTTTGTAGCAACACCAAATATTCGGACTTCCCATCCATAAAGATAAGGTACAACCAAACAACTCATTTGAACCTACATCTCACTGAGAATATGGTAAAGAGGAGTTAAAAGTAAACCAAACAAACGGGTTGAAGTGTTACCTTGGAGTCATAAAGTCCGGAGTATTACTTTTGACTTCATAGGGTCTTCATATCTGATACATAACAAATCCTATAAACAGAAATGGAACTTTTCTTAGTACACTCGAGGGATGGAGATGGAGGGCTTTGTGTAACTACAAAACCAACAAACGTAAAAGTAATTTAACCACACTTAATGTAAACTTAGAGGTGAGACTGTGACTCACAGTGGTCGACTCACTTGCAATTATAAAGAGATTCGAAGACGAAAAGGAAGAGAGAGTTCACCCCTATTTCCACAAAAGAAGTGTTCCGAATAACTTCACTAATAATTTATTTTAGTATATACAGGTTCTAAACTGTACCACATTGTCCTTCGATTTTGGTACATATAAATTTTTACATTATTTTGTAAAATTTGAGATTCTATAAGAACATCTAATTTTCTCATCATAAGTTATAAACTTCTGAGACTTCCTTCCTTTATTTACCCTCTCTGATTCTCTTCTAAACGAAAGATCAAGAGGTAGTCCGTACTATCTTCCATGGGGTGTTGAAGTACGTTTACGTACCTCTCAAAGAAGATGAACAAAACGTGGACAAGTACAAGGATACCACCTGGGGACGTTGTAATTAGTTGTTTTGTCATTCAGAAAGACGTAAATTTGGATCCTTTTTAAGAGTAATGACATTAAAATATTTTAATCACTAAAATTTAAGAGTAAAAGAAATAATACTATTTAGTTACGGTAAGGAATACATAAAAACAAATTATGTATACGGAGAAATACATTAGATCCAATGAAATTTTTTCTTGAGGTCTTTTACTGATAAAGTAAATAATAAGACGTAAGTATTTAAAGGAACAAAATCCACGAGTCTTTAGGGAGTCAACAGGATTTTACACTCGATCGTAAAACATATAAAGTCTAAGAAATTCACGATTTCTTTTTAGAGACCTCATAATATTACGAGCTTATTAGAACCCTACAAGTCGAAACCACGGCGTCGTACTGTCACGTACACTTAAGGAGAGAAATAATGACAGTGTACTACTCAAGGACGAGTGTCTTGTATAATAACGAAGTATTCGTCCTTCGGTCACTAGGTCTTTTCGAAACCCGGTAGTCCACACGTTACTAAACTCTACGAGTGTGAGGTCTCAAAGGCAAATGTCACTATCATGTTTAGTGTACGGTTATTAAACCCCGACATGAAAAAAAAAAAATGATTCCAGTGTCGTCTGCTACCCTTTCCGATGAAATGATAAGTTATTTTATTCCGTGAAAAAAACAAAACCATTTTAGTGAAACACTTTTTTCAACTACACGTACGAATTTATCTGTAAAAATATTAAATTACAACAAGGAAATTAATAAAACCGATCGAATGACAATAAAACACCACCAACAAGCCTCCCTAAGACAAATAACAAGACGTCAGGAATGATAATTGAACACCGAAATCACAGGACCTTTCTTGTATTCTATTAGAACTAAAACACACACACACACCGCCCCACCACGAGTCAGTACAGGTTGAGAACCGCTAGGGTACCTGACATCGGACGTCTCGAGGAGTCAGGTACCTTAAAAAGGTCCGTTCTTATGACTTTACCAAACGGTAAAGGATGAGGTCCTTAGAAGAAAATGATGACCGAAAAATAGATCGAGTTGAAGATTTGAATAAAAACCATTGTAGAACCCAGTAAAAAGGATAGATATCATTCTCCTTATCTGGTCTCAGAAAACGAAAGATACTAAATTACGAAAATTGGAGCAAAGGTAAATTGTTGTGAAAGGAAGGGTAAGAGAGGAGTTGAAAAATGATTATCTAGATCAGGAAGAGTAAAGTAAAAAGAACGAGTCAAAGAGAGATTTAAAAAGTCAAGGAATGAACTATAAAACTATTTATATAAAACTTACAAGAATAATCATACATAGAAAATAAATAAATAAATAATTCGAATAGAAAATAAGGTAATGATACAACGTAACGTAACTAATAAAAGTTTATGATTTGATTTGACAGTAAGTATCCTATTTGGAATAAACCACTACTACCTAATCGTAGTAGTGATCGTAAAAATACATAATGATCTAACGACAATAAAACAACTTCTATAAAATGAATATAATACTTCCTATAAACAAATATAAAAAGAAAGCCACAGACATTCTAAACACCATAGTCCCAATGCGATCAGATTTTACTTCACCGGTCGTACAAACTAACTTTAAAACTAACTTAAATGACTACTTCGATGAATCTGAAACTAACTTACAAACTAACTTAAATGGTCACTTCGATAGATCTGAAGTAAAAGAAGTAATTTAATAAAAACTAGAGAACTTTTTTTTGTCGTACATTTTCAACCTCATCTCAGGTCAACTACTTAAGTCAAAAAGAGATCAACAAAGAAATTACTGATGGAAATAATGGACAATGAAACAATGTATATAAATAAATAGTGAAAACAGGGGTATAGTATACAGAAGATACTGAATATACAAAATCTGTAATAAAAAGAAGTACAAACGGAACTTGACGAAAAAAAAATTTAAAGTTTATCCATTTAAGTTTTTGTAGGGTTCTTTCATTTCATTTATCTGTTTTCAGTTAAGGTTACACATAAGACTTCCTATAAAAATTTGTTCCTAAAAAGACTCAGTGGAAAAGTGAATTACAGTCATCCTTATAAAAAACTGGATGTTTAGGAATCTCGTATACTATGTTCAGAAACGAACCTCTAGGACCATTAACCTTCACACGTACGGTTATCATGTGACAATGTATCAGATTTAGTAAACAAAAGTGTATAATACACGAACCCCACGGTAACGGAAGAGGTTACTACACGAATTGTTATGTTTTTATATCATGGGTCCAATGATGAGTATTAATCGTACACAAAGGTTATTATATAAATTTTATGAAGTGTTTTATTCAAGTCGTATTAAGGAATTATCACTTTTTTAAGATTTTGAGATCGTCGAGTAGAACAGAGAGTTTCTGTTACTGTTGAGGTTCTGACTAATTAAAAAGAAGGTACTCCTTTAGTTACGTTAACTCCAGGTAATGTGGTTCTTTAGTGTGATCCGAAAAAAGCCTTTCTCCTTTAGATCTAACAAAACAGTTTGAACCAATGAGGGTGACTCTTAATATAGTCTAGTCAGAAAGAGTTCCCTTTTTCAGTTGTTTGAGTTCTAGACTAATGTGTCTAGGGGAGTTTTCTGAACCATCACCATGGAGTCTCGTCAATCGTATACGAGGTAATAGTTAAAAATAATTAATAAGTAAATAAGTGTCTAAGTAAATAGTTTGTCATAACTCGAGGATTATAAATGGTCTGTAACTCGTGACACGGACACACCTATAACCTAAGTTACTAATACACCGTAGGTGGAGTAATGGTAAATGGAGTCTCTGAGGTAACCCCACTCTGTTAAGGGTCAGGAAGGACTTATTACATAGGGTCCCTCAACGACATTGTAGGTATTGGACTGTGATGAAAATAACACATACCAACAGACCTCTATTTGGAAGATTATGAGCAGTTAATAAATATCGTTTTAACCCCACTAAAGGGTCCTACTAGACGTCCGTTACCCCATTAACTCCGGTGAAGATAGTCACTTGGGAAGACTATGAGTACAATAAGTCCATACTGTGTTACAGAAAAAAACGATTTTCTTGCAATTTATACCTCATTCACGACAATGGTTATAATGACTTTTATGGCGGCGGGGAGAAGTTTCATATTCGACTTCTATGACTGAGAAAAACTTACACGTCATGTCACATAAAGATCCTTTCGTTCTACGGAACCGATCACGACCTTAAACTATGAATCCCGATAGACTACGATCGATCTGATCATTCACTTCGCGATTACCCCAAGAAACAGACAGTCAACCTATACGTCGTGTGACACTACAATAGGTGGTCCTCGAGAAACGAGGAACGGTGTAGATGTAATCGGGACCCGAGATGATAGTCGACACGGCGGTGCTACGTACGTTCACACCTTCGTGGACGGACACGTTACGAGAACGGGTGATACGGATGGAGACACCGGTCGCACCGTAAGGGTAGCTAAAGTCTCGAGTCTAAAGTAAGACACCACTCATACTACCGTCACCGGGACTACTTCTACTAGTTTATCGAGAAGTCTCTAAAACGTAAACGTCAATGAAGATAAAAAATTATTTTTCAGTTGTAAACGAATTCAATAAACTTTATGATTATATTACACAGTTGTACTTTTTTTACCCCCGAATGAAATAAAGAATTTTAACCGCGAGACAATGTATTCTGTTATCGAAAACTGATAAAAATGGTATTCGTTTTAATCTCACATCGATAGGACCGTAGAGGACATAATACTTGTCTAAAGAAGAGTAGATCTTCAACCGTTTAATTTGGGAACCCGAAGGACATAAAACGTTTATTTAAAATGACGGGTATACAAACGTATAAATCAATATTCTCATCTCGACCCATCAACATTGTCTCTGTCATACCGGACTCTTTAACTTTGATAAGTGGTAAAGTCAAGTCAAGTCGACAAGTCAATACAGGCTGAAAAACACTGGGGTACCTGACATCCTGCGGTCCGGAGGGACAGGTAGTGGTTAAGGGTCTCGAACGAGTTTGAGTACAGGTAGCTCAACCACTACGGTAGGTTGATAAAGTAGGAGACAGTAGGGGAAGAGGAGGGTGGAAGTTAGAAAGGGTCGTAGTCCCAGAAAAGGTTACTCAGTCAAGAACCGTAGTCCACCGGTTTCATAACCTCAAAGTCGAATAGGAGTGTGGAAGGTTACTTATAAGTCCTGACTAAAGGAAAGTTTAACGGACTAAACTAGAGGAACGTCAGGTTCCCTGAGAGTTCTCAGAAAAGGTTGTGGTGTCAAGTTTTCGTAGTTAAGAAACCGTGAGTCGAGAAAAAATATCAGATCGAGAGTGTAGGTATGGACTGATGACCTTTTTGGTTCCGAAACTGATCGACCTGGAAACAACAGTTTCATTACAGAGACGAAAAATTATACGACAGATCCAAACAGTATCGAAAAGAAAGTTCCTTGTTCACAGAAAATTCAAGTACCGACGTCAGTGGTAGACGTCACTAAAATCTCGGGTTCTTTTATCTCAGACAGTGACAAAGGTAACAAAGAAGGTAGATGTACGGTACTTCACTACCCTGGACTACGGTAATGGAAGTAAAAGACTTACAACTCGAAATTCGGTTGAAAAAGTAGAGGAGAAAGTGGAAGTAGTTCTCCGAGAAAACAAGAAGAAGTGAACGACGGTATGCCACCACATTAGACAAATAGACTCCAATAACTATAAAGAGGATCGTTAGAACTAAGGTCGAACACGAAGTAGGTCGGGTCGTAAAGCTTACTACGTGAGATGTATCTTCAATTTATTCGTCCCACTGTCATATGTCGGAACTACATGAGGAAAGGGATAAATCTTGGTCAGACAACAAGATACAGACCAAGATTGACAACGAAGAACTGGACGTATGTCCAAAGAGTTTTCTGTCCGTTCCACCAGACCATAAGGGAAGAGAACTTCTTAAAAGGTATCAAACAAAACTAGGTGTGTCAGTTCCGAAACCACATCAGTTATTTTGTCTTCATCTACAAAAAGACTTTTAGAGAACGAAAAAGCTACTCGATCGTCTACAACCGTTAAACTAGAGACCAAGGAGACGGAATAGATTTAGGTCGAACTTGTAGACCTTCAAGTACCAAATGTATAACAACTGCGGGCCGAACCTCCTAAAACTCGTAATGAAACGATCGGACACTTTACTCACGTTAACACACCATCAAACTCGTAAGAAACCATAACGGAAAGATACCCTAACCTTACTTTTGACTGGAAAAGGTCAGGACACCGGTGACGACTCAAAAGGTCTAAACGACCGTATAACCTACGTCGTGAAAGTGTCGTAGTAGAAAATCCTAAACTTCATCGAGTTGATCTTAAGGTAGTGGAGGTGACCGAAACAAGTAGCACTGCGAAGGATTCCGGGTGAACTGAAACGTGAGGTCCTACAGAGCGAGATCCACTCACTAGTGTGGTAATACCAATAGACCCAGTGCTTCTAAAAAAAACATATCAAGAAGACATACAAGAACGGTGGAGAAGAATTATAGAAGACGAAGACAATCCAGATATTGTAAAGACAGGAAATAACACGGGTAGAAACATACTTTACAAAGGAACCATAGAAATTAAAACAATTTCTCGAGAGATCAGAAAGGGTAAGATAACAAGGAGATAAAGAAACGTAACTAGTGACTCCTTCCGAAAGAATAGAGAGGAACGATAAGAGACCTTGGTAAATCGAGTAAGGTTTTTTACAAACGACTGGAGACGACATCAGGTAGAAAAGTTGACTCAATCTACTAAAAGAACCTCCATAGTCAATTCTCGGATGGTCAAGGAATGGAACTTTTCCTGGTTGAAAGTAAAAGGTAAAGGAATTAATTTGTATTCCAGGTTTTAGTGACGCTGGGTGGGAGCGAAAGAGATGAAGTTCAAAACCTAAAAAAAAAGAGAGAAATGGCGACAGTAGGTTTCTTCAATGGAAGGTGAGAGGGGGAGGGGGTGGGAAAAAAAAAAAAAGGAGTGTTCTCGTCAACATATTAATTGTAATAAAGTCAACAAAATGGGTCGTAAAGACTCCACAGACACGTTCACACAAAAATCTTATAAAATCAAACGGATGAAATTAGTTAAGTCAAAAAAAAAGATTTTTCTTTAACCTTCCTAAATCGTTTTCTACATCTGTACTAAATTATCGGTTTTTTTGTCCTAGACACTCGTATCTAGTTACTTTAGTTCAAAACACAATGAACATCTACTGTTTCAAATGAATCCCAATTTATTACAGTATTTCTTCTACCACGGTTGTATCGTCATTTGTTCAAATTTTACACTCCTGTCATCCAAATAAATCTACCTATTTCATGGAATTCATATAATTCTTTTAATATCGGGTCCGACAATTTTTTACAATACTTTACAATGTGAATTTATATCAAGTGCATCTTTGACATAAGAAGAAACCAATTTGAAGATAACTCCGTTTCTTAACGAACGAATAAATAAATACAATATCGTCCGTCAGTACCACACCTTCTGGAAGACAAAAGTACTAACCACAGACAGTACCCGAATAGAGGGTCGTATGACACGAGACCCGGGACACGGTAGAGAGAGTCAGCGACGAAGAGGCAGGAGTCCTCACCACACAGTCTTTCCGTACTACATGGTAGTGACGAGGAGGAAGACGGCGGCGAGGACGGAGAGGGAGAGGAGGGGTCTCGTCACGTTGCTACTGACACGTCTTCCGACGTTGACAGGACTTCCGTTTATGATACTTCTGTGTGACTCGAAAACACACGGGTACATGCAGGGTCTTTACCCAACTGTCGTAGGTTAAAAATTGGAAAATAGAGGGAACGTCCTATTTCCCCGACAGTACGGACAAAGAAAAGAGGGACAGAAAAAAAAAAAAAAAAATTAGATTAGCTGAGTCTTGGTATTTAAAAAAGGTGATAATTTGCAGTGAAAAAGGTATTTTATTCACCTGTATATACGTTCCTAGACGAACACTCAACAAAGAAATGATAAAGAATTATAGGAATGAGAATATATAAATAAACAATTAGGACATACACGAGTGTTTAGCGACGTCTTTCTCGATTCCTTAGACTACTCATTAGGGTTTCAAGTAAGGGTACACGAAAACGGCATAGTTATTATTATCGTTCCAAATACAAAGAGACAGTACACCGTTTAACATCATCGTCCTAACATTACAGAGAGTCGTAAGTCTTTAAAGAGCTTAGAGTGTACTGTATTTCTGAAACAGCAGATGTATCCCAATGTACTATATGACCAACAGAAAGAGACTTCACGGAGGTCCCTGTAAAAACACTGTCTCTGTTGTACTCAGATATGACACTGCTTTTGTTATGTCTCATACTCAAAACCCTTTGTTTTAGGTTTCGACATCTTCTAAAGTGTAAACAAATTGTCTTAACGTACCTTAAAACACGTCATTACAGTAACGATCCGACACGGAATTTTCATGGTTACGTCGTATACCAGACGAACTTAAAGTCACAAAAAAAAAAGAATTTATATAGGATAAAACAATTGAATTGGAAAAAAAAGGGGGGAATGTCTAAAGTAACGGCCACAGTAATGTCTCCGTCATAAATGGTTGGGCCTCTCGAGTAGGGTTGTGGGAGTCCGAATACCATCTAAAGTCATTACCACTAACAAGAACTGTTTATTGTACCTCACTACATTTAAGAATTGGTTTAGGTATTTAACTTTACACTGTAGGCATTAAACTTTTTATGTCTATTGGAATTATATATTTGAAAATTTGGTATACATACTGTAAGTATATATACATTGGGTTTATATATGTATATATGTAATTTGATGTGTGTGTGTGTGTGTGTGTGTGTATAAAGTAAAGTTGTACCTTACGGATTCAGAACGCGAGTGTCGTCGTCTTTTCTCGTCACTCAATTTCACAGTTTGTCACTTTACTTCACGGAGACTAGTCAAGAGTCATCAATTCCCACTCTACCGAGAGTGGAATCAAGAGTTTATTATCAATCCCCACTCTATTTACCAGTGTACAACATTCAATGACTCCACAAAATCAAAACACCGAATAGGTAACCGAGTCTTTTACGTTAAAGTTTAACTTTAAGTGGTACAGTGGGAGACCTCAGTCTTATGACGGAGGGTTTCCTGTCGGTAAGATCACTCTTTTACAAATAAGTATTCTTTTGTGAGGAAGCTCAACATTGGACAATTTTTACGTCTGTACAGGTACGTCGTCAGGAGTATCTAGATATAGGTTGAGGATTGGAGGAAAATCAACGTGGTATCCGTGGGTGTCTATTCTTGTCTGCATTCTCCTATCATTATTATTGGTAACGTTATTAGTATAGACAGGAAAGGACACGTGAAAGACATCAGGACCATAGTAAGATCCTCAAAATGTAGATAATTTTGTGGGTAGTGAGATTGGGATTCTCCGTCCATGTCAACGATGTCGGGGACACATGTCCACTCCTTTACTCCGTGTCTGTCAATTCATGGAACTATTGTTTCGGTCCTAAGTAAAGACCTGTCGGACCGAGACGTCACGAACGAGCCAACACAAAACGAAACGTCGAATAAAACATAGGTACCGTCTTATAACAAATACGTGTTAAACATAAATGATAATACACGTAGAGGGAAGGAAAGGGAGTTAACTCTACGTTTCCGTTGATCGAGAACCGAGATAGATGTCATCCAACATGATAATCGGTATCAGAGGGTTCGGTATTTAGACCCTCGGCAGAAACTGAGAAAGGAGGAGAAGTTGTGGGGATGGGTCATATGACGGTTACTGAAATCTAAAATAACAGAGGTATGTCAACTTTAGGTAAAGGAGGAAAGACAGAGGAGACAGAATCGTTACAGAGAGTCGGAGAGAAGGGACCTGTAAAGATGAACTAGAAGAACAGAAATCAAAACAGAGGAAGGTAAGATGGTTCTACAATACAACGAGAAGATAATCCTGTCGGTCGAAGATAATCCTGTGATTCTGAAATAGGGACTTCACTCAGTGATTTCTGGAATTTGAGTTAATACAAATTCATTTGAACCGTTTTTGTTTCCTTGGAAGGGTGGAGTCACTCTTTTTTTAAGGTAAACAGAGTGCCAGAGTAAATGGTAAGGAGAATTTTTCGGACACAGGGTCTTAGTCATACTATACTTTCCGGACCAAGACACTGGACTCTAGGGACACAGAGCCAAGGAGAGACGGTAAGAGTCACACTCAGTATAAAGACTCCCAGTAGGATCCCAATCTGCTCCTTCTTCGTATAAAAAACATACCGTGCCGGGAAGAGACAATCAGTCGAAGAAGTAGACCCGAGTTTATATCTTTTATACTAGATCAGGTCTCGACCTTCGTTTTGACAAATACAACCCGAATAACTCTTAACCACATTTTTAGAAAGGAATGGTACTATTTAGGAATTTTCTAAAAGTGTTAAGTATAACGGACTTAAACCAAAAACGGAATACGGGACTGAAACCTTGAGTCCAACATTCTACACTGAGGTGACAGAGAAGGTGCGACGACGGTCTTACTGAAAGGATCTTAAGTTTGGTTGCTATAGTGTAGAGACAGATTCCAGAAATCACTGAGTGAAGTCCCTATTTCAGAATCACAGGATTATCTTCGACCGAAAACTGTGAAACGACATCCGGACAAGCCAATGCAGGGTGTACCGTGAGACAACGTATCTTTCGACAAGGTGGGGATACACTGAAATGTGATGTAGAAGTGAGTCACACTGTTGTAAGGATGGAATAGATATAACATTGGAGGTATGACAGAAGTTTTAAAACGTCTGAAATAGAAGAAACTGACAGGATTACAGTTAACGATTGTCTAAAACTTTGTAACAATGCACGAAATGAACACAATTATATAGAATTTTTTAACATACAAAGTACAGTGTGACCGAATTAATAAATAAACATACAGAAAGAGAGGATGACCTTGTATCATTCGTGAACCCATTTCTGATTCTTAAAACCAGAAACTTAAGAGGTACGATTAGTATCACGGAGTGTGTATATGGTCACAAACTATTTTTACACAACTTGACTTTATCGAGAGAAGTTTAGTCAAGATTTGGTTATTGAATAAATATTTTTGAAGACCCTTTTTTTAGAAAAAACAGTTAAGAACGTACAATATAACAAAAAATTTGTCTTTTCAGAACTCCAAACAAAGTACTTAATTGATAGACAAATGATGAAGATCGGTCACAAGTTTACCCTGACACTTTACACTACTTAATCGTTGCGGGAGATGACCATTCTACATCTATCTACAAAAGGAATCTCTCCTCCGAGATCATGATAGGGATGAGAATCCCGTCTTCAATACTTAAGTAGTGTCGGGAGGAACGGTTACGTGTACCTCCTTATCGGAATCCTTACGAAAAGATGTACCACGAGACCACGAAGGATTGAAAAAGTGGAGGCCTTAATATTATAAACAACCTGTTACAACCCACTTGTACATTCCGACGAATCCCGTCTCGACTAGTTGGGTCCCTCCGACGGACTACGAAGGGTAGGGTCGTGGTGGAGTCCAGACGGTTTGAGAAATCCCTATACATAGGTCCGTGGACAACCTTCAGTGAACACATTGTCGTCAACCCTTTGGGATCAGGTCTAGTCGTTAAGAATCTAAGGCTTTCATGTGTGTTTTTTGGATCCCTAGAACAATTTTATAACTAAGACTAAGTCATCCAGTCCCACTACGGACGTTGTAAAGACAACTACCAGTTTCACTACGATCACTATGACCCAAGTCCCGATGTAAAATTCATCGTTTCGAAATCCTGATCGGTAGTCAATTGTTACCATACATTTCACTGTTGACGGTAGAGAAAACTTTTATAGTATAATACTAGTATAGTAAGGACTTCTAGTATATATATCCTCTGGGAAATATAATAAATAAAAAGTGGTGTGTCTTTCGGAGTTTAAATACCAGTGACACCTCTTTAAGATCCGTTTATGATTTGTTTCCATGGAAGACAACTAAAGTTACCCATCGTTCTCACATCCGACTATTTTGGTTAACACTCGATAACGAAACAATAAATAAACGTGTCAATATTTAAAAGATTTAATCGAAACTTAATTAATATACGGGAACTAAGTCACATAGTCCTAAGTCCGACAGATCCCGAATAAATGTCCCATACAAGTACCTGACGTGTGTAAACCTTCGTCGACCCGGAAGGGGCGGAACTGAGTAAACGTAACCCACCGAGTCGTGACTCCTTTTCCTTCCGGTCCACCGGTCCGAAGAGCGTCTCCTTAGGGGTTCAAAGGAAAACTGGGGTGTCTTCTCCACCATTAGGGAGCCTTGAGTTTTCGAAAGACCTCGTTGTACATCGGGGATATTAATACGGGTAAAAGACGTGAAGGTGTAACATCACTTTCCTCAATCAACGAGTCAGTACAGACTGAGAGTCACCGGGGTACCTGACATCGGACGGTCCGAGGAGACAGGTACCTTAAGAGGTCCGTTCTTATGACCTATCTTATGTTTCCCCGTCGGTACGGAGGAGGTCCCCTAGAACTCTGGATCCCTGGGGTCCAAGCTAGGGCCCGAGGGACCCGGAGGACGTAACGTCCGTCTAGGAAATGGCAGACTCGGTGGTCCTTCCTCATTGTACTTACCACTGAGTCCCTACTTCGTTCTAGATTTTCATAGTGCACAAACAACTTTCGTGTATCGAAACGTTGTCAAATCTGTATACCACGACAGTCAGAAGTTTTTTACTATTATAAACAAATCTAATTAGTGTTATGGGACAAAGAACTAAAGTCCTTCCATATATGATCAACAAATCAACAAAAGAATACCTTCCGTCGATCTCAAAAGTTTGAGTTTTATCTAAAATCTTTAAATCCACTAATTTCCTTTAGACCGATCTCTTACCAAATTCGAGTACTTGGTTTGTAGTGTCTCACTTTAGTCAATAATGACCCCAGTAGGCATTAATGACCATTTTATATGACACAAGATATCAATTAACACAAAATTACTGTTTGCGTACATTTATGCTAACACATGTACCTCGTTTATGTTTCAATTCGTATAAAACAGACACGGAACAAGGACTTCAAGTGTAGACGGGACTCCCTTTTGTCATAAAGCTGACATCCAAAGGACTGGGACTTAATGGTCGACCACCGTATTTGACACTTTGATGTACA
This sequence comes from Capra ibex, assembly GCA_006410555.1. NCBI lineage: Eukaryota > Metazoa > Chordata > Mammalia > Artiodactyla > Bovidae > Capra > Capra ibex. The sequence continues at coordinate 1,849,813 of SJYO01051103.1, forward strand.
CGCTTAAACCGATACTTGAAGTGAACGCGGGGTAGCAGTGGGACGTATTCACCGACACAAACACGAGGTCCCATTCGTGTAATGAAAGGAACTATTGTGTCTTACAAATCCTAAAAAATATTTTGTGTTCTCGTGAATCTTGTAACAAATATCTTTATCGATTTTAACACAAGACTAAACATCAATTGAGACTTGACCATTGATCTAATGACGACATCCATAAACAGACACGAATACCCTGTATAGTGTATACACACTCTAAGTACGGTGTATCTTGTGTACTGATTTATTACAGTGTTATACAACACATGTACTATATTAATTTCATTACGTCACTTGACTCCCCTCGTGAGTAAAGTCCTACCTGAATCGTAAATAGGGGCTAGGTTGACACTAAAACCCTTTTACTGTCACTCGGTGAAACGTAAGTTTTATGAGCTTGACGTAAAGAAAACATATAAGAAAAAAGATTTAATTAATTAATTAATTAAAATTAACCTCCGATTAATGAAATGTTATAACATCACCAAAAACGGTATGTAACTGTACTTAGTCGGTACCCACATGTACACAGGGGGTAGGCCTTGGGGGTAGAGTGGAGGGGGCGTAGGGTAGGGAGTCCCAACAGGGTCACGTGGTCGAAACTCACGAGACAAAGTACGTAACTTGAACCTGACCGGTAGATAAAGTGTATACCATTATATGCACAAAGTTACGATAAGAGAGTTTAGTAGGGTGGGAACGGAAAATCGTACCTCAGGTTTTCAGACAAGAAATATAGACATAGAGAAAACGACAGAGTGTATAACCCAGTAGTAATGGTAGAAAGATTTAAGGTATATATACGTAATTATATGACATTACCACAAAAAGAAAGACTGAATGAAGTGAGATATATTATCCGAGATCAAAGTAGGTTGAGTAATCTTGACTAAGTTTGCACAAGAAAAATTATCGGTTCATTATAAGGTATTACATATACATGGTGTCGAAAGAATAGGTAAACAGACGACTACCTGTAGATCCAACGAAGGTACAGGACCGATAATATTCGTCACGACACTACTTGTAACTGTACGTGCACAGAGAAAGTTAAGATCAAAGGAACCACACACACAGGTCGTCACCCTAACGGTTCAGTATACCGTCAAGATAAAGGTCAAAAAAATTCCTTAGAGGTGTTACAAGAGGTATCACCGACAGGATCAAACGTAAGGGTGGTTGTCACATTCTCCCAAGGGAAAAGAGGTGTGGGAGAGGTTGTAAATAACGAACATCTGAAAAACTATCGTCGGTAAGACTGACCACACTCTACCATGGAGTAACTCCAAAACTAAACGTACAGAGACTATTACTCACTACAACTCGTAGAAAAGTACCCAAACAATCGGTAAACATACAGAAGAAACCTCTTTACAGACAAATCAATAAACCGGGTAAAAAACTAACCCAGTAAATAAAAAGACCATAACTCGACGTACTCGACGAACATACAAAAACTCTATTAAGATACAGTCAACGAAGTAAACGATAATAAAAGAGGGTAAGACTTTCGATAGGAAAAGTGGAACGAATATCAAAGGAAGTAACACGTTTTCGAAAATTCAAATTAGTCCAGGGTAAACAAATAAAAACGAAGATAAAGGTAATGAGACCCTCCACCTAGTATCTCCTAGGACGACACTAAATACAAAACGGATACGAAAGGAGATCCTCAAAATATCAAAGACCAGAATGTAAATCTAGAAATTAGGTAAAACTCAAATAAAAACATACATCACAATCTTTCACAAGATCAAAGTAAGAAAATGTACACCAACTGGTCAAAAGGGTCGTGGTGAAGAATTTCTCTAACAGAAAATAGGTGACATATAAGAACGGACTAAACAGTTTCTACTCCACAGTTATCGACGTACCTAAACAGAGACCCGAAAGACAAAACAAGGTAACTACACATAAAGACAGAAACACGGTCATGGTATGACAGAACTACTGACATCGAAACATTATATCAGACTTCAGTCCGTCTAACTAAGGAGGTCAAGGTAAGAAGAAAGAGTCCTAACGAAATCGATAAGTTCTAAAAAACATATAGGCGTGTTTAACACTTTAATAAACAAGATCAAGAGACTTTTTATGGTAACCTTCGAACTATCCCTAATGTAACTTAGATATCTAACGAAACCCACAATATGAGTAAAAGTGATATAACGAAGAAGACTAGGTACTTGTACCATATAAAGAGGTAGATGGACACAGTAGAAATTAAAGAAAGTAGTCACAAAATACCAAAAGATATATATCCAAAAAAACAAAGAAATCCATCTAAATAAGGATTCATAAAATAAGAAAAACAGAGTCACCACTTACCTTAACAAAGGAATTAAAGAGAAAGACAAAAGAGTAACAATCACATATCCTTACGTTCCCTAAAGACACATAATTAAAATATAGGACGTTGAAATGATATAAGTTACTAATCCAGATCATTAAAAGACCACCACAGAAATCCCAAAAGACCGGTGGAGTACCCTTCGCAACTGAGTAACCTTTTCTGGGACTACGACCCTCCCTAACCCCCGTCCTCCTCTTCCCCTACTGTCTCCTACTCTACCGACCTACCGTGGTGGCGGAACTACGTGTACTCAGACCCACTTGAGGCCCTCAACCACTACCTGTCCCTCCGGACCACACGACACTAAGTATCCCAGCGTTTCTCAGCCTGTGCTGACTAGCTGACTTGACTTGACTTGACTACATCTCCTATTACAGTAGACGTTTGTCACTCTCAAAATGAAGAAACAAAGGTTAGACCTAAGGAAAATAAAGAAAAAAAGGGAGACTAACGACACCGATTTTGAAGATTTTGATACAACTTATCATCACCACTCTCACCTGTGGGAACAGAAAAAGGACTGAAATCCCCTTTACGAAAGTTAAAAAGTGGTGACTCCTATTACGAACGACAACCAAACAGTATATACCGAAAATAATACAACTCCAGACAAGGAAGATAAGGACGAAAGACCTCCCAAAAAAAAAAAAAAAAAAATTCGTGTTTACCTACAACTTAAAAAATTTTCCGAAAACGACGCAGATAACTCTATTAGTGTAACAAAAATAGAAAGTTAAACACTTATAACTTCTTAGGAACGTAGGGACCCTATTTGGGTGAACTAGTACTACGTACTAGAAAAATTATACAACAACCTAATACAAATGATNAAAAAAAAAAAAAAAAAAATCGTGTTTACCTACAACTTAAAAAATTTTCCGAAAACGACGTAGATAACTCTATTAGTGTAACAAAAATAGAAAGTTAAACAATTACACCACATAGTGTAACTAACTAAACACTTATAACTTCTTAGGAACGTAGGGACCCTATTTGGGTGAACTAGTACTACGTACTAGAAAAATTATACAACAACCTAATACAAATGATCTTAAAACAACTCCCAAAAACGTAGATACAAGTAATCACTATAACCGGACATCAAACACACACACACACACACACACCGTAGAAACAGACCAAAACCATAATCCCACTACCACCGGAGTATCTTACTCAACCCTTAAATGGAAGGAGACGTTAAAAGACCTTTTCAAACTCATCCTATACACAATCGAGAAGAGATTTAAAAACCATCTTAAGTGGACACTTCGGTAGACCAGGACCCGAAAACAGGTGACCTTCTAAAAAATAATGTCAAAACTAAAGGTACGAATACTTCCCAGACAATTCTAAAAGATAAAGAAGAACCAAGTCAAAATCTTCCAATATGAAAAGATTCTTAAGTAGGTAAATAAGGTTCAACATGTAAAATAACAGTATATCAACGACTATCGTCAGAGAATACTAGAAAACATAAAGACACAACAGACGACACCAAAGAGGTAAAAGTAAAGGTTAAAATAACTAAACTAGGGGGGAGGAAAATAAAATTACTCATCCCGATTACCAAACAGATAAAATAAATAGAAGAGTTTCTTGGTCGAAAATCAAAACAACTAAAAACGATATCATAGGAAACAAAGAAAAAGTAAATAAAGACGGAATTAAAAATACTAAAGAAAGGAAATGATTGGGACCTCAAGAAGTAAAGAAGAAAAGGATCAACCAAATCCACATTTCAATCCTATAAATAATCTAAAAAGAGAACAAAGAACTTCATTCGAACATAACACACTTGGAAGGGGAATCGTGACGAAAATGTCACAGGTTATCCAAAACCCAACAACACAAAAGTAAAAGTAAGTAAAGATACGTATGAAATTATAGAAAAAACTAAAGAAGACACTAAACAACCAATAAGTCTTCACACAACAAATCGGAGGTATACAAACGTAAAAATTATCAAAAGTAGGACATTCAAGTCAAGTCAACGAGTCAACACAGACTGAGTATGCTGGGGTATTGACGATGTACGTTCCTGAGGACAGGTAGTGGTTGAGGCTCTCAAATGAGTTTGAGAACAGGTAACTTAGTCACTACGGTAGGTTGGTAGAGTAAGAGATAGTAGGGGAAGAGGAGGGTGGAAGTTATAAAGGGTCGTAGTCCCAGAAAAGTTTACTCAGTCAAGAAACGTAATCCACCGGTTTCATAATCTCAAAGTCGAAGTCGTAGTCAGGAAGGTTCCATATAATTGCTGACTAAAGGAAATCCTACCTGNAACATAAAGACACAACAGACGACACCAAAGAGGTAAAAGTAAAGGTTAAAATAACTAAACTAGGGGGGAGGAAAATAAAATTACTCATCCCGATTACCAAACAGATAAAATAAATAGAAGAGTTTCTTGGTCGAAAATCAAAACAACTAAAAACGATATCATAGGAAACAAAGAAAAAGTAAATAAAGACGGAATTAAAAATACTAAAGAAAGGAAATGATTGGGACCTCAAGAAGTAAAGAAGAAAAGGATCAACCAAATCCACATTTCAATCCTATAAATAATCTAAAAAGAGAACAAAGAACTTCATTCGAACATAACACACTTGGAAGGGGAATCGTGACGAAAATGTCACAGGTTATCCAAAACCCAACAACACAAAAGTAAAAGTAAGTAAAGATACGTATGAAATTATAGAAAAAACTAAAGAAGACACTAAACAACCAATAAGTCTTCACACAACAAATCGGAGGTATACAAACGTAAAAATTATCAAAAGTAGGACATTCAAGTCAAGTCAACGAGTCAACACAGACTGAGTATGTTGGGGTATTGACGACGTACGTTCCTGAGGACAGGTAGTGGTTGAGGCTCTCAAATGAGTTTGAACACAGGTAACTTAGTCACTACGGTAGGTTGGTAGAGTAAGAGATAGTAGGGGAAGAGGAGGGTGGAAGTTAGAAAGGGTCGTAGTCCCAGAAAAGTTTACTCAGTCAAGAAACGTAATCCACCGGTTTCATAACCTCAAAGTCGAAGTCGTAGTCAGGAAGGTTCCATATAATTACTGACTAAAGGAAATCCTACCTGACCAACCTAGAGGAACGTCAGGTTCCCTGAGAGTTCTCAGAAGAGGTTATGGTGTCAAGTTTTAGTAGTTAAGAAACCGTGAGTCGAAAGAAGTATCAGGTTGAGAGTGTAGGTATGGACTGATGACCTTTTTGGTATCGGAACTGATCTGGCTGGAAACAACCGTTTCATTACAGAGACGAAAAATTATACGACAGATCCAACCAGTATGGAAAAGAAAGTTCCTCATTCGCAGAAAATTAAAGTACCGACGTCAGTGGTAGACGTCACTAAAACCTCGAGGGTTTTTCTTTCAGACAGTGACAAAGGTAACAAAGGTGTAGACAAACGGTACTTCACTACCCTGGTCTACGGTACTAGAAGCAAAAGACTTACAACTCGAAATTCGGTTGACAAAGTAAAGGAGAAAGTGGAAGTAGTTCTCCGAGAGATCGAGAAGAAGTGAAAGACGGTATTCCCACCACAGTAGACGTATAGACTCAAATAACTATGAAGAGGGTCGTTAGAACTAAGGTCGAACACGAAGTAGGTCGGGGCGTAAAGAGTACTACATGAGACGTACATTTAATTTATTCGTTCCACTGTTATATGTCGGAACTACATGGGGAAAGGGTCAAAGCTTGGTCAGACAACAAGGTACAGGCCAAGATTGACAACGAAGGACTGGATATATGTCTAAAGAGTTCTCCGTCCAGTTCACTAGACCATAAGGGTAGAGAACTTCTTAAAAGATATCAAACACACCAGGTGTGTCAGTTTCCGAAGCCGTATCAGTAATTTCGTCTTTATCTATAAAAAAAACCTTGAGACAACGACAAAACAACTAGGTTACCTACAGCCGTCAAACTAGAGACCAAGGAGACGGAAAAGATTTAGGTCGAACTTGTAGACCTTCAAGTACCAAATACATGACAACTTCGGACCGAACCTCTTAAAACTCGTAATGAAATGATCGTACACTCTACTCACGTTAACACGGTATCAAACTTGTAAGAAACCGTAACGGTAAAAAACCCTAACCTTACTTAACTGGAAAAGGTCAGGACACCGATGACGACTCAAAAGGTTTAAACGAATGCATAGCTCACGTCGTGAAAGTGTCGTAACAGAAAATCCTAAACTTTATCCAGTTGACCTTAAGGTAGTGGAGGTGATCGAAACAAGTATCACTACGAAGGATTCCAGGTGAACTGAAGTGTAAGGTCCTTCAGAACGAGATCCAACCACTAGTGTGGTAGTACTACTAGACTAAGTACTTCTTGAAAAACATATCAAGAAGACACACAAGAACGGTGGAGCAGAATTAGAGAAACCGAAGACAATCCAGGTATGGTAAAGACAGGAAATAGCACGGGTAGAAACATACTTTACAAGGGAAACATAGAGATTAAAAGAACTTCTCTAGAGATCAGAAAGGGTAAGATAACAAAAGGAGATAAACAAACGTAACTAGTGACTCCTTCCGAAAGAATAGGGAGGAACGATAAGCAACCTTGAGACGTAAGTTTACCCATATAGAAAGGGAAAGAGGAAACGGAAAGTGAGAGATAAGTGTCGATAAACATTCCTGAGGAGTCCGTTTGTAAAAGGGAAAAACATAAAGAAAAGGAACCCTACTGTAGATTAGAATAGTGTAACACTAGTCTTTTCTACGAACTTTACTAAAGTCAAACAAACTTAAATGGTTCCGATCTCAATACCGGGTCCTACACTAGATAGGACCTCTTACGAGGCACACGAGAACTCTTTTTCCACATTAAGTAACAAAACCCCACTTTACAGGATATCTATAGTTAATTCAGATTGACCAGGTAACATAGTAAATTTCAAACACAAAGGAACGATTAAAAGACAAACCTACTAGATAGGTATCCACATTCACCCCATAATTTCAGGGGGTGATAATAACACAACGACAATTAAAGGGGAAAGTATGAACAATCGTAAACGGAATGTATAACGTCACGAGGATACAACCCACGTATATATAAATATTACAATATAGAAGAACCTAACTAGGAAACTAGTACATCACAGGAAGAAACAGAGAAAAGTGACGAAAATGAAATTTCATTAATGAAACTTTATTAATTTTAAGTAAAATAGACTACACTCATAACGATGAGGACGAAAGAAAACCAGAGGTAAACGTACTTTATAGAAAAAGGTCAGGAAGTGAAAGTCAGACATAAACAGGGAACAAAACTCCACCCAGAGAAAATCTGTCGTATATAACCCCAGAACAAAAACATAGGTAAGTCGGTCAGAAACAGAAATTCCATTAATAACTATTCACACTAGGGTAACGGTAAATGAAACAACAAAACCCAAACTCAAATATTTGGAAAAGACACAAAACACAAATCTCTGCTAGGAAATCGTAAACAACTTCTCGACCAAACCACCACGACTTAAGAGAGTCGAAAACAAAAAGACATTTCGAAAACTAAAGAGGAAACATAAACTAACTCTAGGAACGACCCATATCATTAGACCCAACATCCAAAAAGAGTACATAGTGAAATTCATACAGGACAGCAAGGGAAGACCGGACTTCTCAAAGATAACTTTCTAGCCGACAATAGGAATACCCCTAGGGGTGCACACAATAAACAACGAAAAGGGAACGACGAAAATTATAAACGACAAACACAAACTAAAAGTAATTAAACTAATTATACACAGAACCCCACAAAGTGGAACCCAAATGGGACAAACCTGCAGAGACCCAAAGAACCTGAACACACCGATAAAGGAAGGGGTAAAAGCCCTTCAAAAGTTTATAATAGAGGAGTTCACAAAAGAGTACCGGAAAGAAAAACAGAAAACAGAAAGAAGAAGACCCTGAGGATACTAAGCTTACAACCCCGTAAATAACAGGGTCTCCAGAGACTCCAACAGGAGTAAAGAAAATTAAGAAAAAGGAGAGACGAAGTAAATAAAGGTGGTAAGATAGAAGGCGGAGTGAACCGGAGAGAAGACGGAACCAATAAGATGACAACCAAGAGAGGTCTCACGAAAACTAGAGTCAATAACGTAATAAGTAATAACTAATTGAGAAAAAATAAAGAAGATCCAGGAACAATTTGTAAAGAACGTAGAAGAGTTGGGAACAGAGGTCAGATAAATAGACATTGAGGTAAAACAGAAGTTCTAAAACCCAGTAAGAAGGATAGTAATAAGACTTAAGAAAAAGTCCATCTGAGGGATAGAGGAGGAGAACAAAACAAACTCACCCGTGAATACAAGGAAATGGACGACTTATAAAGAGACGGGAAAGTAAAACAAATCTAACGACACAAACCCCACCGGAAAGACATCTGACCTTTAAACACCAAGGAGAAATAACAGTTCCAACGAGGGACACCCGTTCAACCTGATCACCGAACAATTCCAAAGGACCAATCCCTTAGAACACAGTCACAAGACCACCAACCTCAACCTAGAGAAGAGAGACCTCACGTTACTTCACAGATCATCTCTCAAAACCCCACAGAAACCCAAACCGTACTGAAACCCGACGGAGATGAAATTACGAGTCCCGACACAACGATACAACGATCTCTAATCACACCATGCAGAACGAGACCTTGAACAACCGACAACCCACCTCGAACCAAAGTCACATCCATACCTCCGAAAACCTACTCGAGAACAGTCAATTGTAAGGAACCTTAGTCCTCAAAAGACCACAAGAGTCCAAAACCTGAATTCGGAGGACGGAGACCGAAAATCAGAATAAGAATGTTATCGGAGTTCTGAAGAGGTAGGCATGTCTTATCTATTATTTTGTAGATCCAATTACCACTTTTCTAAGAGGGGTCACTCCCTGTGGGTCTCTCCAAATGTCTTAATGTACCTCTTCTCTTCTCCCTCCTCCCTCTATCTCCACTGGGCCTCCTCTTCTCCCCCTTAGTTTTCCCCTCTCTCGTCAGATCGGTCATTAGTTAAGGGATACACGAGAGGAGTCAGACCTCGTGGGTCTCTCCAAGTACCTCAATATATCTTTCTCTTCTTTTCTCACTCCTCCCTCTATCTCCATTGGTCCTCCTCTTATCCCCCTCAGTTTTCCCCTCTCTGGTTAGATCGACCATTAGTCAAGGGATTCATAAGAAGTGTCGGACCTTATGGATCTCTCTAAGTGTCTCAATTCATCTCTTCTATTCCCTCTCCTTCCTCTATCTCCACTGGACCCCCTTTCAGTTTTCCCCTCTCTCGTTAGTTCGGTCATTAGTGTGTGGATTCACTTTTACCTATGACTTCTAATCTAAGAATCTCCATGTTTTGACTATGGTTTATGGTGTTTCGTTTCTAATTTTTAGATCTCCAATCTTAGAGTTTTTATATTATAATCTTTATACTTTGTTTTAGTTAGTGTTTTTAATATTTTTGTATATATACACTTTAAACGAAATTTTTATTCCGGAAAAAACATTCCATTATTATCCAATATTTTTACTTTTAATTTACTCATTATTTCTTCAATTTTTATTTTTTTAAAATGTTTATTTTTTTACTATTATTATTTTTATACAGATCCTTAAAGATACCTCGACAACACCCGTCACACCCCAGTCAAGTGAAAGTCTACCAAGGAAAAAGGTCGAATATGAAGAATTCCAAATGTTCCGGGAAAGTTACGAATCAGTTACGATTGACGTCCCAAAACCAGACAACGTGGACAGTGAAGGTCTCGCCAAGGGAGAAGAAACAAATAAAACCGAAGGAGACAAACGTTCAAAGAAGTCACAGACTAAAGACGGGACTGTGTTCCCCCGCTTCCACCAGTGAATAAATCCGAGTGAACAGGTCAACACAACACCCCTCCCTCCTTGTGACGTTTGTTTATAGTGAACACACACACCCCTCACGAGCGTCACATACCTGGTGTGACCCAAACGGGGTCGAGTACCGCGCACACGAGAGGGTCGGATGTGATGAGTCCAAGGTCCAACGAGAGGTCCCCACGACAGGTTTCGTCTGGGTCGTAAAGTAAGTGAAGGGTCCAGATTCGGTAAGTCCAAGTCCAAGAGTCAGTGAGGTATTCCCGTGTCTGAACCGACCCACACGCAAAACACGGAAAGGGTCCAAACTCGTCGAGTCCACTGGACCACGAAACACTCGTGTGACAGGCTCCACCAGACACGCAGAATTAGTGGAGGGGTCAGGACCGACGAGCCAAAGGGCCACGTGACGTTCTCGTGACGGAGTCCACACGTACACAGAGGAGGCCCCTCGACTAGAGTCCGAAGCTGGGAGGACCGTCCTAGGGTCCTTCTGAACCAATCGTTGACCCTCGGACGAATGTCAAACCACCTCCTACGGTAGAGACTCCGACTCTAACGGGGAACGGAAGGCTGAGGCCGACAACGTGCGGACGGAGAGGCGGAGGTCGTCTCCCGTACCTCCCTTCTCCGGACGTACGTCGGTCGATTGAGAGGAAATCATAAGCGAGTTAGGAAACAAGACACTCGGTCAGTCCGACACACAATCAAATCTCGGAAAGCACCCTTTCAAGAGACAGAGAAAAAAAAGAGAGAGAGAGACCGATAGGGTGTCAAACCCTACGGTAGAGTGTAATCGAGGGAGTCTAACAGGAGTCCCGTAAGTCCGGGTCAGGCATGGGATTCGTGGTTACTACGTCGGGTGCGGAGGGACAGGTCAGGGGCGAGGACCCACAGCCTACGCTCGCAGACCCGATGAAGAGACGACCCTCAACGCCAATCCGCACATAAGAGACCTAAAACACAAAAAAGGTGTGAGGGAGAGGGGGGCAAACACAACGGGAAACTCTAAGGTATTGAGGGGTGTCTGGACGCCAGTCTCCCAAATGGACGATAAACCTTTGAACAGGAAGAAGTGCTGAGGGTGGGGTCCTACCCAGAGGGCGGGAGAGAAAAGAGAAAGAAAAACAGGATGGAGGAAAACTTCCCTTGTCCGACGGAAAGACCCACGGACCACAGGAGACGGTCGCAAGTCTTCAACAAAACACCTTCAACGAATCGTAAGTTTACTAGAAAACTACTTAAACACCCCCTCTTTCACCAGAGGGGTAGGATAAGGAGACGGTAGAATCCTGACGGGGAGAAAACATATAAGACAACCGATAATGACAACAACTACAATTCAATATAATAATTATAGTCAAACGAATAGATTACCTACAATGTATTTCACCATACAACTCCAATAAATCCCGTCACCCATTGTCACCCTCGAGACCGAAGTCTGTGTGGATAAAGTCTAGGGTCGGGACAACTATAATCGACTTACGAAAAAGACGTTCAAGTAAATTTCTGGGTTAATTCGTAACACTTTACGCCACACACACACACACACACACACACACACACACACATAAACACGTGTACACACATATGAGTTATTTATACCCACTGACAAAATACCACCCGAAGAGAACACCGAGTCGACAATTTCTTAGGCGGACATTATAACCTCTAGACCCAAGCTAGGGACCCAACCCTTCTAGGAGACCTCTTCCTTTTCCGATGGGTAAGGTCATAAGACCGGACCTCTTAAGACACCTGACATATCAGGTACCCCAACGTTTCTCAACCTGTACGGACTCACTGAAAGTGAAAGAAAGTGAAAAGAAAATACCGTCGTATTAAATGAGAATGGAAACATTTAAAGGACATCATCGTCTTTAGGGATCATGAGTACCTTCCATTTATGTCTTAGACCACCGACAAGCCAAGGAGCGTCCGTGTGCACCTTAGACCGGAGTGACGGGAAGGGAGAAGACTACTACTTATCTTCGTCACGTGTCTCCCTCTCGGTGGATTCCGTTTGTCCAGTGGGTAAGAAAGAGCTACTTGTATAAGTGTGTTTCACTAAAGACTCAAGTTAAGTATAGTCGGTCCCCGTTTCTTCTCTCTCCAAAACACCAGACGAAGGGTCCTCTCAGTGTAAACAGATTTACCAGGGGTAGACTTTATCCAACTTCTCTGTTCATTGAACCCTGACATAGTTAGAGAAATAATTTCTTTCCTGTGTCTTCCTCACACCTTCTTGTTTCGGAACGCACCCTTTTATTTCCGTCCATCTTTAGTCTGGTATCTCGTCTGTTCGTTCCTTCCGTAAAATCATTTTTCCTGTTTCCTTTATTTTGGAAACAATATCATTTGATTAACTTGGGACGTTGTAATGAACTAAGTAAACTGAACTAATACTGAGTCCCTACGTACCAACTAATCTATTTTGATGTAGGATTAAAACAAAGTATACGAACACCAACTACGTTAATAAAATCTTTCATAGATAAACGACAGGAGAAACTGAAAATAAAGTTATTACTAATTAATTAAATAACCAGTTTAAAATAATATTTTTGAATTTCATTAAAAGAAGGTGGAAGAGAACAAAATAACTTTATTTATTTCAAACTTAACTGATTCTCAGAAGACCGACAAATCTTTATTAAAACATTGTATCTTGAAAGATAATATTTCAACGAATACCTTGATACTAAACCTAACTGAAGGTACACTGAACCCCCCTAATAAAATCCTACTATTCGGACCATAGTGAACAAAAACACCCCGAAGAATATCAGGGTCGTCAAAAAGTTCACGTTTACTTGGAATCAAATATTTAGTTTGGAATCAAATCTTTAGTGACACCTAATTTATTTACATTTCATTATATCGTCTTTCTCTGTATGTCTTGACCCAATTTTACGACTGGGAGAAAGAATAATCGGATCTCATGGAGTCCCATTTAGAATTGGTGTACGTCAGAGTTGAAACAATAAAAATTTGTTTACATGATAGATGGCTTATCTACCAACTCATATACGTCGTGTGGTCAGTATACCATCCACGAGTCGTTTACAAGTAAAATACTGATTGGGGCGAAGGGTTTGGACGAATTTCGTCTGTTAAGTGTCACTAAATGTCGAGAGAAGAAGGAAGAAGGTCAAAACTAATACAATACAACACAATATAAACTAATACAATAAACAATATTTTTTGAGTAGTCAGTAGTCGTATTGGTAAATTTTGGTGATGAAACCGACCAACATATTCTTAACGTGAATAGTGTAAATTATATCATATTAGATATTTTTATGATTTAGTGATACGACATGTGGTCTTCGATTATATTATAATGTTTAGTTTCCGATTGTCTCAAAACGGTCCCCTTGTGTGACCGGTATCGTTTGTGGGAGAAGGGTGTTGTGTTCTCCACTGAGATATGTACCTGTAGTGGTCTACCGGTAATTTAGTCGATATGAAGTTAATTGTTGACTTCACTTACTATGAAATTCTTTATTTTCTTTACTCTTAAAAAATTTTTTAACACCACGTCAAGTCACTCCGTAGGTAATAGATTTGTTAAGTTGTGGGTCACAAATGTTTGATGGAGTACACACCCTGTAAAACAATTCTGTGTCCCTTCTGTCATGATCTTGTTCGTGTACACTCTTTTATTATCTTAGAGGGACTACCTTGACAGTGATCCTAATCTACTTAGTTACTACGCACATTTCACCCGCTTGGTTACCGACCCGGTACCAATTGTGAGTTTTTACGATCAAAAACAATAACAAAAGAGATATTCTGTAAATTACTTAATGAACGTCAAGTAACCTACTTGGGAGGTTATTTCCAAACATATCTAACGATGTATATCCCTCACACCATGTCTTTTCTTACGTTGATTTTCTAACGTAGAAATCACCACTCTTTTTTAGAAAATCAATAGATCCGTCTTCTACGACACGAACCCCTTTCACTGACTTTCAAACCCTTCCAATTCCCCTCTTTACTACCCGAGGTCCCGTGACATCAGACTTTCTTTCGTTTGACTTACTCTACTGCGTAGCAAGGATATCATCAAAGTGAGGAAGTGGAAATGCGTTGTCGACTCACAGACGAGACACGATCTGTAACCTTGTGTTGGTAATTGTCCTATAGGTACCCGAAAACCTCACTTTGAATATCAGTTCACCTGTTGTATGTATAACTTATTTCTGAACGAAATGACACAATCTACTTGATACTTACTCCTTCGTCTCTTGAACCCCTCGTATACACTAATAAATATAAACTCTCGTCTCAGTTCTTTGAAGACACAATTATAAACTTCGTTTATAACTTCTTTCCATCGGAATGAAGGAGAAATTAACAGAAAAGTCTTATAGAGTACAATGGGTCTTTAAATCCGAGGACAGAGACAAAATAACATGACTCGCTATCGTTTTTCAAATTTATAACGTAGGTCAGTAAACGGACCGGAAATAAAGACACTACACTTTCCATGACACACCATTTTATCCCCTCTTTCTGACCTAAACCGAGAAGGTTTCCAATCTATCTTACACGAATGTTGACAACATGGGTTATATCTACTAAAACTTATACTGTTCTAACGACTAAAAAATTTTTTGACTTTAACCATCAACTATAATTTATCGTAAACGAAGAAGTGAACTTTCCTACCGTCTCGTGTTTCCTTTCACAATGTAAGGACTTTCGACAGGGACATAAACCTTTCTAACCCTCATGGAGAGTCCTCTTCACTAACGATGTGGTACGATATGGACCATTATTCTAGACAAATAAAGTGTTGAAGAGATTCTTTAACATGATCAAAGGCAGTACAACATAAATGAATTACACTACTTAAAGTAGTCTTTCGTTTGGTTTAGACTCATTTATGCTAAAATTTCCGGAAGTCCTCAATTACCCTTCGATGATGGATGTCCCCCTAGTAATAAAAATGTGGATAAACAAACTGGTTCTTCATTTTTTACTTGATACTATTAAACTTTTATATTATCCTTTTTGTATAGAGTTTAAATATTTATTGTTTCTCTTCCAGTATAAACTACCTTTTAAAATAAACTTTTATTAGGTTTTCTTATGGTATTTTATTTTAATTTTATGTCAAAGGATCTTTACCCCTATTTTTAAGTTCGAACACTTATTCAGGACAGACACTGACTTGTTGTAGTTGTTTTCCGTAACTTTACCTGAGTTCATTTCCTCCACCGTGACATCAGAAAACCGCTGGCCGTCCACATGCAAATCAAAAAGTAAGGTAGTGGAAAAAAGTTTCACTGGGTCCGGGTTAAAGATCCGAACAAACACTACAGAATTCTGTCTCACCATTTATATACGGAATAGATAGTGACATCATTTTATAATAGTCTTTCTTAACCGGTGTAAATATTCTCGATAACTGTGTCACTGATGGGAACTTATGTTTGAAAGGTTATGAATACGAGGGACTTTTTATGATTAATCTCGGTGTTAAGAACCTTTCCATTGTCACAACTATAACAAAAGGTTATCACAAACAGCTGCTCCTTACAAGTTAACGTGTATAATAGGTACGGGTCGTCATACGTGTTAGATACCCCTGGCCGTAATAGTAAGAAAACTACCTGACCTTATACTAATATAGTCACTAACGGTCCATAAAAACTATTTCCATACAGTGTCAACAATGGCAACAAACCAGCGATTTAGTACAGGTCGACAAACGGTGGGGTACCTGATGTCGGGCGGTCCGAGAAGACAGGTACCCTAGAGGGTACGTTCTTATGACCTCATCCAACGGTAAAGGAAGAGGTCCCATAGAAGGGCTGGGCCCCTAGTTTGGCTCCAAAAGACGTAACGTCCGTCAAAGAAAATGGAGACTCGGTGGACCCTTCGGTTACAGTGTTAATGAACAAAATCAATGTCAATGCATCTCTGTTACATTTTTCGTTCATACCATCTGGTACTGTATAGTGTAGGTGTATAGTAATCATTTTGAATATTTTCGATATCGTTAAAATTTAATTGAAGGAATTGATTAACATTTCAAAATAATAAACATTCACTACTCGATTAAAGTATTGGAAAGACACGGAGACTGAAGAGTAAACATTTTACTCCTACTATTAACAGGGATAGAGGGTCCCCATCAAGAGTCCTAACTTACTTTATTTATATACATTTCGAACGTATATCATGAATGATGAATCATTGACGAGTCATTTATAGTTGGAAAAAACAAAAATAACCAAATTAAACCACTTACATTTAAATCGTGTAATTTAGTACATAACCTGGTACATAACAAATATCAACATCGTTAATTTTACTGTAATAAGAGTAAAGATCTGTACGATAAAACAACTATACGAAACTATTTGGGACCCGAAACATATAGACTATTTTAGGAATTTTCAAAATCCTTCTTCAACGGGTTCTTATTCGTTTTATTGTAGAAAAGTAGGTGGTTCCATTGGACACTAAAAGAACTTACACACAAAAGAAGACCCTTTCCGAAAATACAAAAATCGTATACAGTTCTGTCATCCGTGTAAGGGTAAAACATAATCAATAAAATTTATTTTTTGTTTGTCATTTAGATATCGGAAGGCTTGAATTCTTTTCGAGGACGATACAAAGTTCCCTTTGGTAACTCAAAGGGAAGGTCATGATAAAAATCGGAGGAAATACTCGTCAAAATTGAAAGAATTTCTTATTTAGGGACCCTTACTTAAACCGTCAATCTATTAATATCTTCTACTGTTCAACGGACATCCCCCACACACACACGCACACACCAAAACTATATGGAACCTCGTGTCCTTTCCGTGCCACTATGTATAGGTAAGATACTCATAAACAGGAGAAGTTTGTTCATAATAAATCGTTTATTAAAATGTACTCCTAAAAGAAGGGAGAACTTCAAATCCAACATTTAACTCTTCGGACCTTTTCATTTTTCGTTAAATCTTTAAACTTACGTATTTGACTATGAAAAAAGGGGGGAGTATTACAAAGTCTGACTAAAATATGGTTTAGGAACGAAGGGCACTATAAATCCACAGAGACTATAAGGAATTCTTGGGAGAAGGAAACGTAAAGACCGACAATACGAGAACATCGGGAAGTGACAGAGAAGACCAAAGAGGAAACAGAGAAACAACGGAAAAGAAAAACGTATTCAGGATCTGGTATCTACTGTCTCAACCGGGAAAGTCCCGTTCCTGGTTTGGGATCAGTGGTAACAAAATTATCACGACTCGTGGTACGACCCTTGTGAACAGGTGACTTACAAATGACTTGACCTACAGACACGAACCCAGAGAGAGGAAAAGAGGGTTACGAATTCAAGTAGGTGGAGATATTAGAATTGGAGTGGATGTTCGACTACTCAAGGGTCAACTGTACCTGTCGAGACTGGAAGTTGAAGCTCCGACAGAAGACTGAGTTCAAGTAGGGATATTATTATATGTAAAAAGCAAGACAATTGGAAAGATTCTGAACGTAACGATAGCACAGTAACGAAAAATTCTTGACGTCGACTGAAGGTAAATGGTCGAAGGTATTTTAGCTTGAAGAGTCCTATTAGGAAGGTCCCGAAAAGAGTCCCATAAAAAGATATGGACTAACCGAGACGAGGGAGTTTCACTGAAAAGATCAAGTATAAATAGACAAGACAAGAATGTGTAGGATACTATAAACTATCAGGAGTACAGTTTTCATTCGTTGGGTAATGTAAGACTAATAAAATATACACGAGTCAATCTAGTACATAGTAAAATACAGTCTCAAGACACAATATGAAGAAAACCCAAGGAGTGATCTGGATCGTGTTAATATCAACATAATATTCTCGATTTATTAATGAACGAGACAAAAATTGGTAAAAAAATTCTCCCATCTTAAGTTTTTCAATGTGAATTAACCATTAGAATATAAACAATATTTACGTATGTGTACGGAAGTTGTACTTCATATACCTCGTCACAAGAATTTGAAATAATATATACGTATATTGAAACTTTAGAACCATTTTAGATCGAAGACTAAAATACACAAACCTCGTCATAGAACCTCAGACAGACGTTAAAATTTATTTGATGAGACTACAAAGTACAGGTAACAGATAAGAAACTTATCCTTCTTACATTTAGTAAAGGAAGAAATTTTGTGGTTAACATTGATAAAAAATTTAAGAGGGGAAGAAGACTTATCATTTGAAACAGTATAGATCTTTTTAGTTTCATAGTATCTGTTATGACATAGTTTATACTGATAGTTAGTAACTGTTATCACATAGTTTGTGACTTATATAGTAATTCCAATTAATTACTACGAAAAACACCAAAGTAAAATTCATTGGTTCGTTTTTAAGACGGTTTGAAACAAAAGTAAAATACATACCTTTCTAATAAATCTTTATAAATGATCTTCGTAAAATTTGGAACAGATATATAATGGTACAAACATTTGTAAAAGGTCACACACCAGAAACGAGTATGTAATAGTAAAGTAAGTAAATTATGTGTTAAAAGTCCCGGATAATTTACATTTGACACAATCGTTTCTGCAAGGAAGAGACATATAATCCTATCTAAAGAGGTTCTTTTAAGACTTCAAAACTTTTGTCCCTAGTATGAGATATAAAGAAAAAAGGAAGGAGAGGTAGTAAAACGTTTTACGACCCGTAAATCGTTTGAGAATTATTGATGAATAAACTAGACGAACTGAGAAGGAATTGAGGAGTAGACGAAACGTCATCTCTTTAGTATCATAAAAGGTAACATAAAAGTTTATTACTAAAAAGAATCAACTTCATATTAATTAAATGTTGTAATACAATCAAAGTTCATATGTCTTTTCACTAACACGTCTGTCATCGTATAAACAGAGTTGAGACTAAGGACTGTTTTACTTTAATAGAAGAATACAGACTACGACTTACTACTATTGTCAGTAAAAATAACCATGACTTATATTCTCACGGTAAAATAAACCTCCGCTCTCGGTAACTTCAAACTAAAAGTCCGAAACATTTGGAGTAAAGGAGAGTAGTGAAATTAAACGACGATATAAGAAGACATTTTTATGTATGTAGTATAAGTCAGAGTTCAAAATTACTCTATACGGATGGACATTCACTCTTCTGTACAACGTCCTTCATAATCAGGTTGTAAACATATTTTACAATTTACAGACCCAATTCTAGATAGTAATCCCAAGTACACCGTTTTTAATCCATATTTCTCATACTTTTTAGATTTCAAAATTCAAAATCTTAACATATACAAAAAAAGAAACGGTTTCGTCTTAATAAGAAAAAATAAATTATTACAAGGAATTTTTTCTTTTACACGAATGTTTTTTATTAGAAACTTTTAACTCTTTTCTTTTGAATACAATCTTTAATTAATCTTAATATGGTCACTTAATGACTAACATAATATTACTCGTATAAATAACTTTAATTATTTGGTCTTGGTCCTGGGGTCTTACCTACCCAATCAAACTGGTTGTGTAAAAACTGTTAGGTTCTTTATAAAATAAACTGATACCTCATCTATTAATAAAGTATGGTTTCTGTTTAATCACTAATTGTTTACGTTGGATTATCAGTACCAAAACTTTATAATAGTACAGTCTATCATTTAAAAAGTTACGAACCTCTAAAAGATGACGTTATCAAAATATTAATAAAAAAGAATAAGGTAGACGAAATGAAAAAGTACCGTTCCAAAAAAAAAACAAACTCTTAGTCGTAAAGGAAACTCTTCCTATCTTACTGACGGTCGTGGTAAGTGACTGAACGACGAAAAAGTCTCCGTCCTAAGTGAAGACACCTATCGTATAAATTAAGGAGGAAGAAACAGTCCGTCGAGAGAAAGGAGAGACAGAACTAATGTTTAAGATCCGAAATAGAAACAGTAAACATTTCGTAAAAATGAACCATTTTGAATAGTAAATGAAAACACCCGGGACACTTCCTATATCATTAGATTAAGTATTTTTAAAGTAAAAATAAACGGTCAACCTGAAAATTTTTAATTATGAATGAGTTGAAATAGAACTTCATATTACAATGAACAGAGACTGTAAGTTTCCTTATCATTTGGACAGAAAATTAGAGACCTAAAACCTCAGAATCCTTTGTCAAGGTTCGCTTATGAATGGGATAGAAACAAATACAAATAGTTTGAATTTTTTAAGTTCAAGAGACGATAAATTAAGTAAAACTCCGACAAATACAATATGACATGATATGACATTTATCGCGAACCTTATATCGGGTAATAAAAAATGCATATAACGTCGTTTGGATACTGTTTCAGTAGTGACATAAAGGACTCCATTCTCAAAAAATTCTTTTTTCTCTCAACTCTTTCGTTTGTCGTTGAACTGGACACGATATTCGAGTCTCTTTCTCTTGTAACCCACAAAAGTCGTTTTCACTCTTTAAATTATAAGGTTGAGGGTCTAAAGTCTCAGTTTGAAACGAAGGTAATAGATACTGTTCGGGGTCAGGGACGATCAAAAGAAGGACATTCAACAAGATCTAAACTAAAAAGTCGTAAGACAAGTCAACTATGGCGTTTGCAAACCACGAGAGGAACAGAGACTTTTGGGAAGATTATGACGAGAGTTTACAAATATGGAACGTAGTAAAAAGTATAGTAATAAAAAGACACACTAAAGACACACAGTCCTGGATACGACTTTTCACTTCCCTTTCCTACACGTTGTATCTATACTCAGAACGGAGGAAGTGTTAAATCTGACCACACTCTCTCAGATCTAGTGGTTTAGTGTTCTAAGTATATTTTGACGTTGACATTTTCAATTACTACTGTAACCGTTTTAAGTCAACTTTGAAAAATTACGAATAGAAGGAAGAACCTTCATCAAGAACGAACCATAAGAGACTCCATAAAGACGACGGAGACGACCAGAAACACAGACTGGGGAGGAGTCAGAGAAGGCCACCCGAGAAAGAATTTTGTGATCTAGAGGGTTCAAGGTATAAAAGTACAGACAGGGGAGATATTTTAAGAATCAACGGACATTAGAGTATTATAGAGCTTCCCATCTGGACATACATAAACATATACACAGACACATAAATAGATAAGTAGTAGGTAGACAGAAAGATAGATCCCTTTACTTTTGTCTCTCCTTTTCTTCAGTCTCCTTTAGTAATGTGAGATAAATTCGTTTATATTTCTAGATTTACGTCGAAAGAGACAGTTTCTTCTCATTTTACTTTTAATTACCGTGTCATTAATATTTTGTCACACCGTGAAGTTTTCTCTCTCTTTTTCTTCATCGTACATTTGTAATATACTTTTAAAGTGACACTTATTTTAAATAAGGGGTATTTTATTTTTATAAAAGATGGAAGATCTCCAATACTTTCTCTACTACCTTAATTGATCATTTTAAAATTTACATATAAGTCCCCGATATTCATTCACTTTTTTTTACTATTTTCATTTCTTGTTTAATTTCTGGTTTTGTGTAACATCTCAACTCTACATTCGTAAAGAAAATTTTTTATTCGTATACTAGAAAACGAAGGACAGGGAAGGAAAACCCAGTTTACACTCTCTACTATATTAACCGATCTCAACAGAAACATACACACACACACACACTCTCTCGTTATGTCAGGGAACCGGGTAGTTTCTTTCACGACGAAACTCCGGTAAGTCGACACCTTGTATTTCGTACCGACAACCTCCGACGACATGGTCGTCGGAAAGACACCATATCAATGGGAAGTTTCCCCGGCCCTGATACTGTTCAGAATTTGACTGTACAGTTCATTTTATTATATAATGGAACTCTCCATGACTACAAAATATCAAGTCTTAGTGAACCTTCTTATAAGAGATAGTCATAAAAGTCGTGGATTTGTATCTTCAAAACTCTTTAGGTACACCGTGTACCGAGAACTGGAAAAATGAGATCAAAACATTAGTAAAGAATGACACAACGAATCGTTGAGACATCGTGACAGAAGTTCAGATTATAATCGAACTTTATATAATCTTTACCTTTAACCTCTTTGTACCGAGTATCCCTAACTATAACAAAGTTCAATGACAGTCGTATTGTACTATAATGGTCCGTCTGGTATGTTATATCTGATGAAGAATCGTAAAGACTCAATTATATGTCTGATTTCGATTATGACTTCGGGAAATTAATTATCATTATCTTTACATTACCGTTATCTTTAAGAACGTCGGTTGAAAAGTCTAGGAATTAGATTATTGGGAACGACTGTTTCTAGGAATATCAGTTTCGAACCAAAAAGGTCATCAGTACATACCTACACTCTCGACCTCGTATTTCTTCCGACTCTCGGTCTCTTAACTACGAAAGCTTGACACCACGACCTCTTCTGAGAACTCTCAGGGAACCTGACGTTCCTCTACTTTGGTCAGTTAGGATTTCCTTTAGTTAGGACTTATAAGTGACCTTCCTGACTACGACTTCGACTTTGAGGTTATGAAACCGGTGACCTACCCTTCTTGACTGAATAACGTTTTCTGGGACTACGACCCTTTCTAACTTGCGTCCTCCTCTTCCCCTACCGTCACCTACTCTACTAACCTACGGTAGTGACTAAGTTACCTGTACTCACACTCGTTTGAGACCCTCTATCACTTTCTATCCCTTCGGACCACACGACGTCAGGTATCCCAGTGTTTCCCAGTCTGTACTGACTGACTTATTGTTGTCTCTCCTTCTCGGTTTGTTTTGGGAGTTAATATATATATAAAAAAGAAACTTTTAGTAAGTATTCCCGTCTTTTCATACCGTAATAAAAAAAACTCATTATGTTACGGTATTAGTAGAATTACTGGGAATAATAAGAGGAAAAGTTTTAAATCCGTTATGAAAGTTTTTCTTAACAATTTTTCTTCTTTTTCAAGAGTCAAGGATACTTCATTCCTTTTGACCCAGTGTTTCCCTGTGTAAGTAATGAGACAGTTGTCGTAAGTAACATTTGGACAGAAGACCCGTTGTACGATATCATTAATGATTATTCTGTCTTAAACCGGTCTGGTTCTCTATGCAACACGATCATAAGTATAACAACCACTATATTTTTTTGATTCATACCTCTTAAATATAGTTCTGGATATACTAAACGTCTGTAAACTTTCTTAACAGTGAAAGGAAAGACACTATAGGGTGGAAGGTGTTCAATCACCTTCCTGAGTCTCGTTACCCCGAAATTGTAAGTATCGTTATTCCTGGTGAAGTTTCTACAGTACTTTTGGTACCGAAAAGAAGGATCTTTTAATGTGTATGAGTTTTGTTAGAAAATGTTACTTGAAGGTCCTAGATATCTTGATAACTTTGGTTAAGTACTTTTACCCTATGTTTTAGTCTTTGGCACAAAGGTCTCTCGCTCAAGAACCACCTAACCTCTCCCCTCATTGACTTCCGTCCACTCCCACTCCTCTACCTCTCGTCCAATCTAAATCTCACACTCTCTAATGTATTGTAAGAGACTTTGATTTGTAAGGGATATTGGATGTTAACTTAAAAGAGGAGTTGGTAAAGATTTGAGAAGGATTAAAGAGATCTTCACCGTAATTCTTTTTTGTCCCAAAACTTGAGACAAGAATAAATCGATTCACTGAAACCTGTAAGTAAATTAGGAATTGAAGACAAAGAAATAGATATTTTACCTCTATTATGTATTAAGTTCTTAACACTATTCTGAATTTACTCTAGTATGTACATTTCAAGTTTCATTCGGGAGTATAATATACGTAATAAAATAAATGATTGTGTTATAGTTTCAAGATATAAATAAAACTAAAATAGAAGTCCGTTTATTAATAAATCGGTCTCTTGAGGAACTTTATGTTGTTTTCTATAACAGATTTACTTTCTGTAGAGAGAATTTTAAAGGAATTCACTGTATAGAATAACCTATAAACTACCCTTCTTTGACCAACTATTTAAACTCGACATTACTATTTACTTTTCATACTTTTCCGTTTTTCTATACTGTGACTTTCTACTTGAGGGGTCCAGTTATCCACGGGACATACGATGACCTCTTCTCCCTTCTTTATCGAGACCTTGCTTACTTTACCAATTCGGTTTCACCTTTGTTGCGGGTCAACACCTACACAGACTACCACTTTCAATTCAGGTCACGACATTTCTTGTTAGAACGTATCCTTGGACCTTACAATCCAGGTACTTAGTTCTATTTAACCTACACCAACTTGTCCTCTACCGTTCTCACTTGTAGCTGTAAAATCCCTAGTCACTTGATTTTACCTGACCTTACCCGTTTAAATTGAGTTTACTGGTAACATAGATGATGACACCCGTTCTTAGGGAATCTTCTTTACCTCATCGGGAGTATCAGTTATTTGTCAGGCTTTACGTCTTGTACACACGTTAGAGTTTTTACTGTCTTACTAGAGACAAGCAAAGGTTCCGTTTGGTAAGTTATAGTATCATTAGGTTCAGATACACGGTTGGTCATTACGATTTTTTTGACTTCAATTATTCAAGACACTTCTGGATGTTCTAGAAGATCTAGATTGTGGGTTTTTTCTACAGGAAAAGTAATATCCCCTGACCTTACGTTTTTATCCTTCAGTTCTCCATAAACCTCATTGTTCGTTCAAACCAGAACCTCATGTTTTACTTCGTCCCGTTTCCGATTGTCTCAAAACAGTTTCTTGTGTGACCAGTATCGTTTGTTGCTAAGGTTGTTGTGTTCTCTACTGAGATGTGTACCTGTAGTGACCTACCAGTTATGGTTTTAGTTTAACCAAATATCAGAAACATCGGTTTCTGCCTCTTCAAGATATGTCAGTCGTTTTTGTTCTGGTCCTCGACTGACACCGAGTCTAGCACTTGAGGAATAACGTTTTAAGTCTGAATTTAACTTCTTTCATCCCTTTTGGTGATCCGGTAAGTCCATGATGGATTAAGTTTAGGTAATACTAATATGTCACTTTGACTGATTATCTAAGTTTCCTAATCTAGACTATCTGTCTCACGGACTTCTTGATACCTGCCTCCAAGTATTGTAACATGTCTTCCGTCACTAGTTTTGGTAGTGGTTCTTTTTATTTACACTTTTTCGTTTTACGGACAGACTCCTCCGAAATGTTTATCGACTCATTCCTTCTTTACTTTTTCTCTTTTCCTTTCTATATGGGTAGACTTACGTCTCAAGGTTGTTTATCGTTCCTCCCTATTCTTTCGGAACGATTCACTTGTTACGTTTCTTTATCTCCTTTTGTTATCTTAACCTTTCTGATCTCTAGAGAAGTCCTTTTGATCTCTCTGTTTCCCTTGTAAAGTACGTTCAAGTCAAGTCAAGTCAGCGAGTCAGCACAGGCTGAGAAACGCTGGGGTACTTAGCGTCGTACGGTCCGGAGGGACAAGTAGTGGTTGAGGGCCTCAAGTGGGTCTAAGTGCAGGTAGCTCAGTCACTACGGTAGGTCGGTAGAGTAGGAGACAGCAGGGGAAGAGGAGGACGGGGGTTAGGGAGGGTCGTAGTTTCAGAAAAGGTTACTCAGTTGCGAAGCGTACTCCACCGGTTTCATTTTCTACCCGTGTTATTTCCTGTCTTTACCATACCTTGATTGTCTTCGTCTTCTATAATTCTTTTCCACCGTTCTTATGTGTCTTCTTGATATGTTTGTTTCTAGAATTACTGGGTCTATTGGTGCTACCACACTAGTGAGTGAATCTCGGTCTGTAGGACCTTACGCTTCAGTTCACCCGGAATCCTTCGAAGTGATGTTTGTTTCGATCACCTCCACTACCTTAAGGTCGACTCGACAAAGTTTAGGACTTTCTGCTACGACACTTTCACGACGTGAGTTATACAGTCGTTTAAACCTTTTGAGTCCTCACCGATGTACTAATCTTTTCTAGTCAAAAGTAAGGTCAAGATTTCTTTCCGTTACGGTTTCTTACAAGTCTGTTACCGTGTTAAAAGAACCTGAGGTTTTAGTGACGTCTACCACTGACGTTGGTATTTTAATTTTCTGCGAACGAGTAACCTTCTTTTCCATACAGTTTGGATCTGTCGTATAATTTTTCGTCTCTGTAATGAAACAGTCGTTTCCAGGTATATCAGTTTATATACCAAAAAGGTTATCGGTAAAATACCTATACTCTCAACCTGGTATTTCTTCCGACTCACGACTTCTTAACTACCAAAGTTTGACACCACGACCTCAGTTGAGAACTCTCAGAGAACCCGACGTTCCTCTAGTTTAGTCAGTTAGGATTTCATTATGTTAGGACTTCTAAGCAACCTTTCTGACTACGACTTCGACTTCGAGGTTATGAAACCGGTGTACTACACTTCTCGACTGAGTAATCTTTTCTGGGACTACGACCCTTTATAACTTCCGTCCTCCTCTTCCCCTGTCGTCTCCTACTCTACCAACCTACCGTAACGGTTGAGTTACCTGTACTCAAACTAGTTCGAGGTCCTCTACCACTTCCCATCCCTTCGGACTGTACGACGTCAAGTACCCCAACGTTTCCCAACCTGTACTGATTCGTTGACTTGTTCGTGTTGTTTGTTATTTTACCTTTCTTTCGAAAGAACCTTGTTGTAAAATTCGTCTCTATAATATCTATTTTCAAATTTCTAACTCGATTGAACGATATAAACATAATTTAAGAAATGTAATACTCTAGTTTTACTAAAAATAAAATCTACATTTAACATAAAGTAAAAGTTATGTTAAGTAATATTTAGAGTCTTAAGAAATTCTAAATTACTTTTTTATCCATTTTTAATACATATTATATCTAAATATAATTATATTATAAAAACTGTAAAGTCTCATGTCTACTAAGTCTATATAGACAGTAACGGGTCTTGTTCTTTACGAAACTGTTACTATAACAAACAAGATTTTCACAAAACTAGCGTCAACCCCGGTGACTTTAAATGGACTTACTAAGAGGAATATTTGTCCAATCACTTAATAAAAAACATTTTAGTAAAATTGAACAGGACTCATATGCCTTTTCTTTTATCTTCGTCAAACTCCATGAAAAGAAATGTTCACCAATGATCTAAAATTAAAAAAAGAGACAGTAAAATACACCGAAGTCATTTAGTCTGAGCTAAACAGAGAGAACAAATGTGAGGTGTAGGGGTAAACGGTCAAGAAAGGAACCGTAGTCAATGGACCTCATAAAGTTGTGATGGGTTCGATAGGTCCGATCGGAGGTCGGAATCAAAAGGGGGAGACCAGGTCGAGCGGTCTGACGCCGGTCCCACTAAAAAGATTCTACCTACAGAGCAGAGGACAGTGGGGACACGACACTTTGAAAGTCTACTGGAGGGTGGCGGGAACGTTCCGGAGGGGTCAGACCGATACCGGTGGAGAGGACGACGCAGAGTAGTGAAAGACGAAGCTCGGGCACAAGATCTGTGACCTCGAAAAGAGTCAAGAAGTTCGCGAGACATAAAAAGAGAGTGGAGACTGATAAGTACTTACGGTAACGAGGGTGGACCTAGTCGGAAGGGTAAATTGGATGAGAACACACTGTTCAGAGTAGAGGAAGTTCCTCGAGGAGGAGTACACGAATTCGAGGGGCAGTCGTACACGTAGTGTGAAACCACTTTAAGGAACACACCACCAGACAGAAAAGATAAACAGATACTCAAGACACTCTTAACTCTGGTGACAAAAGAAACAAGTGAGGACATATGAACCTCGGTCACGTTAAACTTTCTTACTTATTTAAAGTAAATGAGTAAGTAAATAAGGTTTACAAATGAAATATGGTTTTATACACAATTAATAACCCCGGTGTTGTTACTTTTCTGTGACACGAAACGGAAATTCCATGAATATAAGTCAACTCCCTAGATAAGTTCATCTACTCCGACACGTCACACCATACGCTACCATCCTGACACGAATCCTTTCGTCCTGGTAGGGATTCTCCTTCTGGATTCGGTTGAACCCTACAACTCCCATCAACATTCCTCGTATCGGAAACCTCAGTCAATCATGAGTGAATCTTGGGGACAAGACAGTGGACGTTTGCGGCAGGGAAACCCGTTGGGGAGGTTCGACGTCGAAAGTGTAAACATTTACACCCTACTAACACTTTGGGTGAAGAATTCAAGTATACTCTCAATTTACTTTCTGCATAAAGTCCTTTAAGGAGAGGAGGGGAAGTAGGAGGAATAAAAACTTCCGAGTCTTCTGTACGAAACCCCTTTTACTAACCTTGACTCAGAAATTTCCAACTCGTCCACAATCGGTCTACTCCTCTTTCGTATCTTTCTACCATGTCTCCTTGTCAGTACAACTTTCCTCGTCTCGACTTTCTATCTTACCGTGCAAACCTCTTGAGCTCGTCAAATCAAACCACCTCCATCTACCCCTACCACCTCCCTCCCACTCCGTTTCTCTAAGCCCCTCCTCACAGGTCTGACTGAAAGTGTGTCCTTCGAGGCCCTGTCCCCGTCAACTATCCTACCGACACATTATATAAACTTGAATGAAATGTTCCTTCTGTAAACCCTTAATTCGTTGTATTAGACTGTATATCGGAAATTTTCACCGGATAAAGACTTAAAAATCTAATCGTAAAGAGTCAGACCAAACGTTTTTCAAGAAGTAAGTGTAGTAGATCTTATCATTAATATTCTCGACCAAGTACTTGAGGTGGAGTCCATAATCTTACCGACTTCGACTACTGTTAGTTATAAAATTACCATGGGGTTTAAGGAGACATGTGATTCTAAACTCTTAGCCACGGGATGTAGTCTCGAGTACAGGATCAGTCTTTACAACTCTGGTTGGTCCGTCACTAGTTCTAAACTCATTTTGGCTCAAACATATTCAGTACAACTACAGAAAAACTTTATTAATGACGTCAAACCCCATCGGAAGTCGACCTATAAGTAAATAGCCACTTTCAAAAGAGATTCTTTTTCCTACACAAATTTTTTTTTCTTTTCGACTTTTATCATTTACGAGAAGATTTCTGACAAACTGTGTAAAAACTTCACCATTAACGTCGAGACACACCGAAAGTAGAAGGACAAAAGTGGACTTACCTCGACAACTACTTAGAGGAAGTATAGTCAACACTTCATATTTTCTTCTACTTCTTTTTAGTATTTTTATGAAACTGGGATTGTTTAGGGACCAATTATAAAAAAGAACTTGCAGTCTTCACTTTTATTCATGGTAAATAAAATACCGTCTACCTAACGAGTGAATCCCCTTCCTTTTTTTGGCCAAGAAAAAAGTTAATTGTATGTTAAAATTAAAATAGTTCATACATCCTATATTTATAGAATACTCAAATAAATTCGACATAACATTTACAAAATTAAGAAATGAAAATATTAAATAAAAAGATTGTAGTCATCTCAAATAAATGTCACGACATTAAGTGGAGACTTCATCTCCAGAGATAAAACCCGTTACGTATTATGAAGTAAGAATATTCTTCTCTGTAGAAACGAAGGATTAGACTTTTCTTTCTTCGTATCATAGAGGAAGACTGGTTTCTCCTGACAAGAGAACATCGTTTGACGGGACAGATTATTTTTACTTCCTAAATCGAGATGTCCGTTTATATCTCCCACACGAAAATGTAGTCCTATTGATTATGTTTTGGTTAGACTTCCTTCAGGTTATTAGAATAGGGTTTTAAATAAAATACAAGGTCACTATACAGTTGGTCGGACTCCCTTCAAATTATCCTTTTATATACTGTTTCATAAAGTACCTAACTTTTCCTCGATATTCGGTGTTTGTAAAGTGAATGAACGAAACTAATAACGACGAGTCCGACCTTCGACTCTTGATATTCATCCGGTCACGTTCTTCCATAATTTTTATACACTCAATGGGAACTAGATCTTCCACTTCTATGACGGTATTTGAACTGTTTCATGTAGAAAGATCCTCGATTGCAAGTGTTTCCCTCCTTCTGTCTATTATTTCGGTTTCTGTTTAGTCTACTACTTTTCCAGGACTTTTCACATTAGTTTTACTATTTTTATCGAAGATACCGTCTCTTACTATACCGACGGACCATCCGCTTTCAAACACCTGGATCACTTTACTTTTACATATGGGGGAACTATTTTTATCCCTGAAAAAAAGGGAAACAAAACATCAGAAAGAACTGGACGGTATCACAAAAAAGAAATAGTGATTTACGGAACGAATGGACCTGTGTTCATATGAAGGTCCAACTTACGTCTGGGAATGTCCATGACTCCCGTAACGGGGTATTGAGGTTGAACCATGGACCTTCGTCTTTCTTTACTCTAATGCATCTCAGGTGATTGTTTTATATATGACAGGATATGTTATATGACTCGTGAACGTTCATACTACAACCAGACGACGACGACGATCCTCTGACTTTTGAAGAACACTTATACTTAAATAAATTAAATGGGACACTTTCTAAATATTTTTACATGAGATCATGTCCCAAAGGGTTTAATACGAAAACAATAATGAACCCTCTTTTTTATTGGTTTCCTAAAGTATAGAGGAAGTGTTAAATTCAAAACGAAGATCAATTTTTAAACGAAATAAATGAAACTGAATTGGTACATAAAATTTTTAATAATACACTCAATTAAAGTCACAATCTCAGTCGTATTAGAAAATATCCCATATCGAGAATGGGTATTTCTTGTAACGTATCAGAATGAAGTCAAACTTCCATGAGATTTAAAAGGGTTACCTAAGGTAGAGATCAAAGAGGGACGATAATAGGAAAGATCGTGTGTGTAATAAAAGAGAATCATGTGTTTGTAGCAGACAGTGAAATGATAAGTTTTAGGAGACAACTTCCGTAAAACGTGGACTTTATTGTCGGTAACTGACATTACCCACTGAACTACCGTTTCCCCGAGTCTGATACGAACAGTACCTTAGGGACGACATCGAGAGACACGAAAGAGGTCAAGACATTTTTAGAACTTAAAGGACGGGGAGTTCGGAAATAAGGGAAACGAACGTCACCAAAGAAAGGAGTAAGACAAAAGGTAGGGAAAAATAAAAGGATAAGTACTAGAGAATGTCTAGTTATTATATACAGGATGCAGAACGTTCTTCGGAAGGATTCAAGGAAACTACCTTTAAGTAGAGGAGTAGGAGGAATGGTTGAGAAAGAGAAATATCTGTGTGTGTGTGTAAAACACGAATTCAAAAAGTTAATACGTTTCAGTATGTAAAAACCAACAACAACAGAGACTCAGGACAGACTGAGAGACACCGGGGTACCTGACGTCGTGTGATCCGAAAGGACAAGAAGTGACAGAAGACCTCAAACGAGTCTAAGTACAGGTAACTGTAAAAACCATGAGTTAGTATAAATAATTGGTAGTTTTATCTTAACGACCCAATCGTCCATATAGACAACGTCCTTCCCCCTGGGGAAGGTCCCGGGCTTTGACCCGAGAACAGATTGTGAGCCTTTACTTAACAGACTCCTCTGTGCACACGACTGTTTCGTTCTCTAAAATAACCCTTTCCCGTGGGCCCACCTCTCGTCGTCCCATTCCCTTGGGTCCTCTTGACGAGACGGTACACCGAACTCTAGAGACCAAAATACCGCTACCCTAATCAAAGGTCCAACAGGAATCGATTAGTAAGACTGAGTCTCAGGAAGGACCACCACGTACGGAACAAGTCGGTTCTACCTACGGTCTCTCCTCCTAAGACCCTCCACCAACCTGTACACCACAGAGGAAAACTGGAAAGGACTTGAGAAGGGCCAACCACCTCCGAATAATCAAGGTACAAGGAATGGTCTTGGAGGACAGTATTTTGTTGGGTACGTTTATCAATGATACCACGGACCGGTCCCACCCGCCAAAGTCAGTCACGCGAAGGGGATTGTATAGGTGGATTACATGACATAGGGGTGCGGTACTGACGAGAAGACATATTGACTTTATGGAAAAAGAGAAACGGGTAAATAGATAGACCTCGGACAGATGGTCAAACACAGAACAATAGTGAAAATACAAAAAGGATAAAATAAGTGAACAAAACAGAAAGTAATATTTTAATTCCTTTCTATCCCGATTCGTTTTTATGATCATGTATCTATGAATAACTGCCTATAATTAAATTAATTACAAACGTAAAACCACTCTTTTATTCTTTAAGAAAAAAAAGAAATAATACAAAAAAGGGAAATAAACTTCTTTGCTAGTTCAAAAAAAGACCTTTTATTTGGTTGTATAGTCGACACCTTCCGTCCCATGATGTACCATCATATGAAAGGTCTCTTTCTGTAGTGATAAGAAACCCTATTTTTCTGTTGGTAGGTATAGTTTCAACCTGGTGTCACCTTCCATTCAGTTGAATGAACCATCCAGTTAGGTTTACTCTATGTTCTCTACTTTAATGTAAACTGAAAAATTACAAAATACCTTTATTTTGCTAACTCCAAAATAAAACTCTCTACAATATAAAAATCTTATTGATTGAGTCTAGGGTCCCTTCTCATTGAAATGGTTCACAACGTATGGTAAGAAAAATTGAAGTTGAAATGTCATAGGTCAAAAGGTTTCAAAGAATCAAATCGAAGAAAATAAGGATGAGGGATGTCGTACTAATATACTATAATAAACATTATGTCAAGCTAAATAATGTTAAACACAAGGTAGAAAAGACGGTAAAAGACCTATAAAAATTCGAATGTATGTCATTTTAAGAAATTGTTACATTTTATTATATAGAATACTAGACGTCAACATACTTAAAGTTGTTTACGGACCTCAACACATAGATGGTGGTGTCAAGATCTTTCTTGTCTAGACAGTCGAAGGTTTAAAGAAGACACAACGGGAAAATAACAGTTACCGATGAAGAATGGGAAGTGGGATCCGTTGGTGACATATCAAAACGGAAAAGACCTATGTCATATTTGCTTTAGTACGTTATATATCAGGAAACCCAGACCGAAGAAACCGAACTACTTTGTGTAAGTTCTAAGTAAGTATAAAAACTTACTTAATTAACAAACAGGGACAAATGACGACCCACTATGAGAACAACATACCTACATGATCAAACAAAATAGGTAATTACCAACTTATAAGTCAGACCTAGTAAATGTCAAGAAAAGTTAAATATAAAATGTAACAAAACTACTAACGAATAATAATTTACAACATGGTTTATAATAATCTATAAAAATAATAAAATCTACAAATTTTAAAATCAGGAATTTACAACTTTACTTATATCTTATAAAGTACCATTAAAAGAAAATGAAATCTTGTTTAATAGGCCTAATACACCTTTGAAACTGTTTACATGAAGTTTACTGTACTGATGTAGGTTATTGAACCTTCACTCTTTACGGGTCCATAAACCTCTATCAACCCGTAATCCTGTCCATTCACCTTATATATATAAAATCTCGTTTTGTTTATAAAAGACCACATGAATGGGTACTTTTGTAAAATAAGAATGTCCTTTTGAATAAATCCATTATGATAAAATACATTATAAACAATTATTAAATATCAACTGTTTCAGTTTGACGAAAATGTAAATTAAAGAGTACGTTAGGAACACTGTTAGACAATTACATTTCCCATAACTGAGGTACAATGTCTACTTCTTTAACTCCGAACCCTTCCAATTTAATGAACGGATGATAACACATAGGTCTTTCAGTGTCTCTACTACAAGTTTAAGAGTAGGAGATTAAAGTACGAAAAGGATTGCGAGAAAGTTACATAAACATAAAGATCACTACATAGAAAACAGTTGAGTTCCTTTACTTATTTACTTCTTTCTTAAAGAATGGTAAACAAGAGGTCTGTACCGACACACACCCCACCCCATTTCTCACTTGAGTATCGGGTGATGGAATCCCTCGTCGATCCTACTTAATTCAGTCCGTATAAAGAAAAAACTTCCTAAAGAACTCCGTAATATACGGAAGTCCTCTCCCTACACAAACCTCCTTAAGGGTTTCAATGACTGTGTCTCGAATACAAAAACATATGGTCAAGAGTTTCTTTATCCAAAGATACCCTATGTTAGACTCTTTGCGACTTGGTTCTTTTGTCAGTTTTACCCTTAGACAAGATGAGAAAAGAAGAAGAAAAGATTTGGATCAAAAGATTGATTTAATCTCAGACGTTGATGTCAAAGGACCAACCAATGATAAACTAATCAACAAAATGATAAAACGGATCAAATGATTATATAGATTTAGAGAAATTTTTTAATTTTCCCCTAACTCCAATTTGTAAGTGGGTTAAATCATTTTAAATTCGTCATATAAAGTAACACCAGGTGTAATTTTTAATATTTCTAAAATAAGAAACTATATTTTACTTAATTCCTTATGAATTAAATATTAGTATGAATTTATAAATCTGGTTTCTTAAAATTTGAGTAAACATGGATTACCTGTTTCGACTTTTAATTTTTTTTTTTTAAGTAAGTCATTCAAGACGAATCGTGAATTACAAAAGGTTCTCTATACTTGTGTATTATACTAATTTTGTCGGCGACTGGAACCCTTAAATCAAATCGTCTACTCCATCTTTTCAATTGTTACCGTGATACTCTGTCCACGAAACTATATCCACATATGTTGTGCCTCAAACACCAGTTTCGTTCTACGGTAACTCGACTAAGAGGGTTCTGAGTGTCCGTGATATTTTGACTTCCACTACCCTTTCCCCCATCGTCGTTTCCTTCCTCGTCGGGAAATCCTCCGTAGTCCTTCTGATCTCACTATACCACGGAGACACGATTCAACGAAGACAACACAGGTCGAGAAACATTCGGGTACCTGATATCAGGTAGTCCGAGGAGAGAGGTACCCTAAAAGGTCCACTCTTATGTCCTCACTCGAGAGTACGGGAGGACGTACCCTAAAAGGGTTCGGTCCCTGACTTGGGTACAGAGTGCAAAGGATGTAACCGTCCGTCCAAGAGATGGTGATCGTGGTGCACCCCTCTCCCGTTACCGTTGGGTGACGTCATGAGTGGACCTCTTAGGGTCCCTACCTCCTCGGACCACCCGACGGCAGTAACCCCAGCGTGTCTCAGCCTGTACTGACTACGCTGAATCGTCGTCGTCGCAGAGGACCCTTCGGACTCGTATCACTAACAAAAACGAGTTAGTACAGACTGATAAACACTGGGGCACCTGACGTCGTACGGTCCGAAGGGACAGGAAATGGTAGAGGACCTCGAACGAGTTTGAGTGCAGGTAACTCTGCCAATACGGTAGATTGATAAAACAGGAGACAGCAGGGGAAGAGGAAGACGAAAGTCAGAAAGGGTCTAGTCCCAGAAAAGATTTCTCAGTCAAGAAGTGTAGTCCACTGGTTTCATCGAAGTCGAAGTCGTAGTCAGGAAGGTCACTTATAAGTCCTGACTAGAGGAAATCCTACCTGACCAAACTAGAGGAACGTCAGGTCCCCTGAGAGTTCTCGGAAGAGGTTGTGGGTGTCAAGTTTTCGTAGTTAAGAAGCCGTGAGTCGGAAGAATTACCAGGTCGAGAGTGTCGGTATGTACTGATGACCTTTTCGGTATCGAAACTGATCTGTCTGTAAAAACAACCGTTTCATTACAGACATGAAACGACAGATCCAAACAGTATCGAAAAGAAGGTTCCTCGTTCACAGAATTAAGGTACCGACGTCAGTGGTAGACGTCACTAAAACCTCGGGTTCTTTTATTTTAGACAGTGACAAAGGTAACAAAGGGGTAGATATACGGTACTTCACTACCCTGACCTACGGTACTAGAAGCAAAAAACTTACAACTCAAAATTCGGTCGAAAAGTACGAGGAGAAAGTGGTAGCAGTTCTCCGACAAATCAAGGAGAAACGAAAGAAGATATTCCTACCATAGTAGACGTATAGACTTCAATAACTATAAAGAGGGGTATTAGAACTAAGGTCGAACACTCAGTAGGTCGGACCGTAAAGTATACGACCTGAGACTTATCTTCAATTTATTTGTCCCATTGTTGTATATCAGACCTGTATGAGGAAAGGGTTAAAACTTGGTCAGGTAACAAGGTACAGACCAAGATTGACAAAGAAGAACAAGACATATGACTAAAGTGTCCTCCGTCCATTCCACCAGACCATAGGGGAAGAGAAATTCTCAAAAGGTCAAACAACACTAGGTGTGTCAGTTTCCGAAATCCCATCAGTTACTTCGTCTTCATCTACAAAAAGACCTTGAGAGAACGAAAGAGATACTAGGTTGTCTGTAACCGTTAAACTAGAGAGTAAGGAGACGGAAAAGATTTAGGTCAAACTTGTAGACCTTCAAGAACCAAGTACATAACAACTTCGGATTGAACCTCTTAAAACTCGTAATGAACGATCGTATATATCACTCATTTTAACACACCATCAAACTCGTAAGAAACCGTAACGGGAAGAAACCCTGACCTTACTTTTGACTGGAAAAGGTCAGGACACCGGTGACGACTCAAAATGTTTAAACGACCGTATAACTCACGTCGTGAAAGTGTCGTAGTAGAAAATCCTAAACTTTATCGAGTCGACCTTAAGGCAGAGGAGGTGATCGAAACAAGCATCACTACGAAAGATTCCGGGTGAACTGAAATGTAAGGTCCTACAGACAGAGATCCACTCACCAGTGTAGTCACACCAATAGACCCAGTACTTCTAGTAAAAACATGTCAAGAAGACACATAAGAACGGTGGAGAATTATGGAAGACGAAGACAATCCAAGTATGACAAAGACAAGAAATAACACGGGTTGAAACGTACTTTACAAAGGAACCATAGAGATTAAAAGAACTTCTCTAGAGATCAGAAAGGGTAAGACAACAAAGGAGATAAAGAAAAGTACCTAGTGAATCCTTCCGAAAGAATAGAGAGGAACGATAAGAAACCTTGAGACGTTAGTCTACCCACACAGAAAGGAAAAGAGGAAACGGAAATCGAAGAGAAGAGAGGAGACGATCGATATTCCGAAAGAGTCTGTTTGTAAAAGGGGAAACTTAAAGAAAAAGAACCCCTACCAAAACTAGTGGTGGAGGATATATCACAATGTTTGGAGACAGGTGTCAAAAAGTCCGTGAGACAGATAGTCCAGATTAGGGGACTTAGATAAACAGTGAAGGTGACATATTAGTATTCCCCAAACTAAATCCAGTATGGACTTACCGGATCACCAAAAAGGGATGAAAGAAGTTAAAATCAGACTTAAACCGTTATTCCTCAAGTATTCAATACTAGTTGGATCTATCGTATAAGTTTTCGTCTCTGTAATGAAACGGCTGATTCCAGGAAGATCAGTTCCGATACCAAAAAGATCACCAGTACATACCTACACTCTCAACCTGTCACTTCTTCCGACTCGCGGCTTCTTAACTACGAAAACTTGACACCACAACGTCTTCTGAGAACTCTCAGAGAACCTGACGTTCCTCTAGGTTGGTCAGGTAAGACTTCTTCTAGTCGGGACCCTAAAGAAACCTTCTTTACTACGATTTCGACTTTGAGGTCATGAAACCGGTGGAGTACGTTTCTCAACTGAGTAACCTTTTCTGAGACTACGACCCTCCCTAACCCCCGTCCTCCTCTTCCCCTGCTGTCTCCTACTCTACCGACCTACCGTAGTGACTGAGCTACCTACACTCAGACTCACTTGAGGTCCTCAACCACTACCTGTCCCTCCGGACCGCACGACGCTAAGTACCCCAGCGTCTCAGCCTGTGCTGACTCGCTGACTTGACTTGACTTGACTTGGACTCATACCATAGAATGTCCTTAAAACACGTTAAGTAATACCGACACCATTTACCATACTTCATCTCTTACCGACCTTACGTTTTATGTCCCGACGTATAAACACACGATCCTAGATCTGAGCTTCCGAGAATTGATCGATCCACGAATATTAGGTTGATTCTTCACAATGTAAAACTTCTAAATCTTTTGACAGGTTTAAACTCTCTGTGGACTTTGACCCGAGGTCTGAGACAACTTTCCTAAAGTTTTACTTTCTAACTAAACCTCTTAAGTTCTTTCAGAGGACAGAAGGACCTAATTACCAATCTGTGACCACGAAAAGGTGTTCTGTCCCGTTTCTCCTTTCAACCACTATCCCCTATCACCCCTGTTCTGTCACCACATTTCTTTTCATGTCCAGTCCTATACAACTCTCTCTTCACTGTCTCTAAAATACACCTTTACTCTAAAGTCCTTTCTCTAGACCTTACCTTTATACCTTTACCGGTTCAAACCTCTAAAGTCTTTTCTCTGGACCCTAAGTCGTCAATGATAATGTATGTCCCCCGAAGGGAACACCGAGTCGACCATTTCTTAGACGGGTGTTACGTCCTCTGGACCCAAACTAGGGACCCAACCCTTCTAGGGGACCTCTTCCTTTTCCGATGGGTAAGGTCATAAGACCGGACCTCTTAAGGTACCTGACATATCAGGTACCCCAGCGTCTCAGACGACTTCCGTACTCTTCACATATCTTACTTTTTTTATTTCTGAACTTCCAGTTCGGAACGTCTCTTCCCTTCACCTTACTCCTACCCCTTATCGTCGCTTACTTATCCCTCCTTTGGGTGACCTTTTACAACGGCGGTCTTTGTGCACTCGGCACATTCTTCCCATTTCATGATTTGTCAGTCTCTGTCCCTCTCTAGTCTACTCTGCTTCTGACTTTTTAACAGAAATATAAATCATTACTCCTCTAGTTACTAGTGGAAAAGGTCCGGTCAAACTCCCTCCACCTAATCCTCTCCGTCTCTGGTTTAACGACTCATAGACGCTCCGTTTGACATCGACGGACTCATATACACTGAGGAGGCTCCTACCGAACACTATCTTTACTTTCTACACTTTTAATTTCCTTTTTCTTATTGAACGAATACTTTTTAAAAATCAGTACATTGTGATTTCAACTGTCAAATTTTTAATAAATTGAAGTGAGAGATTATAACAGTACCAAAATTATCATTTAAATCAATTTGAAAGTTTTTATTGTATACGATAATTGTACTCGACCGACTCGCGTCCACGAAAGCCATTTCAGACAGATTTTCTGACTCTTATATAATCTATACTAACATCACCAACTTCAGTCTAATCCAATGAGACCAAAGTCGAAGTCTTTAAAGGAGTAATTTTTGAAAGAAAAGAGGGAATTGAAAAGGGTGTCACGCTTTGGGGCCAACTTAGTAAATTTGGGACGCTCCGTGTAGTTTTGTTTAAAGGAATACGGTTCTTTCTTACGAGGTAAGACATGTCACTACAAAAACGAAGAACAGCGTTACACCATTCACTTATGAAATAATTTGAAAGGTTGAATTTTTTCATGACGTCACAGATAGTCTCTTCCGTTACCGTTGGGTGAGGTCATGAGAACGGACCTTTTAGGGTACCTGTTTCCTCGGACCACCCGATGTCAGGTACCCCAGTGTGTCTCAGCCTGTGCTGACTCGCTGAAGTGAAAGTGAAAAGTGAAAGTACGTAACCTCTTCCTTTACCGTTGGGTGAGGTCACAAGAACGGACCTCTTAGGGTCCCTACCCCCTCGGACCACCCGACGGCAGATACCCCAGCTTGTCTCAGCCTGTACTGACTTCACTGAATCGTCGTCGTCGTCGTCGTCGTCGTCGTCGTCGTCACAGATATTATAACTCTAATTGACCTGTTTATTAAATCGACGGGTAACCAATCCATACGATGGATTGGGAATAATCCTTCTGACTAAACCATTAAACAAAAAGATATCTTGACCGTGTAATCCATTAAATGCAAGAAGGAGTACAGTAGAATAATTGTCTCGTGTAAACATGTATTATAAACAATTACCAGAAAAAGTCGAATGTTTTGTAAAAATACAGGTAATAGTTTCGATATATACGAATCAAAAGAAGCCTCTTGTCGTGGCTTACCGTAAGAAGAGGAATTGGGTTTCATATCAAATTTTACTAATAATCACCGTGTAAATTTTATCAAAATCTTCATGTAGGGTTCTACCTTACATTAAATAAATCTGTAATTGAAAGATTTACAGAAAAGTTGTATTGTTAAAATCCAGGGTTATCTTCACAATTTTCGTCAAATTCTATAATAATTTTTGTCATGTAAACCTTCGTCTTGTAAGAAAATTACGGTACGTTTATACGGTCATTACTTTGTTACTCGAAGATGTTTTATACTTAGACAACATAACTTCTATAACTTTAACATAAACAGTCAGGATAAGGGACAAAACGATCAAGAAACTAGAATGTAAACGGATTATTTAAGAAAAAAGTAAACCCGTTTATCTCCAAACTCTGTAAATCTTGAGAGATCCACCGTCACAATGCGACTAATGTCGTTTAAAACTTTTAGATGGTCAATCAAAAGAAAATCTTCCGACTTAAAATTAGTTGACATCAATCATGTAAAACTTTAATTAAATAGAAAATGAAGTAACGTCTAACTACAGTGAAGAAAACGATTTTTGACAGTACTTCTGTGCACATTGACATTAGAACCACCCCTAACACTTACAAATACGTGTTCGCATCGTCGTATACGTATGTTCACAACAGTCCTTCCCCAAAGACAAGTGACCTCTAGCAGATGACAAACAACACTCATGGGATTAATCTCGTAGTAGTAATCCACCCTGCGAATACTCCTCT
Organism: Capra ibex; assembly: GCA_006410555.1. Lineage (NCBI taxonomy): Eukaryota > Metazoa > Chordata > Mammalia > Artiodactyla > Bovidae > Capra > Capra ibex. The sequence goes on from SJYO01051103.1 coordinate 1,890,769, forward strand.
CAGTACAACAGGATAGAATCTTTACTATGGTACCTTGAGCACCTTGAGTTTAAATTCTACTCATTTAAAATATAAGAAAACTGCTCCACGTATTTAACATCATATCGATTTCCTAAATATTTTCTTTGACTTCATTTAAAAAGACAAGACACAAACTGAATAGTGACATCGTAAACTTGATATTTAATACATGGTAGGAACCTCTTTAACAAATATTGAGAGAATATCGATACTTTAAGGTGACAAGATCACTATTCTTTGTAACAAAATTTTTGTAGTAAAACTTAAACATAAGTCTAAACTGGAAAATTTGAAAAGTAAATGAGGATATCTATCATATAGTAGACTATTTGTCGAATACTAAAATTGTGAAAGTCGCCTGATATCTGACCGATTATATAAACGGATGAACATTTTATTAGAATCTTTTAAATTATTTGATAATGTGTCATCAGAATTTCTTAGGAGAATCGAGTCTCTTTTAAGGGTCTATTACTACAGTAAGACTCAAGAAAGTGGACCAATAACCATTTAGTATAAAACGTGTATAAGTTCTATTCACCAGTCTAAGAATAACTCAAATTGTAAAGAAGAAAATAGGAAAATCGTGCACTAACACTTATGATGTTACTTCCATACACTCTTATAGTCCTATGATAAAATAATTTATATAGAAACCTAAGTGTCAAAAACTTGTTGAAAAGACCCTTGTTTTATCTTTATCAAGTATTAAACCGTATGTCAATTAGGAACTTGTTCCGCCCCCAACTCCCGTGATTGGGAGACGTTAACCAATGGAAGTATAAACGTCAAGATGTAAGAGTCTAAGTTGGCTGGTACCTAACATAACAAGAACGAGTCAACGAATTTAACACAGATTGAGAAAACACTGGGGTATCTGACATCGGGTGGTCCGAGGAGACAGGTACCTTAAAGGCTCCGTTCTTACGACCGCACCCAACTATAAAGGAAGAGACCTCCTAGAAGGGTTGGGTCCTTAGTTTAGGTGCAAAGGATGTACCTTTAATTTCTTTCTTTATTATTATATCTTTAAATAAATCGGTAGCAAAATGTCTTTTATTAATAAACATATAATAGTCTTACTCTTGAATAACTAAATCATTATTACTTTCACAGGATCAGGGGGTTCGTAAGTTTAAACGTTGACCTTCAGATTCTCCTCAGTCAAGTCAAGTCAGTGAGTCGGTACAGACTGAGAAACACTGGGGCACCTGACGTCGTGCGGTGAGGACCTCGGATGAGTTTGAGTACAGGTAGCTTAGCCACCACGGTAGGTTGGTAGAGTAGGAGACAACAGGGGAAGAGGACGGAAGTTAGAAAGCGTCGTAGTCCCGGAAACTCAGTCACTCAGATTCTCCTCCACGACGGATTTTGGTTCTGTGTCTACATTCTCCGTCTCTTAATATAGGAGAAACTTTTACGGTCTGAAATCGTCTTGGCTACGTCGAAAAAAAGTTTGGGTAAACTACTCCTTCCGGATCGGTGACTTTGGATTAAGTCCGCTTTTTTTTCTACTAGGTCCCTCCACAGGTAAAATAATCATTGACCCGTTTTTGGGTACTACTTATCCAATCTAAATGTCAATAACCTCTCGACTCGGTAATGTCTTTTTTGGGTTTGGTGGTTAGGTTTAACAAAAACCAGTGAATGACTTGGTCCCTCTTTAGACAGTTGATATTTTCATGTTTCTTTCGGTCTTTTAAAATCATTTTATCTCTACTATTTAATTTTTCTTTTACCTACAAAATCAGTCTCCTCGGACGACACGACATCAGGTACCCCAGTGTTTTTCAGTCTGTGTTGAATCACTGACTTGTTGTTGTTTATAGATTTTATTGTTATCAAAAACAACGTAATGACTGTAGAAATAGTATATTAAATTCGAACTTTGATACGGACTTTGCGTATTGTAATAATAACAATAGTAATAATTGTGAAATGTTTCCTTCTTTAACTCGCATCTACTTACTTTATTGAACCAGGTTCAGTATATCGCTTTTACACCATTTACCTAAATGCTTGTTAGATTCAGGCTTCGTTACTCGAACTAGAGACACGACGTGACAGACCATTACCAATCGTGGAGGATCAGATCCCTACTGGTGTCGTGTGGTAATAGTATACGAGATTGTGTCGCATGTCTGACATTATACTCTTTTACGCGGTCATCGAGGGAGTGAATCCTTAAGGACGGAGTATGTCAAGACGGAACTTTTTAGAGGCAGACACGGAGACGTGAAAGACCACAAGGAAGACGTCAGAGAACCTTTGTCTTCGTCTTAAAAGATACTTATAACTTAAAGATGGAGAACGACGAAGTCTGCATGACGAAAAACAGTTATTTAGACGACGCAAAGAAAGAAGATTACACAATGTCCTCTAGAAGTTTGGTCAAGAAGATCAAAGTAAACAATTGTGACATAACTATCATAAGTCTCCCAGTCGTTCCCTGTAAAACGAAAGTACTCACTGTCTCTAAGACAAAGGACACTAGTTTCATAATCCCCTATCAGAGTCTGATGGTTCCTTCCCTTCTCTAACACTTTCATTACGCTACGGATTCCATCTATTACCTTCCCCTTACTTCTCAACACCCTTTAACAACTATGATTATTTTTATTTAGTAAATTTTACCAATAGGAATTAAACAAAGTAGAGTTAAAGTGTTGATAACATTTTAATGGATCAGAAACGGGTCAGTATCGACCACAAAAGAGACCTGTGATACAATAATTTTATGAATTTAATAAGTTTCGTTTACGTCTCTATTTTCTGACACTAAGACATCCTCCTTTACAAAAATTTTCATACTTTGAAATCTCCAACGACGACTCTACTCAAATATTGGGAAGTATGTTACTGAAAGATATTATAAAAGTACAAGTAAAAATACCTTAAACGATTTTTATATTTCCAAGACAACGATATTCCTCATCTTCTGAAGTTATAAAACGATTTTTAACAATGTATTTAAAAATCCAAGTCTCACTAAAATAATCTAGCCTATATGAACAACGACGACGACGACGGTTCAGCGAAGTCAGCACAGACTGAGACACACTGGGGCATCTGCCGTCGGGTGGTCCGAGGGGGCAGGGACCCTAAGAGGTCCGTTCTTGTGACCTCCCCCAAGTTTATATGAATTATGACACATTTATTAGTTATGTCCTTTACTGACGAAAATCATATGTCTTTAATATTAAGAGGAAGGTCTTCTAATTACTATTTTAGTTACTGAAAACGGGAGTTAACGATCACTTTTACGACCTTTTGTTAAGTGTACGTTCTATAGGTAGTTGACCCTCAGCTAAGTCTTCGAAAGTTAAAAATATGTTCACCTAAAGAGTCCACTGTTAACAGAGAAGTGTAACGACATCCTTCCGTGAACAGAACATCCCCTCTCTTGTAAAACAATTACCAGACAGAGGAAAGAGGATAAGAGGAGAACCTGTAGACACGGACTCCCACGAACCTCGAGTGTTCGACATAAACATATACAGAAGAAGTAAACTTTAACATAAAGTATTAAATATGTAAATACATGGGTAAACATGTAATAAATGTATCAGTGTGTTTAGATACATAAATATTTTCAAATACATATAACAGACCCAATGAAGACAGAAAGGATCTTTTACTTGAACATCCACAACCTCTACTACTACATCAAGAGAAACCTACAATATCTATAATCGAGGGTCTCTTTGACACGTCCCATATGCAAACATTGTCGAGTATTTCTGAAGTGCCGTAGACTAGTCAAGGTAGAACCACACCCTCGTTTCTAAAAGTTTAGGTACACATGAGTTCCACAGACTTTCACTTTCAGTGAGTCATCACAGACTGACAACGCTGGGGTACCTGACATCGGACAGTTCGAGGAGACAGGTAACTTAAGAGGTCCGTTCGTATGACTTCACCCATCGACAAAGAAAGAGGTTCCCTAGAAGTGTTGGGTCCCTCACTTGGGTCTAGAGGGTGTGACATCCACCTAAAAACTGGTAGATTCGGGTTGACACAGACCCAGGGATGATTTCGAGAAGGCAGTACCGAATCTTCACAGAGGTCGAGGAGTTTCAACTTCACAGAACAACTACTCAGTCACCTACCCTGTCGCGAACTCTTATTGAACATCTTGGAGAATAGGACCGAGAACACTACCTTTAAAACCCCGAACGAGAGGAAGGACAAACCCTCTGAAAATAAAATAAAATAAAAATCAAAAAATAAAAAATTTAAATTTTTAGAAATTAAGAATGTACGCAAGGGTTTGTACTTGGGGGGAGGGTGGAGGGAGGGGTATTGTAGAGAGACCCAGTAGGGGTACGTGGTCGGGGTTCGTACGACGTAGGACGCAGTCTGTATCTGACCGCTAAGTTAAGAATGTACTATCATATGTACAATCTTACGGTAAGAGGGTTTAGTAGGGTAGGAGAGGGAGAGGGAGACTCAGGTTTTCAGGCAATATGTGTAGACACAGAAAAAAGGACAGAACGTATGTCCCAGCAGTAACGGTAGAAGGATTTAAGGTATATATACACAATCATATGACATAACCACAAAAAGAAAGACCGAATGAAGTGAGACATATTA